>WWNC01000023.1:1830000-1845000 GCA_011125475.1 Melanerpes aurifrons | reverse complement strand
CTAAGCAACTAACCCATGGCACCAAGCACCCCATCAAGTCTCCTCCTGAACCTCTCCAGTGATGGTGACTCCACCACCTCCTCAGGCAGCCCATTCCAATGGGCAATCACTCTCTCTGTGTAAAACTTCCTCCTGACCTCCAGCCTAAACCTCCCCTGGCGCAGCCTGAGACTGTGTCCTCTTGTTCTGGTGCTGGGTGCCTGGGAGAAGAGACCAACCTCTGCCTGTTTACAACCTCCCTTAAGGTAGTTGCAGAGAGCAATAAGGTCTCCCCTGAGTCTCCTTTTCTCCAGGCTAAGCAACCCCAACTCCTTCAGTCTCTCCTCGTAAGGCTGTATTCCAAGCCCCTCACCAACATGGAGTTGTTTCTTTTGGAAAAGATCTGTGTCCAGTTCTGGCCTCCTCAGACTAGGAAAGATGCTGAGTTGCTGGAAGGAGTCCAGAAAAGGGCAACAAAGCTGAAAAGAGGTTGTGGAGAGGCTGCTGCTGCTCTTTCTCACAGGTCAGTAGTGACAGAACAAGAGGCAATGGCCTCAAGCTGCCACTGGGAAGGTTTAGACTGCACATTAGGAACATTATTTTTGCCATGCAGTGTGGTCAGGGCTTGGAATGTGCTGCCCAGGGAGGTGGTGGAGTGCCCAAGGCTGGCTGTGTCTGCAGGTGGTTTGGCTGTGGTGCTTGGGGCTGTGGTTTAGGGCTGAGCCTTGCAGAGCAGGGCTCTGGCTTGGCCTTGGTGATGCTGAGGCTCTGCTCCAAGCTGAATGTTCCTGTGTGATTCTGTGGGATTAGTTTACATGGGAAGACAGCCATTTGGGGTTTTTTTTTTTGTTGAGACAACATTTTTCTCCTAGGTTTATTAAGTGCAAAAATAAACCCCAAACCCAAAGCCATCTAATTAAATTCCTTTAGAAAAAAAAAAATGAAATACATCTAAGCAAAAAAAAAAAAATGTTATATTGATTTGTTTGAGGTTGTTAATAAGAGCACAGCAACTGCCACACAAAGCTATCTGTCAGACCCAGAAATGTTAAATGCTATGTATCCTATATGTCCTGTAGGAGTGCAGAGCAGAACTACATTATATCTTGATTCCTGATGCCAGTCTGAATTAGTTTATTGATCTGTACCTCAGCTCATTTCAGAATTCTATTTCTGTTTGTTCCCTGGAGGGTCAAAAGTTTTCATCCAGACTCTAAAAAGAATTCCTGTGAAAGGCCAGTGCAATCTGCTTGACTACATCAATATGGATTTGGTGTTTCCTACCCCTACCATGCATAAGAAGCAGTTCATAGAAGGTTGGAAGGGCCCTACAAAGGTCATCCAGTCCAACACCTCTGCACTCAGCAGGGACATCCTCAACTAGATCAGGTTGCCCAGAGCCCTGTCCAGCCTCACCTTGAATAGCTCCAGGGATGCAGCCTCAACCACCTCCCTGGGCAACCTGTTCCAGTGTTCCACCACCCTCCTGGTGCAGGAGTTGTTCCTCACATCCAATCTAAGTCTGCTCTGCTCTAGTTTAAAGCCATTGCCTCTCATCCTATCACTGCAGGCCTTTGCAAACAGTCTTTCTCCATCCTTCTTGTAGCCCTCTTCAGGTACTGGAAGGCTGCTACTAGGTCTCCCTGGAGCCTTCTCTTCTCCAGGCTGAACCCCCCCCCAGCTCCCTCAGCCTCTCCTCATAGCAGAGGTGCTTCAATCCCTGATCATTTACCTGGCCCTGCTCTGGACATTGCCCTCTACAACTACCTGAAAGGTGGTTGCAGCCAGGAAGGGGTTAGTCTCTTCTCCCAAGCAAACAGCACCAGAACAAGAGGACACAGTCTCAAGCCGTGCCAGGGGAGGTTTAGACTCGAGGTGAGGAGAAAGTTCTTCACCAAGTGAGTCGTTCATCATTGGAATGTGCTGCCCAGGGAGGTGGTGGAGTCACCGTCCCTGGAGGCATTCAAGAGGGGATTGGACTTGGTGCCATGGTCTAGTCATGAGGTCTGTGTTGATAGGTTGGACTCGATGATCCTCGAGGTCTCTTCCAACCTTTGTGAGACTGTGATATTGTGACTTGCTCTATCAGGTCCACGTCCTTCCTATGCTGAGGACTCCAGAGGTGGATGCAGTATTCTGGGTGAGGTCTCACCAGAACAGCGTTACCTCTGTGCAAGACAATATCAGGATGACCACAGAACCTCTCTGAACTACTTTCACTTAGACAATAATTTGAGCCAATTATTGTTTTGAAATTCATGTAAAGTTACTGCATGCAATTTGCATTCAGACCTCTCCAGAAGATGATGTGAAGGGTCAACTAGATTAATGTTTCTTGAGGATATTCTCTCTAATGATGACCAAAGTTATAATGAATTAATTTGACCATTATGATGGGTAATGTGCTGGAGACACATTAATCTAAGAGATATCTTATCATATCCTATGCAGAACTAATTCATCTGAAGGGGAATTTGGCAAATTAATTCTGTTTCCAATATTGGGGAAAGGAATTGATGCCCAGTTTTGAATCAAGCCCTGAGTACAAATGGGCAGAATCCAAGGGCAGGAGATTGAACACATCCAAGTGCTGGGTTCAAGACATTGGCCACAACAACTCCATGCAGGCTGGGGTCAGAGTGGCTGGAGAGCAGCCAGGCAGAAAGGGACCTGGAGGTACTGGTTGATAGTAGGCTGAACATGAGCCAGCAGTGTGCCCAGGTGGCAAAGAGGGCCAATGGCATTCTGGCCTGCATTAGGAACAGTGTGGCCAGCAGTAGCAGGGAAGTCATTGTGCCCTGGACCCAACACTGGTCAGGCCACACCTTGAGTTCTGTGTCTAGTTCTGGGCTCCTCAGGTTAGGAAAGATGTTGAGCTGCTGGAAGGTGTCCAGAGAAGGGCAACAAAGCTGGGGAGGGGTCTGGAGCAGAGCCCTGTGAGGAGAGGCTGAGGGAGCTGGGGTTGCTTAGCCTGGAGAAGAGGAGGCTCAGGGGAGACCTTCTTGCTCTCTCCAACTCCCTGAAGGGAGGTTGTAGCCAGGTGGGGGTTGGACTCTTCTCCCAGGCAAGCAGCACCAGAACAAGAGGACACAGTCTCAAGCTGTGCCAGGGGAGATTTAGGCTGGAAGTGAGGAAGAAATTCTTCCCAGCAAGAGAGATTGGCCATTGGAATGTGCTGCCCAGGGAGGTGGTGGAGTCACCATCACTGGAGGTGTTTAAGAAGAGCTGCTGGATGATAGGTTGGACTTGATGATCTCAAAGGTCTTTTCAAACCTGGTTAATTCTGTATTGTGTACACTGTGGGGTTGGGCTAACTAACCTCTAAAGGTTCCTTCCAACCCAAACCATTCCATGATTCTGTTAAGAGGACATGAACTTGGGTGGGTGGGGGGGGGCATACTTCTGGCAGCCATACAGTGATGTTCCTGCAAGTGTACAAGCGTAAGGGAATGGATGAAGCTATGAATTTTAATGTGCAATAAATTATTCTTTTCCTAGGATTGAAATAAGAAAAATTAGAGAAGAGAAAAGAGAAAAGAAGAGAGGAGACACAAGGAGAGGAGAAAAAAGAAAATAAAAGAAAGAAAAATTAAAATAAATGAAAATAAAATAGA
This sequence comes from Melanerpes aurifrons, assembly GCA_011125475.1. NCBI lineage: Eukaryota > Metazoa > Chordata > Aves > Piciformes > Picidae > Melanerpes > Melanerpes aurifrons. The sequence continues at coordinate 1,841,407 of WWNC01000023.1, read as the reverse complement.
AAATAAGAAAGAAAAGAAAAGAAAAGAAAAGAAAAGAAAAGAAAAGAAAAGAAAAGAAAAGAAAAGAAAAGAAAAGAAAAGAAAAGAAAAGAAAAGAAAAGAAAAGAAAAGAAAAGAAAAGAAAAGAAAAGAAAAGAAAAAGGAAAGGAAGGGAAGGAAGGGAAGGAAGGGAAGGAAGGGAAGGGAAGGGAAGGGAAGGAAGGAAGGGAAGGAAGGGAAGGAAGGAAGGAAGGGAAGGAAGGAAGGAAGGGAAGGAAGGAAGGAAGGAAGGGAAGGGAAGGGAAGGAAGGAAGGAAGGGAAGGAAGGGAAGGGAAGGAAGGAAGGAAGGGAAGGGAAGGGAAGGGAAGGAAGGAAGGGAAGGGAAGGGAAGGGAAGGGAAGGGGGAAGGAAGGGAAGGGAAGGGAAGGGAAGGGAAGGGAAGGGAAGGGAAGAAAAAAGAAAAGGAGAGGAGACTCGAGGAGAGGAGACTCGAGGAGAGGAGACTCGAGGAGAGGAGACTCGAGGAGAGGGGGGGAGGAGGGGAGGGGAGGGGAGGGGAGGGGAGAGGAGAGGAGAGGAGAGGAGAGGAGAGGAGAGGAGAGGAGAGGAGAGGAGAGGAGAGGAGAGGAGAGGAGAGGAGAGGAGAGGAGAGGAGAGGAGAGGAGAGGAGAGGAGAGGAGAGGAGAGGAGAGGAGAGGAGAGGAGAGGAGAGGAGAGGAGAGGAGAGGAGAGGAGAGGAGAGGAGAGGAGAGGAGAGGAGAGGAGAGGAGAGAGAGGAGAGGAGAGGAGAGGAGAGGAGAGGAGAGGAGAGGAGAGGGGAGAGGGAGGGGAAGGGAGGGGAGGGGAAGGGAGGGAGGGGAAGGGGGAGGGGAGGGGAGGGGAGGGAGGGAGGGGAAGGGGGGAGGGGAGGGGAGGGGAGGGGAGGGAGGGAGGGAGGGGAGAGGAGAGGGAGAGGAGAGGAGGAGAGGAGAGGAGAGGAGAGGAGAGGAGAGGAGAGGAGAGGAGAGGAGAGGAGAGGGAGGGGAGGGGAGGGGGAGGGGAAGGGAGGGAGAGGAAGGGAGGAGGGAAGGGGGAGGGGAGGGGAGGGGAGGGGAGGGGAGGGGAGGGGAGGGGAGGGGAGGGGAGGGGAGGGGAGGGGGGGGGAGGGGAGGGGAGGGAGGGGAGGGGGGGAGGAGAGGGAGGGAGGAGAGGAGAGGAGAGGAGAGGAGAGGAGAGGAGAGGAGAGGAGAGGAGAGGAGAGGAGAGGAGAGGAGAGGAGAGGAGAGGAGAGGAGAGGAGAGGAGAGGAGAGGGAGAGGAGAGGAGAGAGGAGAGGAGAGGAGAGGAGAGGAGAGGAGAGGAGAGGAGAGGAGAGGAGAGGAGAGGAGAGGAGAGGAGAGGAGAGGAGAGGAGAGGAGAGGAGAGGAGAGGAGAGGAGAGGAGAGGAGAGGAGAGGAGAGGAGAGGAGAGGAGAGGAGAGGAGAGGAGAGGAGAGGAGAGGAGAGAGAGGAGAGGGAAGAGACCTTCAAGATCATCGTGCCCAACCTATCATCCAACACCACCTAAAATCTGAATCTGAATCCAAATGCAAAACTAAGTCCAAATCCAAATATAAATCTAAATATAGAAGTAAGTCTAAACCTAAACCTAAATTTCAGCCTGAATCTAAATTTAAATCTAAATGAAAAAGTAAATCCATAAATCTCAATCTAAAAGTAAAACTGAATCTAAAACCGTAAAACCAAATCTAAATGTAAAGCTAAATCTAAAATGAAATCTGTAAGGTTAAATCTAAAGGAAAAACTAAGCCTAAAACTATAAAACCAAATGTAAATGTAAAGCTAAGTCTAAAATGGAATCTGTAAGGCTAACTCTAAATGTAAAACTAAATCTAAAGCTGAATCTAAATCAAAAGCTGAACTTAAGTTTAAATATAAACCTTCATCTAAATCTGCAAATCAAAATGCAAAACTCAATCTAGAGCTAAATTTAAACCTAAAAGCTATAAATCTAAATCTTGGTTTAGTTATTGGCCATTGGGACGTGCTGCCCAGGGAGGTGGTGGAGTCATCATCACTGGAGGTGTTTAGGAAGAGCCTGGATGAGGCACTTGGTGCCATGGCTGAGTTGATGAGATGGTGTTGGGTGATAGGCTGGACTTGATGATCTCAAAGGTCTTTTCCAACCTGGTTAATTCTGTATTCCCCATTCATCTACTCTGGGGCCTTCTGGCCCTGCCTTGGGGGTGTGAGTCTCCATCTTCCTCAGGATTTCCAGATTGTTTCACACCAATGAAGACAAATAGTAGCTCAGGGAAAAGCTCTGTGAGGAGAGGCCTCCATAAACAGGTCAACAATGTAGGTAGGATTCAATTATTGAAAGCATACAAGAAAGAGCACTGATAAGGTTACAAGTAATACTCTTTATATACTGAAATAATTAATTTTCTACTTGGGTGGGACTCAATTAGCTGGTCTGGAATGCACCCTTATCAGTTGTTCACACTCTGGAGCAATGAGCAACACAAGGAAACTGCCAGGAAACTGTACTCTGTAATGAAAGCTTCAGCTGCTGGATACTTACAGTGGTCTAATCTAAATTTCCCCTCCCCTAGCTTGAATCCATTTCCCCTGGTCCTATCCCTACCTGACACCCTAAAAAGTCCCACCCCAGCTTTCTGGTAGCCCCCTTCAGATACTGGAAAGCCACAACAAGGTCTCCTTGGAGCCTTCTGGTGGAGTCACCATCACTGGAGGTGTTTAGGAGGAGACTTGATAGGGTGCTTGGTGTTGTGGTTGAGTTGATTAGGTGGTGTTGGGTGACAGGTTCATAGAATGGCTTAGGTTGGAAGGGACCTTAGAGATCATCTACTCCAAGACCCCACCTGGAGTACTGCGTCCAGCTTTGGAGCCCCTATTACAAGAGGGATCTGGAGGTGCTGGAAGGTGTCCAGAGCAGGGCCAGGAGGATGAGCAGAGGGCTGGAGCACCTCCCTATGAGGACAGACTGAAGGAGTTGGGGCTGTTCAGTCTAGAGAAGAGAAGGCCCCGAGGTGGCCTAATTGTGGCCTTCCAGGATCTGAAGGGGGCTACAAGAAAGCTGGGGAAGGACTTCTCAGGACCTCAGGTAGTGATAGGACTAGGGGGAATGGAATGAAGCTGGAGGTGGGGAGATTCAGGCTGGAGGTGAGGAGGAAGTTCTTCCCCATGAGAGTGGTGAAGCCCTGGACTGGGTTGTCCAGGGAGGTGGTTGAGGCCCTGTCCCTGGAGGTGTTTAAGGCCAGGCTGGATGAGGCTCTGTCCAGCCTGATCTAGTGTGGGGCAGGGGGGGTGGAACTAGATGATCCTTGTGGTCCTTTCCAACCCTGACTGATACTATGAACTGCCCCGCCGTGGGTAGGAACGCCTCTCGACTTGGCTGCTAAAGGCTTAATCTAGCCTGGCACTAAACACCTTTAGGGAGGAGGCATCCACAACATCCCTGGGCAGCCTACTGCAGTCTCACCACCTTCATACTAAAGAACTTCTTCCTAAGAGCCCATCTGACCCTGCTTTTCCTCATCTTAAAACCATTCCCCTTTGTCCTCTCGACCGACACCCGTAAGAAAGTCCCCCTCAGTCTTCCTGTAGGATCCCCTCAGGTACTGGAAGGTAGCTATAAGGTTCCTCTGGAGTTTTCTCTTCTAAAAACTGAATCAGCAATCTAGCACTACAACCAAACATTAATTCCACAGTAAAGTTAACCAGTTCCCCATCTTTGCTCCCATTGCCACCAGTTCCTCTGCCCTGGACCTGAACTACTGCCACAAGTCATTCTGCCAAAAAAACTGAACACAATGAACCAAGAAGGTTGGTCACCAGCACTAGAAGTGTATAAGAAGAGCCTGGCTGAGGCACTTGGTGCCATGGTTGAGTTGATCAGATGGTGTTGGGTGATAGGTTGGACTTGATGATCTCTGAGGTCTTTTCCAACCTGGTTAATTCTGTATTCTATTCTGTAAACAAAACTCATCTTGAAACCTCTCCTTAGGGTGGGAAATTATTAAGCAAGCACACCGCTGCTTCATGCTTCTCCACAGCTCTCTGAGGAGGGAGAGCATCAGGAAGAATGGAATGGAATGGAATGGAATGGAATGGAATGGAATGGAATGGAATGGAATGGAATGGAATGGAATGGAATGGAATGGAATGGAATGGAATGGACCAGACCAGACCAGACCTGGTTGAAGAGACCTTCAAGATCATCGTGTCCAACCTATCAAATTTTAAGGTAGAGTATAACAACTTGAGCTGAGGTTGATGCCAGCTCCAGGAACCCCCTATTCAGCTGGGGAGATGCCAATCAGCTGGGGAGACAGCAGGCAGCTGATAAAAATTAATGCATGACCCAGAGTCTGAACTGTGGTACAGCAGTTACTTAATGAGCTGTAACAGGAGGAACAGAGATAAGGGAAGGGAGACAGGGATATTAATTGCAAGCAATTTAAGCCTACCTTTGTAAAGCAGAATGATATCAGCTGTGTACTGGAAGGACTTCCACATGAACAGCTCATAATTGAAAGACAAATAATGTTGAAATCCTATATTCAGATTTTTTTTGCTGACTTTTCATCCCTTCATTCCATGCTCTGATTTTCAATTGTTGATCTAGAGGGCTGGAATTCAAACACTGGCCTAAAGTGTCAAGAAAAATGGGAACTTACATAGAATCACAGAATTGTTAGAAGTGTTGGAAGGGACCTCAAGGCTCAGCCAGTCCCAACCCCCTGCCATGGGCAGGGACACCTCACACTACAGCAGGTTGCTCACAGCCACCTCCAGCCTGGCTGCAAACACCTCCAGGCAGGAGGCTTCCACCACCTCCCTGGGCAACCTGTGCCAGGCTCTCACCGTCCTCATGGGGAACAACTTCTTCCTAACAGCCAATCTCTAGTTTTCCTCCATTCCCCCTGCTCCTATCCCTCCCTGACACCCTCAAAAGTCCTCTCCCAGCTTTCTTGCAGCCCCCTGCAGATGCTGGAAGGCCACGATTAGGTCTCCTCAGAGCCTTCTCCTCTCCAGCCTGCACAACCCCAACTCCCTCAGTCTGTCCTCACAGCAGAGCAGCTCCAGCCCTCTGCTCATACTCGTGGCCCTGCTCTGGACACCAAACAGCACCTCCAGATCCTTCCTGTAAGAGGTGATCCAGAATTGGACCTAGAGCTCCAGCTGTGGTCTCAGCAGAGTGGAGCAGAGGGGCAGAATCCCCTCTCTACATCATAGTACTCAAAGTGGTTTCAGATAGTCAGTGAAGTTCAGAAGTTGCCTTGGTTGACCCCATGTTTGACATACAGATCACAGCTGGTTTGATATGACCAGAGGAGGAAGGAATTATCCCCATCTTTATAGATGAAGTTTTGTTTGATTGTGTCAATAGGAAGTGAGTAGGTTGAGATTGGCTGTGAGGAAGAAGTTGTTGCCCATGAGGGTGGTGAGAGCCTGGCACAGGTTGCCCAGGGAGGTGGTGGAAGCCTCCTGCCTGGAGGTGTTTGCAGCCAGGCTGGAGGTGGCTGTGAGCAACCTGCTGCAGTGTGAGGTGTCCCTGCCCATGGCAGGGGGTTGGGACTGGCTGAGCCTTGAGGTCCCTTCCAGCCCTGACAATTCTGTGGTGCTGTAATATGCAAATTATTCATTTCTCAAGTAGCCTTCAATTCTGTGGCACTGAAGCCAGGAAGCCTTGCAGTAGACATGTTGCACTAGTCAAAAAAAGATACTAATTTAGCATATTAATGCAGTTGTTATTCTCCTGTAGTTGTTAATTTCACAGGAGCTGGGCACTGCCTGTGTGGCTATAAATGAGCCTAGAATCAATCCCTGCATATGCAAAGCATAATTAAGAAATTAATCCACATTAGCTCAGTAAATATCTAAGAACTGAAGATATGTGGAAAACATAATAATGCTGAAAAAAGACCAACCCAACAAATAAATCTAGCATCATTCCCTGCTCCCCTGTGTCAAGCAGGGAGAATTATAGAGCACCAGATCTCCCAGGAATCCAGAAGCATTAATTACAGCAGAAAAGAGGTCGCAGGAGCTTTGTTTTCCTCAAAGTCACCGAATCACAGCAACATTCAGGTTGGAGCAGAGCCTCAGGATCACCAAGAGCAACCCAGAGCCCTACTCTACAAGTGTCAACCCTAAACCACAGCCCCAAGCACCACAGCCAAACCACCTGCAAACACAGCCAGGCTTGGGCACTCCACCACCTCCCTGGGCAGCACATTTCAATGGCCAATCTCTCTCTCTATGAAGAACTTCTTCTTAATATTCAGTCTGAATCTCCCCTGGCACAGCTTGAGACTGTGTCCTCTCATTCTGTCACAGGTTGCCTGGGAGAAGAGACCAAATCCCACCAGGCTACAACCTCCCTTCAGGGAGTTGGAGAGAGCAAGAAGGTCTCCCCTGAGCCTCCTCTTCTCCAGGCTAAGCAACCCCAGCTCCCTCAGCCTCTCCTCACAGGGTTTGTGATCCAGTCTCCTCCCCAGCTTTGTTGCCCTTCATTCCAGTACCTCAACATCTCTCTTGAACTGAGAAGCCCAGAACTGGACACAGGACTCAAGGTGTGGCCTAAGCAGTGCTGAGTCCAGGGCAGAATGACTTCTCTGCTCCTGCTGGCCACACTGTTCCTGATGCAGGTCAGGATGCCATTGGCCTTCTTGGCCACCTGGGCACACTGCTGGCTCATGTTCAGCCTACTGTCCACCAGTACCCCCAGGTCCCTTTCTGCCTGGCTGCTCTCCAGCCGCTCTGTCCCCAGCCTGTAGTGCTGCTTGGGGCTGTAGTTAGTCATGGTCTGAGGTCTCCCCTTAGCCTCCTCTGTTTCACACTAACCATCCCCAGCTCCTTCAGCTGCTCTTCATCAGATTTCTCCTCTCCCCTGTGCGGCTGGAAGCCGCTCTCTGGTTTGCTACAATCCGCTGCTGCCGTGTGCTGTACATCATCCATAATTCCAGGATATTAAACTCCTGAAGCATGCAATGCAAGGAACTTAATAGATTTTATGCAAATGGATGTACAACAACATCAGAGCAGATGGCCCTCGTCCCGCCACAATCTTCCCTAACACTTCCAGAGTTTGTTTGAATTAAACAAAACATAAAAGTTCCTCGGTGGGAATCTGGCCTGCTTTAATTTATTCTACCCCCACTCTTTTCCATGCAGTTTGCCTGCTCCTTTTCTTTAGAGCATTAAAGGGCCACGAGGATGAGCAGAGGGCTGCAGCTCCTCTCCTGTGAGGATGGGCTGAGGGAGTTGGGGTTGTTCAGTCTGGAGAGGAGAAGGCTCTCAGGAGACCTTCTTGTGGCCTTCCAGTATCTGCAGGGGCTACAAGAAAGCTGGGGAGGGATTTTTTAGCGTTTCAGGTAGTGATAGGACCAGGGGGAATGTATCCAAGGTAGAGGAGGTGGCTGGCTGCTCTCCAACCACTCTGACCCCCAGCTGTAGCACTGTGTGGGGTTGTTGTGACCAAAGTGCAGCACTTGGATAGGACCAGAGGGAATGGAGCAGAACTAGCAATGAGTAGATTCAGATTGGATGTTAGGAAGAAGTTGTTCCCTACGAAGGCAGTGAGAGCCTGGCACAGGTTGCCCAGGGAGGTGGTGGAAGCCTCCTGCCTGGAGGTGTTTGCAGCCAGGCTGGAGGTGGCTGTGAGCAACCTGCTGTAGTGTGAGGTGTCCCTGCCCATGGCAGGGGGTTGGGACTGGCTGAGCCTTCAGGTCCCTTCCAACCCTGACAATTCTGTGCTTCTATAAAATGTTTACCCTAATGTTCTTTAGATATTTAGGTGCTTGCTGTTCCTGGGTTGTGCTGTAAACCTGTACAGATATTTGTTTATTCCCTGTTTTTCCAGCAGAAGGAAATCTCTTGCTATCAGTAGAGAGCATAATTCATCTCACAGAATTGCCTAGAGGAGAGAAGGAAAGCTTTACACTGGCAATCTCAAACTAGCATCTTTTAAGCTCTATTCCTATACAGCTCTAGAATGTTTCCCTTAAATCTCACTTGTTTTGCACTCTTCCTGCCACCAGCAGTGAGAGAAGATGAATGATACAGCAAATCAAGCTAAAAGACATCATAAAAGCAGAACAAAGCAAAGCAAAGCCAAGCAAAACAAAGCAACCCAAATCAACCAACCAACAGCAAAACAAACAACAAAGCTAAGTCCAAACAAAACCACCACCACCAACAAAAGAAATAAGGGATTGAAGAAAATAAGATCAATACAACTTTCTTTTTTTTTTTTTTCCTGAGAGATTTTAGCTCTTCCCCTGTGGAATAAATATCTTCTGATATTTCATATCTATTGATTTTCCTACCCCACATCTGGCCTATATCCATGGATTTGAACCCTTTCAGCCATAGAATCATAGAATCACAGAGTCATAGAATCATAGAGTCATAAAACCATAGAATCATAGAACCATAGAATCATAGCACAGAATAGAATAGAATCAAAGCACCTGGGGGGTCCTGGTGGATGGGAGGCTGACCATGAGCCAGTAATGTGCTCTTGTGGCCAAGAAGGCCAAGGGCAGCCTGGGGTGGATTAGAATGGCTGTGGTCAGCAGGTCAAGAGAGGTTCTCCTCCTCTACACTGCCCTGGTGAGGCCACATCTGGAATATTCTCCCAGGCAACCTGCACCAGAACAAGAGGACACAGTCTCAGGCTGCACTAGGGGAGGTTCAGACTGGATGCAAGGAAGAAGTTCTACACAGAGAGAGTGATTGCCCATTGCAATGTGCTGCCTGGGGAGGTGGTGGAGTCACCATCCCTGGGAGTGTTTAGGAAGAGACTTGATAGGGTGCTTGCTTGCATGGTTTAGTTGATTAGGTGGTGTTGGATAATGGGTTTGACACGATGAACTTGAAGGTCTATTCTATTCTATTCTATTCTATTCTATTCTATTCTATTCTATTCTATTCTATTCTATTCTATTCTATTCTATCCTATCCTATCCTATCCCATCCCATCCCATCCCATCCCATCCCATTCCATTCCATTCCATTCCATTCCATTCCATTCCATTCCAGCCACTTCTGGGGCCCTCAGTTATTGAGCTACAAGGTTCTACTACTTCAATATATGTACAAAAGAAAGAAAGAAGCCACAGAATCACTATGATCATGAAGTCTGTGGTGACAGGTTGGAATTGATGATCTTTGAGGTCTTTTCCAACCTTGGTGATACTGTGATCAGAAAAGATCTTCACAATGAAAGTGATGAAATACTGGAAGGGATTGGCCAGGAATGTGGTCAAGGCCCCATCCCTGGAGACACTCAAGACCAGATTTGATGTGGCCCTGGGCAGCCTGCTCTAGTTGGAGCTGCCTGCAGGGGGGTGTTGGACAAGATGGCTTTTGAGGGTCCCTTCCAACCTGCTGCAATCTGCAACTCTTGAAGTCCAACCCTTATCTTACTCTGCCAGTCAAGATGTGTGTATAAACAGCAAGTAGGCCATAAACATATCCAGGTAAAAATCTTCTGGCTTCATAGCATTCATTTGTCTTTCCCTGGCCCTCTTGATCTAAGAATCTCTCTTTTTTTTTGTACCTACACTGTCACAGCAGTTTTTATTCACAGATTTCTGGGACACTTTCCAAGTCATTAATGAAAGCGTACATATCATGCAGGCTTCAGCATAAGGAATATTTCTTCTTATTCTGAGACATCATATTTCCTGGCCAAAATGATTTCTTTTAGCATTAAGACAGACCAAAAAAAAACCCCAAAACAATCAAAAATGAACCTAAAACACCTTTAAAATTGCCAGCCAAAGATTTGGAAGTTGTCTTAATCTGAGTTAGCACAGAATAGAATTAAGAAGGTTGGAAAAGTCCTTCAAGATCATCCAGTCCAACCTATCACCCCACATCATCTAATCAACTCAACCATGGCTCCAAGTACCTCATCCAGGCTCTTCCTAAACACCTCGAGGGATGGGGACTCCACCACCTCCCTGGGCAGCACATCCCAATGGCCAATCTCTCTGGATGGGAAGAATTTCTTCCTCATCTCCTGCCTGGCACAGCTTGAGACTGTGGCCTCTTGTTCTGGTACTGCCTGCCTGGGAGAAGAGACCAACCCCCACCTGGCTACAACCTCCCTTCAGGGAGTTGGAGAGAACAAGAAGGTCTCCCCTGAGCCTCCTCTTCTCCAGGCTAAGCAACCCCAGCTCCCTCAGCCTCTCCTCACAGGGCTGTGCTCCAGACCCCTCCCCAGCTTTCTTGCCCTTCTCTGGACACCTTCCAGCATCTCAACATCTTTCCTAACCTGAAGGAGCCCAGAACTGGACACAGGACTCAAGGTGTGGTCTGAGCAGTGCTGAGCACAGGGCAGAATGACTTCCCTGCTGCTGCTGGATACAGTGTTCCTGATGCAGGCCAGGATGCCCTTGGCCTTCTTGGCCACCTGGGCACCCACCTCCTGGTATCTTAGACAAGTCAAGGTTTAGAGAATTGACTTGGAAATCCAGCTGGAGCAGGGAGGGGATTGTCCCCTGGCACTCAGCTCTGGGCAGCCCACACCTCGAGGCTTGTGTCCAGTGCTGGGCAGCTCAAGGCAAGAGAGCTGTGGAGGTGCTGGAGCCAGGGCAGAGGAGGGCAAGGAAGCTGGGAAGGGCCTGGAGGAGAAATGTGCTGGAGAGAGGCTGAAGGAGCTGGGGATGGTTAGTGGGAAAGATATAAATACTACTGTGTTCTTCTTGTCTCTGCTCTTACTAGTAATAGTGCTACATATTCACAGTAGAAACCACAGGGAGCATTTATCAAGCAAATTTCAGTCTGTGTAGCTACATTTTGGCCTGGTTATCTGTAACCAAGAAAAGACTTTCTCTACATGAAAGGAATAAAAACCCCATCACAGCACCTTAAACAGCGATGAGATTAATAAATTCCTCTGTAGTGATGAAATTATCAATGTTTGCAGGGGAAATAAAAACAGAAAGGCATAATTGAAAAGGGAAAAGGGAAAGAAAAAAGGCAGTGAGGAAACAAAGGAAACAAAGGAGTTGATTCACAATGCAGATTTCAAAAGCCAGAGGAGATGATCATAAACAAAGAATAACTAGATGGAAGGAAAGAAATGAAGTGAAAATGAGGATGAACTGAAAGCAAATAAGATGCAATGGCAGAGGAAACCAAAATAGCAAAGTGACTGCTGGGAGAAGTCAGCATTCAACAAGATGCAATGTGAAAAAGGAATGAGAGACAATAGGCAGCAAAACCCATCTGCATCTCGGACCCATTAAGAGAGAACAGAGGAGATGGAAACATTTCTTCTTGATGGTTTTGAAACTAAATAATACTTTGATTGTCTTTTTAATGACTTTTTTGGGGGGGTTGAGTCAGGAGCCCAAGACAGTTAACATCTTTAAAGGGGAAGTTGAAGGGGAAATGCTTAGACTGGAGGT
>WWNC01000023.1:1530000-1827500 GCA_011125475.1 Melanerpes aurifrons | reverse complement strand
CTGCAAGGCAGGACTTATTTGAGTGTAGGAGTCACAGAACAAAAACAAACCCAATGAAATACAAAACCACAACAGCATCAGCAGCTTCACAAGGAAGGAAGGAGCCATCGTGCCTGAAGCAAACTCTGCTGAAGGAGAAGCAGCCTGAGAAAAGGCAAGGCTCTGGGGAGACCTAATAATGACCTTCCAGTACATGAAGGGGTCCTACAAAAAGGATGGAGAGGGCCTGTTTGCAAAGGCCTGCAGTGAGAGGATGAGGGGTAATGATCAGGGGATTAGAGCACCTCTGCATGACAACAGGCTGAGGGAGCTGGGGGTGTTCAGCCTGGAGAAGAGAAGGCTCCAGGGAGAGCTAATAGCAGCTTGCCAGTACCTGAAGGGGGCTACAAGAAGGATGGAGACCTGCAGGGACAGGACAAGGAGCAATGATCAGGGGATTAGAGCAGCTCTGCTAGGAGGACAGGCTGAGGGAGCTGGAGGTGTTCAGACTGGAGAAGAAGAGTGTTCAGGGAAACCTAAGAACAACTCTCTGTACCTCCCTGAACAACTTTCTGTACCTGAAGGGGACCTACAAGAAAGATGGAGAGAGTATTTACAAAGGCCTGCAGTGATGGGATGAGGAGCAACGGCTTCAAACTAGAGCAGAGCAGATTGAGACTGGATGTTAGGAACAAGTTCTGCGCCATGAAGTTGATGGAACACTGGAACAGGTTGCCCAGGGAGGTGGTTGAGGCTCCATCCCTGGAGCTATTCAAGGTGAGGCTGGACAGGGCTCTGGGCAACCTGATCTAGTTGAGGTTGTCCTTGCTGAGTGCAGAAGGAGTTGGACTGGATGACCTTTGTAAGTCCCTTCCAACATTGAGAGTCTATGATTTTAAGAAGAAGCAATCAGCAGGAACATCCTATTCCTCCTGGAGAAGGACTCCAGACACTGCTAACTCACCCAACATCCCCCAGCCACCACCACCACTTCACAAACTGTTGTGACTGTCTGGGCCAGCCAGATCCCAGATGAGACAGCAGTCCTGTGAAATTCAAATGACATGAAGATGCCTGAATCACAGAATTGGCAGGGTTGGAAGGGACCTCAAGGCTCAGCCAGTCCCAACCCCCTGCCATGGGCAGGGACACCTCACACTACAGCAGGTTGCTCACAGCCACATCCAGCCTGGCCTTCAAAACCTCCAGGCAGGAGGCTTCCACCACCTCCCTGGGCAACCTGTGTCAGGCTCTCAGCAAAGCCAAGATCTTTATTTGGCTGTCTGCTGAAGGGCTTGCTGAGATATCATGAATATTAAACCTCATGACTTGCAATGCCAGCCTTCTTGAAGCCAGACTATCTGTGGCAAGAAAAAGAGAGAGTTTAGAATGCTGGGGGGGGGGGAAGAATTTAGTGACAGTTTGGAATGGAAAAAGAGATTTTACACACAAAAAAAATCTGCAAAAGAGAGTTAAAAAAGAAAAGTCAAAACTCAAAAGGAGCAGATACAGTTTAAAGCTAAAAAATGGGTTAGAAAATACAGACTCTGAATACACAATTCAAACACAAGCCCCAGGGACTGTAGCCCTGTGGCACAGCAATATGGAGGCAAATGGGATATGAGCTGGAAGCCCCCAAAAAAATCTGTGAGGGTTAGGAGCCAAGACTCCCATGTAGGTTGGCAGGAGCCCCAACTTCCTCTGTCTCATCTGAAGTTCTGCTCTCAGCCATCCAAAATCATCTCGGAGTTTTCTAAATGCAGTCTGTGACAACTCAGAAACTTCCAGCCAGCCCTACAGGGCTGGAGACTGGCATGGGGCTGAGTAAAACAGGGGTTGCCTTCCAGAATTGTGGTGGCTTGACCCTGGCTGGACAGCAGGTGCCCACCAAAGCTGCTCTGTCACTCCAGCACCTCACCTGGATAGGGCAGAGAAGATACAACGAAAGGCTGAGACAAGGCTTGGGAGACAGCATTCACCAGTGACTGTCATAGTCCAAACAGGATCACAGAACTGTCAGGGTTGGAAGGGACCTCAAGGATCATGCAGTCCCAACCCCCTGCCATGGGCAGGGACACCTCACACCACAGCAGGTTGCTCACAGCCACCTCCAGCCTGGCTGCAAACACCTCCAGGCAGGAGGCTGCCACCACCTCCCTGGGCAACCTGTGCCAGGCTCTCACCACTCTCATGGGCAACAACTTCTTCCTAACATCCAGTCTCAACCTACCCACTTCTAGTTTTGCTCCATTCCCCCTATTCCTATCAGTCCCTGACACCCTCAAAAGTCCCTCCCCAGCTTTCTTGCAGCCCCCTGCACATCCTGGAAGGTCACAATTATGTCTCCTCTGAGCCTTCTCCTCTCCAGCCTGCACAACCCCAACTCCCTCAGTCTGTCCTCACAGCAGAGCAGCTCCAGCCCTCTGCTCCTCCTCCTGGCCCTTCTCTGGACACCTTCCAGCACCTCCAGATCCTTCCTGGCACAGAGGCTCCAGCACTGGCCCCAGAGCTGCAGCTGTGGTCTCAGCAGAGTGGAGCAGAGGGGCAGAATCCCCTCCCTGGCCCTGCTGGCCACACTTCTCTTGCTGCAGCCCAGGCTCTGCTTGGCTCTCTGGGCTGCAAGTGCTCACTGCTGGCTCCTCTTGAGCTTCTCCTCCACCAGACATATATAGAATGAATTCAGTCTTAAACTCAGTATCAAAGCTGGCTTCAAGCCTCTGTTCTCCATGAAAACCTTCTTACTTGTGACTGAGAGTATTTATTAGGTTCTGATCTAAGGAAGGATTGTGACTGGTCGTGGGGGATGACAGGACCTTTAATGTACTGTGGGATCAAAGGGAATAATAGGAAGGAAATAACCTGGTTTATGGGCAGAGTGTTCTGCTAACAATAAGAAACTAATAGCAGCCTTCTGGGCTTTGCCCTCAATGAAGTCTTTCAGCTGCTGCATTTAGATATATCTACATTTTTTTTCCCCTTCATGTTTTACAGTGCATTTATTACCAGGCTGTCTCAAAAGGAGGTGAATAGCTTAGCTCAGGGAGAAGACAAGGTTAAAGCACTTACACATGGCATATTGCATTGTCTGAGCAAGCTGAAGAGACCAGCCCCATGGAATTGCTGAGGCAAGGCATTACACAAGCCCAAGCATTTACAACATCCCTTTTAGCATGTGGTGGCTTTAATGAGTTCAGATGCAGGCAAGGTAGGAATTCCCAACGTGCAGCAGAGGATTTTGTGAGCCATAATGAAAAGTGTCTTCAGCAAGGGGAAGGCACAACTCTGAAGAAGGAAAAATGATTGAGAAAATGACTTCAGTGATCACACTGTGGGATTTGGGAATGCACTCTCCTAGGAGCAGAATCAGAGAATTGTTTGGGTAGGAAAACACCTCTGAGATCATCAATCCAACACCACCATGCCCATCAAACCATGTCCCAGAGTGCCATGGCCGTATTTTCACTGCATGGAACACACATAATGCCTCTGAAGTTTCCCAGATACAGCATGAGAGTGACTCCGTCATGTCCAGAACACACAGAGCTTGATGTGGAGCCCTCAATACAGGAAGGACATGGATCTGATGGAGCAGGTACAGAGCAGGGCCACAAAAACTGTTAGGGGGTTGGAGCAGCTCTGCTATGAGGACAGGCTGAGGGAGCTGGGGGTGTTCAGCTTGGAGAAGAGAAGGCAGCTGGCCAATACTGAAGGGGGCTACAAGAAGGATGGAGAGAGACTGTTTGCAAAGGCCTGCAGTGATAAGTCAAGGGGCAATGGCTTCAAACTAGAGCAGAGCAGATTTAGATTGGATGTGAGGAACAAGTCCTGCACCAGGAGGGTGGTGGAACACTGCAGCAGGTTGCCCAGGGAGGTGGTTGAGGCTCCATGCCTGGAGATATTCAAGGTGAGGCTGGACAGGACTCTGGGCAACCTGATCTAGTTGAGGATGTCCCTGCTGAGTGCAGAGGGGTTGGACTGGATGAGCTTTGGAGGTCCCTTCCAACCCAGAGTATTCTCTGTTTCTATCACTCTATAATTCCATGTTTTACACTGGAATTCCTCACAAGGATTGGTATCTGCAGCCAGAATGGCAAACCTCTGCCTACTGTCAATGAAACTCCCACAGCCTGAGGCAGGATTGTAGTGGAATTAGAGTCCCCTATAGCAGAAGGGCTCTGCTGTTAGTACAGTTAAATGGCTTCAAAACCAGAATCCTAACTCCTTTTTCTTTTCAGGAGTGGCCAAGCTTTAGGGGATGAGTCCAACCAGCAGCAGGAGAAGAAGTCAGTTTCTATGTTCCAACAGACATGAGGGATGTGTCTTGGTCCCTTGTGTGTGAGGGAAGGAAGGGAAAAGGTCTCCTTAAACCTTTCTTTACACCCCCACAATGCTTGGAACAAGCTGACCTTCTGAATTTCTCAGCTGTTATTTAGAACAGGAAATAAAGAGAGAAGGAAGGCGAGGGATGGAGTGTGAGCATAAAGCAGGCTTGACATTAACCACCACTTGGGGGGAAGAAAACAAGGTCTGTAAGGCATCACAAAGTGAAAAATAAAGATAGGGGGAAAAAAAAGGGGTATTTGAATGTTAGAAGGGAACATAATGAGGTGACTCAAACTGCTTCCATAGCTGGAGTAAGTGAAGGTAGAATGGAAGAATCAGAACTTGAGAGGAAGGTGTGGTGAAAGCAATTGCAGCAGGTTTGTAAGGAGCAGGCTGAAGAGCATTCATAGAATCACAGAAACACTCAGGCTGGAGCAGAGCCTCAGGATCCCCAAGGCCAACCCTGAACCCTGCTCTGCAAGGCTCAGCCCTAAACCACAGCCCCAAGCACCACAGCCAAACCACCTGCAAACACAGCCAGCCTTGGGCACTCCACCACCTCCCTGGGCAGCACACTCCAAGCCCTGACCACTCTGCAGGGGGAAAAACTCTTCCTGCTCTCCAATCTGAACCTCCCCAGGGGCAGCTTGAGGCCATTGCCTCTTGTTCTGTCACTGCTGACCTGGGAGCAGAGACCAGCAGCAGCCTCTCCACAAGCTCCTTGCAGGGAGCTGGAGGCAGCCAGGAGCTCTCCCCTCAGCCTCCTCTCTTTCCCACTAACCCTCCCCAGCTCCTTCAGTCTCTCTCCAGCACATTTCTTCCCCAAGCCCTTCCCAGCTTCCTTGCCCTCCTCTGCCCTGGCTCCAGCACCTCCACAGCTCTCTTGCCTTGAGCTGCCCAGCACCGGACACAAGCCTCGAGGTGTGGGCTGCCCAGAGCTGAGTGCCAGGGGACAATCCCCTCCCTGCTGCTGCTGGACACAGCATTGCTGCTCCCAGCCAGGAGGCCTTTGGCTCTCTTGGCCTCCTGGGCACACTGCTGGCTCCTCTTGAGCTGCTTGGCCATTGGAGCCCCCAGGTGCCTTTGTGCCAGCAGCTTTGCAGCCACCCTGCCCCAAGCCTGGAGCCTTGCTGGAGGTTGTTGTGCCCCGAGTGCAGGACCTGGCACCTGGTCTTGTTGAAGCTCCTCCCATTAATGTTGGCCATGGATCCAATCTATCCAAGTCTCTCTGTAGAGCCTCCCTACCCTCATGAAGATCAACAATTCCACTTAACTTGGTGTCATTATCTGCTTCATCATCATCATCAGGACTCAGACCCCCATTACCCCAGTCCAAGGCTCACCAAAGCTCACCCAGTCCATCCCCCTCTGCAGCCAGCAGGGACATCCTCAACTAGATCAGGTTGCCCAGAGCCCTGTCCAGCCTCACCTTGAATATCTCCAGGGATGGAGCCTTAGTGATAAACATTCATGATAAAATTACTTATGTATTAATGAAATTAATTTAATTAACCACTAATTTAATTATCAATAAAGATTATTAATTTTTTTTGGGTACCTGAAGGGAGGTTGTAGCCAGGAGGGGGTTGGTCTCTTCTCCCAGGCACCCAGCACCAGAACAAGAGGACAAAGTCTCAAGCTGTGCCAGGGAAGGTTTAGGCTGGAGGTGAGGAAGAAATTCTTCCCAGCAAGAGAGATTGGCCATTGGGATGTGCTGCCCAGGGAGGTGGTGGAGTCCCCATCCCTGGAGGTGCTTAGGAAGAGCCTGGATGAGGCACTTGGTGCCATGGTTGATCAGATGGTGCTGGGTGCTAGGTTGGACTCAATGATCTCAAAGGTCCTTTCCAACCTGCTTAATTCTGTGTTCTGCCTGCTCTGTGCCCTGGACAGGTCAGGCAGGTCACATGGATTAATTTGTGTTGTATGAACATCTCCACTGCAGCAATGCATTTCTGGCACCTACATTTTTATGTTTATCTGATTTTATTGTAGCCTTCTTAATTCAGTGCTAGGGCAGTTGTAAAGCAGGTACACATCCCGAGATAACACCTCACTTACAGCTATGTAACAGATGTTTATCTCACAGGTTAAACTCCCTGCCTGTTGGAAAG
Source organism: Melanerpes aurifrons (assembly GCA_011125475.1). Classification (NCBI taxonomy): domain Eukaryota; kingdom Metazoa; phylum Chordata; class Aves; order Piciformes; family Picidae; genus Melanerpes; species Melanerpes aurifrons. The sequence continues at coordinate 1,821,087 of WWNC01000023.1, read as the reverse complement.
AGGTTTGTGTAGTGATGACCTCTGCTGAACATCCCCACCAACAAATAATATAGTAAACAGCAGTGGTAGCATCTCCTTAAGTGATTTAATCATTCATGTGGTAATGTTAAGGAGTCTACAGTGCTGATTCAGGAGGCTCATGAGGATGCAATGAGAGGAATCCACTTAGGGAAGAAGGAGAGCCAAAAAATGAAGTACTACAAATCCCAACAGGGAGGATGCTGCTGGTGCAGGATGGATTCCCTGGGTGGATAAAACCTGGCTTGATGTCCACACCCAAAGGGTAGCTGTCAATGGTTCCATGGTCAAGTGGAGGCCAGGGACAAGTGGAGTCCCTCAGGGATCAGTGCTGGGAGCAGTCTTGGTCAACATCTCTGTTGGTACCATGGACAGAGGCACTGAGTGCAGCCTCAGCAGGTTTGCTGATGGCACCAAGCTGTGTGGGGCAGCACACACAGGCTGGAGGGAAGGGATCCATCCAGAGCGACCTGGACAGGCTGCAGAACTGAGCCCAGACAGCCTCAGGAGGTTCAACAAGACCAAGGGCAAGGTCCTGCAGCTGGCTTAGGGCAATGCCAGGCAGTGATAGAGGCTGGGCAGGGACTGGCTGGAGAGCAGCCCTGGAGAACAGGCCTTGGGGTGCTAGGGGAGGAGAAGCTCAGCAGGAGCCAGCAGTGAGCACTTGCAGCCCAGAAAGCCAATCACATCCTGGGCTGCAGCAAGAGAAGCAGAGCCAGTAGGTCAAGGGAGGGGAATTCTCTTTGCAGTGGTGCACAATAATGAGCCAAGGACCAATGGATAGAAACTTGAACAGAGAAGGTTTCAGCTCAACATGAAGAGAAACTTCTTCACTGTGAGGGTGCCAGAGCCTTGGAGCAGGCTGCCCAGAGAGGTTGTAGAGTCTCCTTCTCTGGAGCCTTTCCAACCCCACCTGGATGCGTTCCTGTGCAGATTGCCTTAGGTGATCCTGCTTTTGGCAGAGGGTTTGGACTGGATGATCGCTGGAGGTCCCTTCCAACCTCTAATGTACTGTGACACCATACTGTGAAAGCAGCCTCATCCATTCCAGTGCTAAACTCATTCAGAGATGAGCTGCCCATGACTTCCCAGGACAACCTCTCCTAGTGTGCCACCACCCTCATAGTAAAGAACTTCTTCCTAATGCCTATTCTAAATCTACCTTGCTCCAGTTTGGATTTGGATTAGACATTGGAAAGAAGCTCTGTTCTGTTGTGATTGAATCAGCTTCTAAGGCAAAACTGCAGAGTCCAGGGGTTTCCTTAGTGAGCAGAAGGTGCTCAGATGCAGTTCTGAAATCAGTGAAGTGGAAAGTCACCTACTCATGCCAGGAACACAGCCTAGCTGCATGGCAATAAACACGCAGGGAAGGATGGCAAGCAAACAGAGACATCGCTTGCAGCAGCACATGACAGTCCTCTGAATTAAGGCCTTTGTCCTTGTGCTTGAATTTGGGTAGGCATCAAATCTTCCTGATAAAATGCTCCAGAGTGCCCTGTGAAGAGATCACTTCGATGCCTCTCTGGTTGTCATAGAATCACAAACTTGTTATGATTGGAAGGGACCTCAAGGCTCAGCCAGTCCCAACCCCCCTGCCATGGGCAGGGACACCTCACACTACAGCAGGTTGCTCACAGCCACATCCAGCCTGGCCTTCAAAACCTCCAGGCAGGAGGCTTTCACCACCTCCCTCTGCAACCTGTGCCAGGCTTTCATCAGCCTCATGGGGAACAACTTCTTCCTAACATCCAATCACAATCTACCCACTTGTAATTTTGTTCCATTCCCCACTGGTCCTATCCCTCCCTGACACCCTCAAAACTCCCTCCCCAGCTTTCTTGGAGCCCCCTTCAGATCCTGGAAGGCCACCATTAAGTCTCCTGGGAGCCTTCTCCTCTCCAGGCTGAACAATCCCAACTCCCTCAGTCTGTGCTCACAGCACAGCAGCTCCAGCCCCCTGCTCCTCCTCCTTCTCTGGACACCTCCCAGCCCCTCCAGATCCTTCCTGGCAAAGAGGCTCCAGAGCTGGCCCCAGAGCTGCAGCTGTGGTCTCAGCAGAGTGGAGCAGAGGGGCAGAATCCCCTCCCTGCCCTGCTGGCCACACTTCTCTTGCTGCAGCCCAGGCTCTGCTTGGCTCTCTGGGCTGCAAGTGCTCACTGCTGGCTCCTGCTGAGCTTCTCCTCCCCCAGCACCTCCAGGTCCTTTTTTCTGGAGAAAAATGACAAGTGCACTGAAACAATAAAAACTCTCCCAAAGTGTGGAGGGGAAAAGTTCACTCCAGTTCTTTTTGTTTAAATATTATTATTTTATACTTTTTTTCCCCTTTTGGAAACAAAACAAAAAACCCCAAACTGTTGCCCAAGTGCTGGTGTCCCACAGAAATGTCAGCTCTGCAATCTGTCTGCAGAAGCCTGCATATAATTGGGAGAACTTTTCAGTCAACACAATGCAGAAGCAGCAGCAAGGAAAAGGTCAGGTGCTGCGGCTCTCTGTGTAGTGCAAAAGGGAAGAGCAATTAAAGAAGCCAGAGGGAAAGGCACCAAGGAAAAAAAGCAGCAGCAGAGCACCTGAAGCCCTTAGCTAAGTTTTCAGAAGTGGCAGAGGGGGAGGTTACCATATGGATTGATCCCTAAGGCTAGTATCTTTAATTCTTGGATCAGATGAGAATCGAGGTAAGGAGACAAACACCCCAAGAATTCCAGCCCAGGCTATCAGGAAAAGCAGCAATGAGCTAATTAGGTTAGAAATAAATAAAGAAAGGCTGTTATTAACCAAAAAAATGCAATAGGAGAGGAATAATAAGCTACAATAAATCATCCAACCTCCTTCCCAACACGCCCCCACAGACAAGCCCTGCTCTATGAATGGTAGGGGAAGGAGAAAGCTTTTAAAATGGAGAATGAGAGAGCATCTGGGCCAGGTTCAGCTGCATGCAGCAGCAGGCTGCCAGGGAGGGATAGGAGTAGGGGGAATGGAGAGAATATAGAGCTGGGTAGGTTCAGATTGGATGTTAGGAAGTTCTTCCCCATGAGGGCTGGAGCTGCTCTGCTGTGAGGACAGGCTGAGAGAGTTGAGGTTGTGCTGTCTGGAAAAGAGAAGGTTCCCAGGAGAGCCTCTTGTGGCCTTCCAGTATCTGAAGGGGGCTCCAAGAAAGCTGGGGAGGGACTATTTAGGCTGTCTGGAAGTGATAGGAGCAGGGGGAATGGAGCAAAACTAGAAATGAGGAGATTGGATGTGAGGAAGAAGTTGTTCCCATGAGGGTGGTGAGAGCCTGGTACAGGTTGCCCAGGGAGGTGGTGGAAGCCTCCTGCCTGGAGATGTTTGCAGCCAGGCTGGATGTGGCTGTGAGCAACCTGCTGCAGTGTGAGATGTCCCTGCCCATGGCAGGGGGGTTGGAACAGGATGATCCTTGAGTTCCCCTTCAATCCTAACAACCCTATGAGTCTATGATTCTACATATGTGCAAACAGCATCAGGCTCACAGCATCACAGGCTCACAGGATGGCAGAGTTTGGATGGGACCCAAAGAGATCATCTAGTCCAACCCCCTTCCAGAGCAGGAGCATACAACCCAGCTCAGGTCACACAGGAACATATCCAGATGGGCCTTGACAGGCTTCACAGAAGGAGACTCCACAACCTTCTGGGCAGCCTGCTCCAGGGCTCTGTGACCCTTACAGTGAGGAAGTTCCCCCTTGTGTTGAGGTGGAACCTCCTGTGATGCAGCTTCCATCCATTGCTCCTTGTCCTATCCCAGGGAGCAAGTGAGCAGAGCCTGTCCCCTCCCTCCTGACCCCCAGCCCTCAGATATTGATAAGCATTTAGTAAATCCCCTCTAAGTCTTCCATTTTCCAGACTAAAAATCCCCAGGTCCCTTAGCCTCTGCTCAGCAGGCAGTGCTCCAGTTCTCATGAGGAGAGGCTGAGGGCTCTGAGGCATCTTAGTTTGGAAAAGATGATCCCTGAGGTCCCTTCCAACACCAACATTTCCATGATTCTGTGGTTCCTGTGCACTGTGAATTCCTGGATTAGAGTTATTTTGAGGTTTTTATAGCTTAAGAAGCTCGGGGATGTGGATTACTGGGGTGTGTTTATCCCTCTGCTCTCAACAAAGCTGGGGAGGGGTCTGGAGCACAGCCCTGGGAGGAGAGGCTGAGGGAGCTGGGGTTGCTTAGCCTGGAGAAGAGGAGGCTCAGGGGAGACCTTCTTGCTCTCTCCAACTCCTTGAAGGGAGGTTGTAGCCAGGTGGGGGTTGGGCTCTTCTTCCAGGCAGCCAGCAGCAGAACAAGAGGACACAGTCTCAAGCTGTGCCAGGGGAGGTTTAGGCTGGAGTTGAGGAAGAAATTCTTCCCATCAAGAGAGATTGGCCACTGGGATGTGCTGCCCAGGGAGGTGGTGGAGTCCCCATCCCTGGAGGTGTTTAGGAAGAGTCTGGATGAGGCACTGGGTGCCATGGTTGAGTTGGTTAGATGATGCTAGGTGGTAAATGGACTTGATGATCCTCAAGGTCTTTTCCAACCTGCTCTGGTCCAGTCTATTCTATTCTAATTCTATTCTATTCTATTCTATTCTGTTCCATTCCATTCCATTCCATTCCATTCCATTCCATTCCATTCCATTCTATACCATCTCATTTCCCTGGGCAACCTGTGGCAGGCTCTCACCACAGTCATGGGGAACAACTTCAGATACTGGAAGGCCACAAGAAGGTCTCTTCAGATTCTTCTCCTTTCCAGCCTGCACAATCCCAACTCCCTCAGGCTGTCCTCACAGCAGAGCAGCTCCAGCCCTCTGCTCCTCCTCCTGGCCCTGCTCTGGACACCTTCCAGCACCTCCAGACCCTTCCTGGCACAGAGGCTCCAGAGCTGGCCCCAGAGCTGCAGCTGTGGTCTCAGCAGAGTGGAGCAGAGGGGCAGAATCCCCTCCCTGGCCCTGCTGGCCACACTTCTCTTGCTGCAGCCCAGGCTCTGCTTGGCTCTCTGGGCTGCAAGTGCTCACTGCTGGCTCCTGCTGAGCTTCTCCTCCCCAGCACCCCCAGGTCCTTTTCTCCAGGGCTGCTCTCCAGCCAGTCCCTGTCCAGCCTATATTGGTGCTTGGGATTGCCCTGAGCCAGCTGCAGGACCTTGCCCTTGCTCTTGTTGAACCTCCTGAGGTTGTCATGGGCTCACCTCCAGGTTGTGCCTTGCACTGCAGAGAGGGATACTGCAGCAACCTGCTGAAGCCTTTCTGCTCTTCCAGGAGTTCAGCCCAAGTTCATGTGCAGCACTGAACATAAACAACAGCCAGCTTTATGTCCTTGTAAGCACTAAATTAGGGCCTTTGGGCTTTATAGCAGTTTCTACCTTTGCCTTGAATCTGGGAAGCACTTGTCTTGAATTAATCCTGCCTTGTAATGCTCCATGCTAATAGCGCCCAGCTAGGTGTGATTGCAGATTCATTATGATTTCATGGCATTCCTCATCTTCCCCATCACACCACCACTGCCAATGAATGGAGATTGATAACCTCATCTCCCTGCTCCTTGCTGGAATTGGATGTCCTGTGGGCCTGCTTTATTAAAACAATAGCAATAAAGAATAAAATAAGCTTAAAGAAGCTCAGATCTAGGCGGGGTGGGGGGTGGGGAAATGAAATAGCAGATCTCTAGTACTTAATAGAACTTGCTGAAGGCCTGGCTAATTTATGCAAGGTTGCATTTGGTGTTTCAAATTGGCTTAGGGCTCATAAATTTGAAGCACTGTTGCTTTTTTTCTCCTCCCCCCCCTCCCCTCCTTTCCTTTTAGTTCAATTAGGGTTTGACTGATGTTCAGTAGCTAATTGTGTTTTCCTTCAAAAAATATGGCTTTAAGAATAAAAAAGTGAGCTGGCCAAGGGGAAATGTACCTCTAAAAGTGTAAAATCCAGGGAGTTGTTGAGAAATCTCCCATTTGAAATGATTGGGGGTTTTATCATAAATCAACCTCCTCTGTATCAGTGCTTTAAGCAGATGCAGAAACTTCATTCTCACCCTGCCCTTCAGAGAAAACCAAGAGGTTCCCTCTCATAGAATCATGGAGTGATGTGGGTTGGAAGGAACCTCCAAAGCTCATCCAGTCCAACCCCCTCTGCACTCAGCAGGGACATCCTCCACTAGATCAGGATGCCCAGAGCCCTCTCCAGCCTCACCTTGAATAGCTCCAGGGATGCAGCCTCAGCCACCTCCCTGGGCAACCTGTTCCAAAGTTCTACCACCCTCCTGGTGCAGAACTTCTTCCACACATCCAATCTCAATCTGCTCTTCTCTAGTTTGAAGCCATTGCCCCTTGTCCTGTCCCTTTGCAAACAATATCTCTCCATACTTGCAGCCCCCTTCAAGTAGTGGTAGGCTGCTCTTGGGAATGTTATTTTCCCTTACAGCATTAGAAAACCAGAAGCAAGAGCCCTCTATCAAGAAAATGTTTTCCAACTGGACCTGCAGTGTTTGTTGTTATGGATCACAAGTCCTAACAAAATCTTTCTCTGAACCCTATTCAGTTCATTGAATCATAGAATTGTTAGGGTTGGAAGGGAGCTCAAGGCTCAGCCAGTCCCAGCCCCCCTGCCATGGGCAGGGACACCTCACACCACAGCAGGTTGCTCACAGCCACATCCAGCCTGGCTGCAAACACCTCCAGGCAGGAGGCTTCCACCACCTCCCTGGGCAACCTGTGCCAGGCTCTCACCACTCTCATGGGCAACAACTTCTTCCTCACAGCCAATCTCAATCTCCCCATTTCTAGTTCTGCTCCATCCCCCTGCTCCTATCCCTCCCTGACACCCTCAAAACTCCCTCCCCAGCTTTCTTTCAGCCCCCTGCAGATCCTGGAAGGTCACAATTATGTCTCCTCTGAGCCTTCTCCTCTCCAGCCTGCACAACCCCAACTCCCTCAGTCTGTCCTCACAGCACAGCAGCTCCAGCCCTCTGCTCCTCCTCCTGGCCCTTCTCTGGACACCTGCCAGCACCTCCAGATCCTTCCTGCCACAGAGGCTCCAGAACTGGCCCCAGAGCTGCAGCTGTGGTCTCAGCAGAGTGGAGCAGAGGGGCAGAATCCCCTCCCTGGCTCTGCTGGCTATGCTTCCCCTGCTGCAACCCCGGCTGTGATTGGCTCTCTGGGCTGCAAGCCCAGCTATAAGAATAACTCTAAGAATGAAGCTCTGTGTAACAGATGCCATCAGTGCCTCTCCTCAGCACTAAGCAATCAGTCTCAGCCAGGTCATAAAGTTAATAAAAACTGAAAATAATAAATAAAAGGAAGAGAAGAAAACAAAAAAAAATCCAAAAAGCAAAAAGCAACTAAGAAAAGGTTAAAATATTTCTGAAGGATTGTTTTCTGTGACACAGAGAGTGGAAGGTTTGATGGCCATGTCTCTGTATTTGATCTCAGATTCTTCTTTGGCTATCCAGGGATAATCCTCTTTAACATCTTCACTGATGATCTGGATGAGGGGATGGAGTCAGTCATCAGCAAGTTTGCAGATGACACCAAGTTGGGAGCAGATGTTGGTCAGTTAGAGGGCAGAAGGGCTCTGCAGAGGGACCTCGACCAACTGGACAGCTGGGCAGAGTCCAACAGGATGGCATTCAACAAGTCCAAGTGCCAGGTGCTGCACTTTGGCCACAGCAACCCCATGCAGAGCTACAGGCTGGGGTCAGAGTGGCTGAGAGCAGCCAAACAGAGAGGGACCTGGGGGTGTTGATTGACAGCCACCTGAACATGAGCCAGCAGTGTGCCCAGGTGGCCAAGAAAGCCAATGGCATCCTGGCCTGGATCAGGAATAGTGTGGCCAGCAGGAGCAGGGAAGTCATTCTGCCCCTGTACTCTGCATTGCTTAGGCCACACCTTGAGTCCTGTGTCCAGTTCTGGGTTCCTCAGTTTAGAAAGGACATTGAGAGACTTGAAGGTGTCCAGAGAAGGGCAAGGAAGCTGGGGAGGGGTCTGGAGCACAGCCCTGGGAGGAGAGGCTGAGGGAGCTGGGGTTGCTTAGCCTGGAGAAGAGGAGGCTCAGGGGAGACCTTCTTGCTCTCTCCAACTCCCTGAAGGGAGGTTGTAGCCAGGTGGGGTTGGTCTCTTCTCCCAAGCACCCAGCACCAGAACAAGAGGACACAGTCTCAAGCTGTGCCAGGGGAAGTTTAGGCTGGATGTGAGGAGAAAGTTCTTCACAGTGAGAGTCATTCACCATTGGAAGGTGCTGGGGAGGTCCAGGCTGGATGTTAGGAAGAAATTCTTTCCAGAAGGAGTGAGAGTTCTTAGCTGTTGGAATGCGCTGCCCAGGGAGGTGGTGGAGTCCCCATCCCTGGAGGTGTTCAAGAGGGGACTGGATGTGGCACTTGGTGCCATGGTCTAGTCATGAGGTCTGTGGTGACAGGTTGGGCTCGCTGATCCTCGAGGTCTCCTCCAACCTTGCTGATGCTGTGACACTGTGGTAATATCAATATTTTATTTTATTTCATTTTATGTATCTATTTTACCTCTCAAAAGGAGCAGCCTGAAGCAAAGTGGTGAGGAATGAATCGAGTGGGCTGAAGGGAGGCAGTGTGCTCCACGAAGGTTGTGCACATGCATTGGAGGGTGGTGCCTTGCTCTGCCTTGAATATTGAATTGGTCTCTAGGAACACCCAGGAACAATTCACAGATTCTCCTCTGCTTGGGGTTGGTTTATTATTTTTCATCACTGCTTGGCACTCTTTTTCTTTTTATTTTCCCCTTCCCCTCTGCATCTAAAGGCAGAGAGGACAAAGTATAAGAGGCAATAAACTCAGCCTAAGACCAGAACCTGATTTTAGCAAACACTTTCTTGTGTATTGACTGTGCTGCAATATTAAAGTATATTAACTTTTCCAGCTGTAAAAGCTCACTCTGTGTCATTAAAAGCAGAGGATGTCTCAGGTGACTCAAGACAATGCTTCTTTCCACCTCTTTTTGTTCCCCTCCCCTTCTGGTGTCATGTTAATAGCTGAATATCTTTTGCTCTTGCTCGTGTTATGAATAGGAGTTGAAAGTAATTTAATTGAATTACTCTAACAAGTTTAAGCTGACACAAAACTCATAGAGTGCTTTGGGTTAGAAGGCACCATAAAGATCAGAGATTCATAGAATCAATAAGGCTGGAAAAGTCCTCAGAGATCATCAAGTCCAACCTAGTACCTAATGCCTAACACCTCCTGACAACTAAACCCTGGCTCCAAGTGCCACATCCAAGCCTTTCTTGAACACCACCAGTGATGATGACTCCACCACCTCCCTGGGCAGCACATCCCAATGGCCAATCTCTCTCTCTGTGAAGAACTTTCTCCTCACCTCCAGCCTAAACCTCCCCTGGCACAGCTTGAGACTGTGTCCTCTTGTTCCAGTGTCCAGTTACCACCCAACACCATCTAATCAACTCAACCATGGCACCAAGTGCCTCACCCAGGCTCTTCCTAAACACCTCCAGTGATGGTGACTTCACCACCTCCCTGGGCAGCACATCCCAATGGCCAATCTCTCTTGCTGGGAAGAATTTCTTCCTCACCTCCAGCCTAAACCTCCCATGGCACAGCTTGAGGCTGTGTCCTCTTGTTCTGGTGCTGGCTGCCTGGGAGAAGAGACCAACCCCCACCTGGCTGCAACCTCCCTTCAGGGAGTTGGAGAGAGCAAGAAGGTCTCCCCTGAGCCTCCTCTTCTCCAGGCTAAGCAACCCCAGCTCCCTCAGCCTCTCCTCACAGGGCTGTGCTCCAGACCCCTCCCCAGCCTCACTGGCCTTCTCTGGACACATTCAAGTATCTCAATGTTCTTCTTAAATTGAGGAGCCCAGAAGTAGACACAGGACTCAAGGTGTGGTCTGAGCAGTGCTGATTCCAGGGCAGAATGACTTCCCTGCTCCTGCTGGCCACACTGTTCCTGATGCAGGCCAGGATGCCATCTAGTTCCAACCCCTCTGCCACCAGCAGGGACACCTCCCACCAGCCCAGGTTGCTCAAGGTTTCATCCAACCTGGTCTTGAACACCTCCAGGGAGGAGGCATCCACAACCTCCCTGAGCAACCTGTGCCAGGGTCTCCCCACCCTCACTGGAAAGAATTTCTTCCTAATCTCCAGTCTAAACCTACTTTCCTCAAGCTTCAATCCATTCCCTTTATCCTGTCATGACAAGACCCTGTAAAAGTCCCTCTCCAGGATTCTTGTTCACCCGCTTTAGATACTAGAATGCTGCTCCCTGGAAGGCAACAGGACCTGGGAAGGGGCTGGAGGGAAAGTCTGATGAGGAGAAAAATGAAAGTCAAGAAACCTTCAAATCTGAAGATCCATTCAGTTGCTTTAGTAATTGGGCTCCTCAGTTTAAGAAGGGCATTGAGGTACTTGGACTTGTCCAGAGAAGGTCAACAAGGCTGGGGAGAGGTCTCAAGCCCAAGCCCTGTGAGGAGAGGCTGAGGGAGCTGAGGGTGTTCAACCTGGAGAAGAGGAGACTCAAGGAGTGAAACTTCTCACACTCTACAACTACCTGGAGGGAGGGTGTAGTAAGGTGGGGGTCAAGCTCTGCTCCCAGGCAGCTTGAGACAAGATGAGAGAGTGGTCTGAAGCTGTGCCAGGGGAGGTTTAGGTTGGATGTTAGGAAGCACTTCCTGATGGAAAGGGGAATCAGAGACTGGAATGGACTGCCCAGGGAGGTGGTGGAGTTGCTGTCCCTGGAGGTGTTTAAGGAAGGATTGGATGTGGCACTCAGTGCCATGCTCTGGTCAGTGTGGTGGTGTTGGGTCATAGGCTGGGCTTGATGGTCTCAGAGGTCTATTCCAGCCTCAGTAATTCTGTGAGTCTGTGATTCCTATCTGAAGACCACTTCACAGTCACTCCTTTGTGGCACAGATAATAAATGCCTGTGTATGCCAAGTGGGAGAGCACAAAACATTTGTGGCAGAGCTGAGAACTCTGTAGAACCTCTCTGCCTAAAATGCAGTGATGTGACTCTTTTGCTTCATTTAGGTTGCTAGAATATCTTATTATGGCAAACATGCAAGGGGGAGGAGTCATAACTCTTCAGAAGGCTGATACTTGAGGGACTGCTGGAGGCAAAGTAAAGAAGTCTTGCTGCTGGCAGTCAGTACTGGCCACTTTCTGAGGAATGATTATCAGTGCTTGCAAAAAAAACCCACCCAAAATCAAAGGAAATATAATGATTTGAAGCAGTAAAAGGGGAGAAAAAAAATCTCATCTGTGAAGAAAACTTGTTCCATGGAAAGGACTCTGGGTCTTTATTCATGTAGCTGGTGTTGTACTACCTTATAATCCTTCCCTTGATGTAGTTTGGGGAATTATCTCCTAGCCCTAACAGCTTAAAGACTCAATCATTGTGTGCTGCAGCCAAGAGGTTTAATGTGCAGGAGTTTCAGGGTTGTGTCTGCACACTTCCTGCACAGAATTAAGGCTATGACAAGCAATAGCCAGGAGAAGTTTAAACTGCAATACTGAATATAGAATTAACCGGGTTGGAAAAGACCTCAGAGATCACCAAGTCCAACCTGTCACCCAACACCATCAAAGCAACTCAACCATGGCACCAAGTGCCTCATCCAGTCTCCTCTTAAACACCTCCAGGATGGTGACTCCACCACCTCCCTGGGCAGCACATCCCAATGGGCAAACTCTCTTGCTGGGAAGAATTTCTCCCTCACCTCCAGCCTAAACCTCCCCTGGCACAGCTTGAGACTTTGTCACAGAATCACCAAGGCTGGAAGAGACCTCAAAGATCATCAAGTCCAACCTGTCACCACAGACCTCATGACTAAACCATGCCACCAAGTGCCACATCCAATCCCCTCTTCCTAAACACCTCCAGGGATGGGGACTCCAACACCTCCCTGGGCAGCACATCCCAATGGCTAACAACTCTCTCAGTGAAGAACTTGCTCCTCACCTGCAGCCTAAACCTCCCCTGGCACAGCTTGAGACTGTGTCCTCTTGTTCTGGTGCTGCTTGCCTGGGAGAAAGACCAACCCCCACCTGGCTACAACCTCCCTTCAGGGAGTTGGAGAGAGCAAGAAGGTCACAGCTTGCCTGGGAGAAGAGACCAATTACAGATGAAATTAAATTCTACTAATTAATAAGTAGGAAAAAAATTAAAATATCATTAGTAATACTGGAATTATTAACTCCTAATTAGTGCAATAAGTAAAACTGCAGAAAATTCTAGTACTGATGAAGGGAGTGGAAGATCTTCCTCAGGAGGAGAGCCCGAGGGAGCTGAGGGGTCATTAGCTTAGGGAAGAGGAGACTGAGAAGGTGACCTCATTCAGGTTGATAAAACTGTGCAGGGGCAGTGCCCAGAGGCTGGAGCCAGGCTCTGCTGGGGATGCCCAATGCCAGCCCAAGGGGCAGTGGTGGAAGCTGAGCCAGAGGAAGTGCCATGGGAACAGGAGGGAAATTTTTTTCCCTGTGAGGGTGACAGAGGCCTGGAGCAGGCTGCCCAGGGGAGCTGTGGAGTCTCCCTCTCTGGAGATATTCAAACCCCACCTGGATGTGTTCCTGTGTGAGCTGCTCTAGGTGCTCCTGCTGTGGCAGGGGGATTGGACTGGATGAGCTTTTGAGGTCCTTTCCAGCCCCTCACATTCTGTGATTCTGTAGGTCTGATCTAGTGGAAGGTGTCCATGGAAGAGGGGGTTGGAACTAGATGATCCTCAAGGTCCCTTCTAACTCCAGCCATTCTATCAGTCTAAAACTACAGCTCCACAATCCTTTGCAGAGTGGTTTTCAGCCTCCCTCTGCTCTGTTATGATTTACTTTCAGGCTTTCAGGAAAGAAGTTTGTGTTGATGACTACAGGCAGGACACTTCTGAGTTGTTTTTTTCTGCTCTCTGACTAAACCAGAATCCAGGAACCAGACATTTTTTCATGTAAGTCTTTCAAGAATCTGGATCTAACAGACAAGGACAAGGCTTGAAACCAGCAACAAACCCTCAAAACAGCAGTGGGTTGCAGGTTTGGCTGTTAAAACAGAGAGCTGGTGTGGAGAGCTGCTGTCACATGATGTCATGTTGTTGATGTCTCCTCTTGCATTAGTAATTGATACATTGGACAATACAGAACATAGAATTACCCAGCTTGGAAAAGGTCTTTGAGATCACTGAGTCAAACCTATCATCCAACACCATCTAAGCAGCTCAACCATGGCACCAAGTGCCTCATCCAGTCTCCTCTTAAACACCTCCAGGGATGGGGACTCCACCACCTCCCTGGGCAGCACATCTCAATGGCCAATCTCTCTTGCTGGGAAGAATTTCTTCCTCACCTCCAGCCTAATCCTCCCCTGGCACAGCTTGAGACTGTGTCCTCTTGTTCTGGTGCTGGTTGCCTGGGAGAAGAGACCAATCCCCACCTGGCTACAACCTCCTTCAGGGAGTTGTAGAGAGGAATAGAATAGAATAGAATAGAATAGAATAGAATAGAATAGAATAGAATAGAATAGAATAGAATAGAATAGACCAGGTTGGAAGAGACCTTCAAGATCATCACGTCCAACCTATCACCCAACACCACCCAATCAACTAACCCATGGCACCAAGCACCCTGTCAAGTCTCCTCCTGAACACCTCCAGTGACGGCGACTCCACCACCTCCCCAGGCAGCCCATTCCAATGGGCAATCACTCTCTCTGTGTAAAACTTCCTCCTGACCTCCAGCCTGAACTTCCCCCGTCTCCCCTGAGCCTCCTCTTCTCCAGGCTGAACACCCCCAGCTGCCTCAGCCTCTCCTCATCAGACTTTCCCTCCAGTCCCTTCCCCAGTCTTGTTTCTCTCCTCTGGACCTACTCCAGCACCTCAAGAACTTTCTTGCACTGAGTGGTGCAGAGCTGCACACAGTGCCTGAGGTGGGCCTCCCCAGTGCTGAGCACAGGGCAGAATTCTATCCTTTCTCCTGCTGGCCACACTATTCCTGATAGGATCCTAACCACTGAGCATGGAAATATCAGCTTTTTCTTCCCACAGCTGTGTTTTGCCAGAAAGCAGCTTTCTGCAGCTCTTTGAAAGAGATGCAGCAAGAGAGGCTTCCAAATCCTTGACAGAGTTGCTTAAACCTCAGAGCAAATCTCCATCAGACAAGCTGATAACAGCTTCATGCTGCCAGTTTCCCTTTTACCTGCTCTAAGTGGCTCACTGAGGATTTCTGGCCTCAGGATTTCCAGACTTGCCATTTCAAAGCACCTAACTCTCTCCAGAGGCTGTGAAGCACTTAAGGAACTTTACTTAGGAGGCACCTTTTGCCATTAGGTAAAATTAAGCAGCTCACATCTCCCTTTTTTTTCTGTGTTTATACTAAGCATGTCAGATCTCCACACCCAGGGACGCTGGGTTACAATGGGATTGTCAATAGGAAATCTCTCCCTTCCACTTGATGACTCTCCTGCACTTACCATTGCTTTATTGTCACACTTCACTTGCTGCAAGCAGCTGTGAGACAGAATTAGCTGCAGCTGGGACAGCTGTAGGTCCAGACAACTGCTGGGCCATAGCTCACAAGCTCTTTTCTTGGTTCAAGATCACATAATTGCTTTGGTTGGGAAAAAACCCTCTGAGATCATCCAGTCCAACCAGCAACCCAACACCACCATGACCATCAAACCATGTCCCAAAGTGCCAGGGCCACACATTTCTTGAACACCTCCAGGGATGGCGACTGTACCACCTCCCTGGACAGCACATTCCAAGCCCTGACCACTCTGCAGGGGGAAAAATACTTTCCACTGTCCAGTCTAAACCTCCCCAGTGGCAGTTTGAGGCTGTCCCCTCTTGTTCTATCCCTAATGACCTGTGAGAAGAGACCAGCACCAACCTCTCCACAACTTCCTTTCAGGGAGCTGTAGAGAGCCAAGAGGTCTGCCCTCAGCCTCCTCTCTTTCCCACTAACCATCCCCAGCTCCTTCAGCCTCTCTCCAGCACATTTCTTCTCCAGGCCCTTCCCAGCTTCCTTGGCCTGCTCTGCCCTGGCTCCAGCACCTCCACAGCTCTCTTGCATTGAGGTGCCCAGCACTGGACACAGCCCTTGAAGTGTGGCATCCCCAGAGCTGAGTCTCAGGGGATAATCCCCACCCTGCTCCTGCTGGACACAGCATTGCTGATCCCAGCCAGGAGGTCTTTGGCTCTCTTGGCCACCTCACCTCAAGGTGAGGCTTGACAGGGCTCTGGGCAACCTGATCTAGTTGAGGATATCAATGCTGACTGCAGAGGGGGTTGGACCGAATGATCAGGAGGTGTTGGGTAATAGGTTGGACATGATGATCCCAGAGGTCTTTTCCAACCTGGTTGATTCTATGATCTTTGGAGGTTCCTTTCCAACCCAGGGTTTCATCTTTCTTTTTGAATCCATAAATGTCTCTCCCTCAGTCCCTTTTTCTTCCCCGTGGGAGGAGAGAGGTGCTAATAGAGAGTGACTGTCACTTCCTTAGTGGCCACTGCAGCCCTGACCCTTGACTCTGGGTTTAAACTCAAAGAACAGTTCATGGATTCGTGGCTTCTGTTCCCACAGAAGTCAAGAGAAAAGAATTCCTGTGGGAGTTCAAAGGCAGGAGAATTAACTTATCTTAAGGAAAGGAAGGATCACTGTGTCTGTATCCATCACTTCTGTAATCTAAAAGATTACTTAATAAAAATGTAAGGGGGAGGATTAATAAATCCTGGGCTGTGTGGTTCCCTTAGGGCCATGCTCCAGATATGAGATAATAAACAACAGATAGGGAAAGAGGTAAGCAAGCTGCTCTGTCACAATCCAGCAAAGATTGATTCCTCTCTTTTTTCATTGCCTGTTTAGGTTTTTTTTTCCCCTTTTCTTTCCCCCAATTTTTCTGAGAACCTAATTTTGCTGGAATAGTCCATTTTTAGTTACTCTTTTTTTTTTTTTCTGAGAAAAGAAATCTCTCACAGCATAAAAAAAAAAAACAACAGGAAAAAAAGAGGGCAGTTAAAATGTAATTTCCTTTTTCCTCCTACTTCTCCCATTCCTTCTCAATTCTGGTGATTCATGGATCCTGGCCTCTTCTCACTAAACATGGTATATTGAACTATTTTTTTCCTGTTAGTTTTATATATTTGTGTGTGTGTGAGTAGCATTTAATAAGGATTTCACAAGTGAGTGTGCTTGTTGCAGTAATGTTTTAGGGGAGAGAGGAGAGGAGAGGAGACTCGAGGAGAGGAGACTCGAGGAGACTCGAGGAGACTCGAGGAGGGGAGGGGGAGGGGAGGGAGGGAGAGGGGAGGGGAGGGGAGGGAGGGGGAGAGGGGAGGAGGGAGGGAGGGGAGGGAGGGGAGGGAAGGGAGGGGAAGGGAAGGGAAGGGAAGGGAAGGGAAGGGAGAAGGGAGAGGGAGGGGAAGGGAAGGGAAGGGAAGGGAAGGGAAGGGAAGGGAAGGAAGGGAGGGAAGGGAAGGGAAGGAAGGGAGAAGGGAAGGGAAGGAAGGGAAGAGAAGGAGAGGAGAGAAGAGAGAGAGAAGAGAAGAGAAGAGAGGAGAGAAGAGAAGAGAAGAGAGAGAGAGAAGAAGAGAGAGAAGAGAAGAGAAGAGAAGAGAAGAGAAGAGAAGAGAAGAGAAGAGAAGAGAAGAGAAGAGAAGAGAAGAGAAGAGAAGAGAAGAGAAGAGAAGGAGGAGACCAGGTTGGAAGAGACCTTCAAGATCATCACATCCAACCCATCATCCAACACCATCTAAACAATTAAACCATGCAATCAAGCACCCTATCAAGTCTCCTTCTAAACAGCTCCAATGATGGTGACTCCACCATCTCCCTGGGTAGCCCATTGCAAAGGGCAATCACTCTCTCTGTGTAGAACTTCTTCCTAACATCCAGCCTAAACTTCCCCTGGTGCAGCTTGAGACTGTGTCCTCTTGTTCTGCTGCTGGGTGCCTGCCTGGGAGAAGAGACCAACCCCCACCTGGCTACAACCTCCCTTCAGGGAGTTGGAGAGAGCAAGAAGGTCTCCCCTGAGCCTCCTCTTCTCCAGGCTAAGCAACCCCAGCTCCCTCAGCCTCTCCTCACAGGGCTGTGCTCCAGACCCCTCCCCAGCTTTCTTGCCCTTCTCTGGACACCTTCCAGCAGCTCAACATCTTTCCTAACCTGAGGAGCCCAGAACTGGACACAGGACTCAAGGTGTGGCCTAACCAGTGCTGAACACAGGGCACAATGACTTCCCTGCTCCTGCTTGCCACACTCTTTCTGAAGTAGGCCAGGATGCCATTGACCTTCTTGGCCACCTGGGCACACTACTGGCTCATGTTCAGCCTACTCTCAACCACTACCCCCAGGTCCCTCTCTGCCTGGCCTCTCTCCAGCCACTCTGACCCCAGCCTGTAGCGCTGCATGGGGTTGTTGTGGCCAATGTGCAGAACCTGGCACTTACTGAAGGTTTTGCAGTCTCTGCTTGTTAACCACAGCCATATGTTCCCATCACCAGCTTGGTTGGACTTTTGAGGGCTCTTCTAACCCCTAAAACTCTGTGAATCTGTGACGCTGTGTAAATCTTTACTATGAGGAGGGTGAGACAGAGAAGTTGTGGATCACTTATACCTGGAACTGTTTATGATAAGGCTGGAATAGGTTAGCAGCAACCTGCCTTCATGTGAAGTGTCTCTGCCTACTGCAAGGGGAGTTGGAACTAGATGATCTTTAAGGTTCCTTCCACCTCAAGCCATTCTATGATTCAGACATTCAATGATTCTACGAATCAATGACTCTGATGCAATAATTCAATGAATCAATGATTCAGTTATTCAATGATCCTATGATTCAATGATTCTATGATTCTGTGACTATGGTTCTATGATTCAGTGATTCTGTGATTCAGTGACTCTATGATTCAATGACTCAATGATTCTATGACTATGATTGAATGATTCTGATTCAGTGATTCAATGATTCAATGACTCTATGATTCAAGAGTTCTATGCTCATGATTCTGTGATTCAATGACTCAATGACTCTGATTCTATGATTCACTAATACTGTGATTCAATGATTCTGTGACTCAAAGACTATGATTCAATAGTTCAATGAGTCATTGACTCAATGGTTCTATGACACTGATTCAATGATTCTGTGGCTATCATTCAATGATTCTATGATTCAGTGACTAAATGACTCAATGAGTCTATGATTCTGATTCTGATTCAGTGATTCTATGATTCAGTAATTCAGTGATTCAATGATTCTATGACTCAATGACTATGATTCAATAGTTCAATGAGTCATTGATTTAATGTTTCTATGACTCTATGATTCAATAATTCTATGGCTATGATTAAATGATTCTATGATTCTGTGATTCAGTGACTAAATGACTCGATGAGTCTATGATTCTATGATTCTGTGATTCTATGATTCAGTAATTCAGTGATTCAAAGATTCAATGACTCAATGACTCAATGACTCTATGATTCTGTGATTCAATGATTCTATGGTTCTGTGATTCTATGACTCAATGACTCTATGATTCAATGACTCTATGATTCTGTGATTCAATGATTCTATGGTTCTGTGATTCTATGACTCTATGATTCTATGATTCTGTGATTCAACGATTCTATGGTTCTATGACTCAATGACTCTATGATTCTGTGATTCAATGACTCTATGATACTGTGATTCAATGATTCTATGGTTCTGTGATGCAATGATTCTGTGGTTCTGTGATTCTATGACTCAATGATTCTATGATTCTGTGATTCAATGATTCTATGGATGATTCTGTGATTCTATTCTGACTCAATGACTCTATGATTCTGTTCTGTGATTCTATGATTTCAATGATTCTATTCAATGATTCTATGATGATTCTGGTTCTGATTCAATGATTCTATTCTATGGATTCTGTGATTCAATGATTCTATGCAAATGATTCTATGGTTCTGTGATTCTATGACTCAATGACTCTGATTCTATGGATGATTCTGTGATTCAATGATTCTATGATTCTGTGATGCAATGATTCTATGGTTCTGTGATTCTATGACTCAATGATTCTATGATTCTGTGATGCAATGATTCTATGGTTCTGTGATTCTATGACTCAATGACTCTATGATTCTGTGATTCAACGATTCCATGGTTCTATGACTCAATGACTCTATGATTCTATGACTGTATGATTCCACAGGTCATTGATTCTTTGAAGTCCCCATGGTGAAACAGCTTAGTGGACAGGTTGGACTCGATGATCTTTGAGGTCTCTTCCAACCTTAGTGATACTGTGATACTGTGACTGATGAGAGTTTACCAGGCAGTGGTGGCTGCACAGCATTTGAGACAAAATTATCAGACGTGCAAACCAGGCATGTTATTGGGGGGAAGGTAAAAGGAAAGCTTGTGGAAGCTGCAGCTGGTCTAGTTCTTCTAGTTATGCTTTCCTTCAGTCTGGAGTTCTGCTGCTGTTTCATCTTTGGGGATTTGTGCTGGATGGGGACTATTTCCAGCAACTGTGCCTGTCGAGATTCCCAACAGTTCCTTTGCTTTTGGGGTAAAATCACTCAGGGGAACCCACTGAAGAATTTAACGCCGTGTTTATCTCACTCCTTAAAACAGAGGACACAGGAAAACATGATGGAGAGGAGTTAGTATCAGGATTTAAAGCAGATGGAGAAAGAAGGTAGATAAGGTGTCAAGGAAACATAAAGAATCAGTGTGTGGTTTCTTAGCTGTTGTTGGGGGTTTGTTTTTGAGTTATGATTGCTCCTGCTGGATGAAATCAAATGAATGAGGGCAGGGAAATGGAAATGTTTAAAAGAGAACATGATCCAGAGACATACAGCTCCCATTTCAGGCAAGCTATGGAGATATTCTTGTAGCACTAAATTTCTAGCTCTCTGTTCAGCCAGCTTGTCAGTTTCTGCATATATAACAAGTGACTTTGCAAACAAAAAGGTTCCATTTGCTTTCAGAAGAGCTAAGGGGGACTGGGCAGTTCAGAGATTCATAGAATGGTTTGGGTTAGAAGGGACCCTGAAGATCACCCAGTTCCAAGCCCCCTGCCATGGGCAGGGTCACCTCCAACCAGCCCAGGCTGCTCAAGGATTCATCCAACTTGGCCGTGAAAACCTCTAGGAAGGGGGCAGCCACCACCTCCCTGGGCAATCTGTTCCAGTGGCTCACCACCCTTACTGCAAATTATTTCTTTCTAATATCTAGGCTGTCATTTACTACCTCTTAAAGAAGAAAAGAAATTAAGGTGTTGAGGTGGAACTTCCTGTGCTGTAGCTTCCAGCCATTGTCTCTTCTCCTATCACAGGGCACAAGTGAGAAAAAGAGCAAAAGGGGAGAAAAACCTAAATTCTGGTTACACCTTATTTCAGTTTTAAACTCGACTTCTAAACAACTTTTATTTGTCATGGTTTGGGCCTTTTGCATGCAGCCTATGGGCCTAGCTTGCATAGCTGGCTTAGCTGTCCAGGGGGCCAAGAGGACCAATGGAGTCCTATACTGGATCAGGAACAGTGTGGCCAGCAGGAACAGGGAGGTCATTCTGCCCTGTGCTCAGCACTGCTTAGGCCACACCTTGAGCCCTGTGTCCAGTTCTGGGCTCCTCAATTTAAGAAGGACATTGAGATGCTGAAGGGCAAGAAAGCTGGGGAGGGGTCTGGAGCACAGCCCTGTGAGGAGAGGCTGAGGGAGCTGGGGTTGCTTAGCCTGCAGAAGAGGAGGCTCAGGGAGACCTTCTTGCTCTCTCCAACTCCCTGAGGGAGGTTGTAGCCAGGTGGGGGTTGGTCTCTTCTCCCAGCACCCAGCACCAGAACAAGAGGCCACAGTCTCAAGCTGTGCCAGGGGAGGTTTAGGCTGGAGCTGAGGAAGAAATTTTTCCCAGAAAGAGATTACCCATTGGGATGTGCTGCTCAGGGAGGTGGTGGAGTCACCATCGCTGGAAGTGTTTAAAAAGAACCTGGATGAGGCACTTAGAGCCATGGGTGAGTTGATTAGATGCTGCTGCATGATTGGTTGGACTTAATTGATGCAGAGATGATATTGAAGGTCTCTTCCAATCTGGTTGATTCTGTGATAGTGTGGTTCTGTGATTCTGTGGATGGCAGAGGGAATGCAGGTGAAGGATTCAGAGAGGGATTTAACAGGACCAGTGAGCAGAGTCAAGAGGAAGAATGGCTGAGTTGTTTAGATGATGATGGGTGATAGGTTGGACTTGATGATCTCAAAGGGCTTTTCCAACCTCCTCTCCTCTCCTCTCCTCTCCTCTCCTCTCCCTCTCCTCTCCTCTCCTCTCCTCTCCTCTCCTCTCCTCTCCTCTCCTCTCCTCTCCTCTCCTCTCCTCTCCTCTCCTCTCCTCTCCTCTCCTCTCCCTCTCCTCTCCTCTCCTCTCCTCTCCTCTCCTCCCCCTCCCTCCCCTCCCCTCCCCTCCCCTCCCCTCATCCCATCCCATCCCATTCCATTCCATTCCCTATAACTCAGGCTGGAGTTTGGCTAAGGGGCAGAAGAATGATCTCTGTACCTCCTCCTCATTAGCATTTGCACCGCAGTCTTTTTTCACATGTTTGGGTGTTCAGCCTTGTTTTCTTGCACATTTGCTACCTTCAAGATGCTTCTGCAGGGTTTCCATCAAAGAAAAGACGTTGATTCATTTTATCTGGCTGAATGGGGCTGTGTCCTCAGCGGCTGCCTGCGTGAGACACTGCGATGCTTCACCCTGGTAATTGATCTGGTGCTTGGGAACCAGAGGAAAATGCCTCAAAGGGAAAAAAAAACGTTGTGGAGAAACAATCTGGAGCACTCTTAATTTGTCTGCTTATGAAGGAGGTTCTGAACATCTGTTTGCTTCCCTACAAAATATTTTTGAAGCTTCACAGCAGTGCAGTTGATCAAAGCAGGTTGGGGGCCAGCAGCCAGGGAATGAGGACAAAGGGAGAAGCTACGTGGGAAACAGTGGTGGGAAAGATAACATAAGGAGAAAAATGAGGAGGAAATAAGGCTGTAGAGGTTCCTCTTTCTTTTTTCACCAATATCAGTGTTTTACAATGACTACAGCATCTGTCTGAAGCCAAATTTAGGCAAATTTAGAGATTAGTGACACTGGAGAGAGCAGCACTGTGAGAAATGCTTTGATTTCATAGAAACATAGAATCAGCCAGCTTGGAAAAGACCTCAGAGATCATCAAGTCCCATCTATTACCTAATGCCTAACACCTCCTGACCGCTAAACCATGGCTCCAAGGGCCACATCCAATCCCTTTTGAACACCTCCAGGGATGGTGACTCCATCACCTCCCTGGGCAGCATACAGAATCAAGAAGGTTGGAAAAGACCTTTGAGATCATCAAGTCCAACCTATTACCCAACATGATCTAATCAACTAAGCCATGGAACCAAGTGCCACATCCAGGCTCTTCCTAAACACCTCCAGGGATGGGGACTCCACAACCTCCCTGGGCAGCACATCCCAATAGCCAATCTCTCTTGGGTGGAAGAGCTTTCTCCTCACCTGCAGCCTAAACCTCCCCTGGCACAGCTTGAGACTGTGGCCTCTTGTTCTGGTGCTGCTTGCCTGGGAGAAGAGACCAGGCCCCACCTGGCTACAACCTCCCTTCAGGGAGTTGGAGAGAGCAAGAAGGTCTCCCCTGAGCCTCCTCTTCTGCAGGCTAAGCAACCCCAGCTCCCTCAGCCTCTCCTCCCAGGGCTGTGCTCCAGACCCCTCCCCAGCTTTCTTGCCCTTCTCTGGACACCTTCCAGCATCTCAACCTCTTTCCTAACCTGAGGAGCCCAGAACTGGACACAGGACTCAAGGTGTGCCCTGACTGGTGCTGAGCACAGGGCACAATGACTTCCCTGCTCCTGCTGGCCACAATAGTTCTTTCTTTTTCCCTTCCCTTGTATTGCAGTAGAGGTTTCTATTTTCCCCAAATATCAGTGTTTTAGAACTACTACATCCTATATCTGAAACCAAATTTAGGCAAATTTAGAGATCACTGACACTGGAGAGTACACCACTCTGATAAATGCTTTGATTTCCTTTTCTTTTGTTCTTTTCTTTCCTTCCCTTGTATTGCAGTGAATATGCACATAAAGTATACTCTGAAGTGAAAGGGAGGAGAGTGCTGACATCACATGAAATGAAAGAGATGGAAGGGGATAAGAGCTATTGTCCCTCCTCTAAAAGAGTTATGGATGCTGAGTACCAAATAGAAATCAACCAGCTCCAACCCTCCTGCCATGGGCAGGGACACCTCACACCACAGCAGGTTGCTCACAGCCACCTCCAGCCTGGCTGCAAACACCTCCAGGCAGGAGGCTTCCACCACCTCCCTGGGCAGCCTGTGCCAGGCTCTCACCACCCTCATGGGCAACAACTTCTTCCTAACAGCCAATCTCAATCTGCCCATTTCTGATTCAGTTCCATTCCTCCCCAGTCCAATCCCTCCCTGACACCCTCAAAAGTCCCTCCCAGCTTTCTTGCAGCCCCCTGCAGATACTAGAAGGTCACATGAAGGTCTCCTGGGAGCCTTCTCCTCTCCACACTGTACAACCCCAACTCTCTCAGCATGTCCTCAGAGCAGAGCAGCTCCAGCCCTCTGCTCCTCCTCCTGGCCCTGTTCTGGACACCAAACAGCACCTGCAGATCCTTCCTGGCACAGAGGCTCCAGAACTGGCCCCAGAGCTGCAGCTGTGGTCTCAGCAGAGTGGAGCAGAGGGGCAGAATCCCCTCCCTGGCCCTGCTGGCCACACTTCTCTTGCTGCAGCCCAGGCTCTGCTTGGCTCTCTGGGCTGCCAGTGCTCACTGCTGGCTCCTGCTGAGCTTCTCCTCCCCCAGCACCCACAGGTCCTTTTCTTCAGGGCTGCTCTCCAGCCAGTCCCTGTCCAGCCCATATTGGTGCTTGAGGTTGCCCTGAGGCAGATCATCTTTTGGACTACAAGACAATCAAGATCCTCCTTGCTTTCTCTTTCTCCTTTTTATTCCTTCTCTTTCCCTGGAGGGAGAGTGAGACTTTTAGGTGAATATGGAAAGAAATGCAGATTTTGGAACCTGAACTGGAGCTTTTTCTGTATCTGTGATGTTATGCTCTGATTTACATTTCTTAGAGCTTATAACCCTGCTTTGCATTCCACAGCCTGCAACTCTTCTGCAGACTCAGATGCAAGCATATATGCAGTGTGAATTTGTAATGGGGGCATTCAATCATCCTAGAACAAATTCCTTCTGCACAGAATATATCATAAGGTGAAGAAAAAAAAAAGGAGAATTATTTGGTCTAATTTCACCTCCAACTTTTTGCTTCCAATCTGTTTTGAACTCTTCTTGCTGCAACAGTTTGTGTGCTGGCTTGTGTAGTTGATAACTGGGAGTTTGAATGCTTTGGTAAGATCTCACCTGGAGTGTTGCATCCACCTCTGGAGCCCTCAATACAGGAAGGACCTGGAGCTGCTGGAGAGGGTCCAGAGGAGGAACGTGAAAATGCTCATGGGGTTGGAGCAGCTCTGCTATGAGGAGAGGCTGAGGGAGCTGGGGGTGTTCAGCCTGGAGAAGAGAAGGCTCCAGGGAGACCTAAGAGCAACTTTCTGTAGCTGAAGAGGACCTACAAGAAGGATGGAGAGACTGTTTACAAAGGCCTGCAGTGACAGGATGAGGGGCAATGGCTTCAAACTAGAAAAGGGCAGATTTAGGTTGAATGTGAGGAACAAGTTCTGCACCAGGAGGGTGATAGAACACTGGAACAGGTTGCCCAGGGAGGTGGCTGAGGCTCCATCCCTGGAGATCTTCAAGGTGAGGCTGGACAGGGCTCTGGGCAATCTGCTCCCATTGAGGATGTCCCTACTGAGTGCAGAGGGGCTTGGACTGGATAAGCTTTGGAGGTCCCTTCCAGCCCAGCCCATTCTCTGATTCTCTGACTCTACCTAGTGCTTTTATAAACTTCATTAATACAGAGGGAATAAAACCAAATCCGATTCCACTTCTTGATTTGAGCGGTCACACGAGGATACTCATGCCAATGCTTGAGGTCTATTTATTTAGCACTAACAATGCTCTGTGGACTTGCAATTATTGCAAGGCATCTTTTGGAGGTTACTGAGCATGAATGTTTCTGTATATTAAAGGAACAATAGGTAGATGCATTACTCACTGGAGAATATTTTATGCAGTTCTGCAATAGAACTCTCTTTTATCTCTTTCCCACTCATTTAGTGTAACATTTTATGTATTGATGTTCCAGCTGAAAAAAAAAAAAATAATCAGCTGGATCACTCATTTTTTAACCTGAGATTCCTGCCTTTCAAATTATGGAAAGAAAATACTTTTACTATTATGCTGCGAATCACAGAGTGGTAGAGTCATAGAGTCACAGAGTGATAGAGTCATTGAATCACAGAGTCACAGACTCATAGAGTCACAGAGTCATAGAATCATAGAGTCATTGGATCATAGAATCATAGAGTCATTGAATCACAGAGTCATAGAGTCATTGAATCATAGAGTCATAGAGCCATAGAGTCACAGAGTCATAGAATCATAGTCACAGTCACAGAATAATAGTCACAGAGTCATAGAATCACAGTCATAGAATCAGAGTCACAGTCTAGAATCAGTCATAGAATCAGAGTCACAGAATCACAGAGTCATAGAATCAGAGTCACAGAGTCACAGTCAGAATCACAGTCATAGAATCACAGTGACAGAAATCATAGTCACAGTCACAGAATACTAGTCACAGAGTCATAGAATCACAGTCACAGAGTCACAGTCATAGAATCACAGTCACAGAGTCATAGAATCACAGAGTTACAGAGTCACAGTCAGAATCAGTCATAGAATCACAGAGTCACAGAATCAGAGTCATAGAATCAGAGTCACAGAGTCACAGTCATAGAATCTGAGTCACAGAGTCACAGTCATAGAATCACAGAGTCATAGAATCTGAGTCACAGAGTCACAGTCATAGAATCTGAGTCACAGAGTCACAGTCATAGAATCACAGAGTCATAGAGTCATAGAATCACAGTCACAGAGTCACAGTCATAGAATCAGTCATAGAATCAGAGTCATAGAATCAGAGTCACAGAGTCACAGTCATAGAATCAGAGTCACAGAGTCATAGAATCACAGAATCAGAATCACAGAATCATAGAATGATCTGGGTTGAAAGAAACCTCCAAAGCTCATCCAGTCCAGCCCCCTCTGCAGTCAGCAGGAACATCCTCAACTAGATCAGGTTGTCCAGGGCCCTGTCCAGCCTCACCTTGAATATCTCCAGGGATAGTGCAGAACTTGTTCCTAACATCCAATCTAAATCTGCTCTTCTCTAGTTTGAAGCCATTGCTCCTCATCCTATCTCTGATGACATTTGTAAACACTCTCTCCATCTTTATTGCAGGTCCCCTTCAGGTACTGGAAAGTTCCTCTCAGGTTTCCCTGGAGCCTTCTCTTCTCCAGGCTGAACAGCCTCCCTGGGCAACCAACCCAGTGTTCAACCACCCTCATAATAAAGAGCTTGTGAAGTTATTTTGTCTTAGCAACCAAATAATGATGGTGTGTCCACATCATGACATATAGAGCAGCTTTACTGTTAAATTGTTTTATTGTGTATCTGCTGTGTGCTGTAGTGCTCCTCATTCCCTCCCACATCCAAAACCTCAGTTTAGTACAGACTAGTAGCATGCTGCATGCTGACAATGTAGGTAAGTTAAACTCATATTAGCTAACTCTCCTGACCCTCTATGTCTAAACTTAACAGGCTACATAACATGGAATCATAGAATGGTTAGGATTGGAAAGGATCTTAAAGTTCATCTAGTTCTAATCCACTGCCATAGGCAGGGACCCCTCTCACCAGCCCTGGTTTGCTCAAGGTCTCATCCAACCTGGCCTTGCACACCTCCAGGGATGAGGTTTCCACAACCTGTCTGGGCAGTTTGTTTCAGTGACTCCCCACCCTCACTGGAAAGATTTCCTTCTTAATCTCCAGTCCAGTCCAGGTGTTGAAGACCAGGCTGGATGAGGCTCTGGCCAGCCTGATCGAGTGTGGGGTGTCCCTGCCCATGGCAGGGGGGTTGGAACTAGATGATCCTTGTGGTCCCTTCCAACCCTGACTGATACTATGATATTAAATCCACCCTGTCCCAGCTTCAATCCATCCACCCTTGTCCTATCACTACAAACCCTTGTAAACAGTCATGGAATCATAGAACTGTCAGGGTTGGAAGGGACCTCAAGGCTCATCCATTTCCAACCCCCCTGCCATGGGCAGGGACCCCTCACCCTACAGCAGGTTGCTCAGAGTGAGCATTGACAGGAAATCCTCCAGAGACAGCCCAAGAAGATAACATAACAACTTGTAAATATCCTTCCACATTCACCTTGTTGGGATTTTGTTTCTCTTATTAGTACAAATGTTGCAAACCCTCCACCCCCTTTGAATATGAAATATGTGCTGTAGCTAAAACTAAATTGCTTGCACTCAAAAATAGTTTCCAGACCAAATAATAAATCTTCATAATAAGAGTGAAAAGTAAAAATGAATCAATATTAATGCAGAGTCGTTCCTGATGTTGAAAAAACAACAACAACAACAAAACTTATTATAGGAAAGAAATAAAAAGCCTTTCCCCCTCTCTCCCCCCTGGCATGAGCAGCTGCCTTCTTCCCTTTCCTAGCCATGAGCAGCCACAAGTGTGTCAGGACAGCTCAGAAGCTCAGAGACACATCCAGGAGATGTCTAGGAGAGCTCTACTAGCTGCTGGTTCTTCCTTTCAGCAGCAGCACCATACTGTCACTGCCAAGCTATGAGTAAGCACAGAATCAACCAGAGTGGAAAAGACCTCAGAGATCATCAAGCCCAACCTATTACCTGATACCTAACACCTCCTGACAACTTAACCATGGCTCCAAGTGCCACATCCAAGCCTTTCTTGAACCCCTCAAGGGATGGTGACTCCACCACCTCCCTGGGCAGCACATTCACAGAATCACAGGATCACCAAGGTTGGAAGAGACCTCAAAGATCATCAAGTCCAACCTGTCACCACAGACCTCATGACTAAACCATGGCACCAAGTGCCACATCCAATCCCCTCTTGCACACCTTCAGGGGTGGGGACTCCACCACCTCCCTGGGCAGCACATTCCAATAGTGAACAACTCTCTCACTCTTTCTGGAAAGTATTTCTTTCTAACACCCAGCCTAAACCTCCCCTGGCACAGCTTGAGACTGTGGCCTCTTGTTCTGGTGCTGCTTGCCTGGGAGAAGAGACCAACCCCCACCTGGCTACAGCCTCCCTTCAGGGAGTTGGAGAGAGCAAGAAGGTCTCCTCTGAGCCTCCTCTTCTCCAGGCTAAGCAACCCCAGCTCCCTCAGCCTCTCCTCCCAGGGCTGTGCTCCAGACCCCTCCCCAGCTTTCTTGCCCTTCTCTGGACACCTTCCAGCAGCTCAACATCTTTCCTAACCTGAAGGAGCCCAGGACTGGACACAGGGCTAAAGGTGTGGCCTAAGCAGTGCTGAGCACAGGGCAGAATGGCTTCCCTGTTCCTGCTGGCCACACTGTACCTGCTGCAGGCCAGGATGCCATTGGCCTTCTTGGCCACCTGGGCATACTGCTGGCTCATGTTCAGCCTACTATCAACCAGTACCCCCAAGTCCCTTTCTGCCTGGATGCTCTTAGCCCTCTGCCCCCAGCCTGCAGCACTGCATGGGGTTGCTGTGGCCAAAGTGCAGCACC
The DNA here is from genome assembly GCA_011125475.1 of Melanerpes aurifrons. Classification (NCBI taxonomy): domain Eukaryota; kingdom Metazoa; phylum Chordata; class Aves; order Piciformes; family Picidae; genus Melanerpes; species Melanerpes aurifrons. The sequence continues at coordinate 1,792,396 of WWNC01000023.1, read as the reverse complement.
TGGCACTTGGACTTATTAAACAGGCATTCCTCATCTCTTACAGGGGAAAAAGCATCAGGGCAGGTGGCAACTGCTCTCCAGGGTGTCATTTGAACTGTGCAGGGCTAAACTGCATCTTATTAATCAGGTTGATAGTTTTTTTCCTCCTTATCAGAATGCATTCATCTCCCACAGAGCACTTCAGCCTTGAGACTGCCGGATTTGCGTGTTCTCTGCGATGCTAGCACCAGAGATTGTTTAAGCTGCACAGTTAGAAACTCAGGAGCCAAGGAAATTCTTCTGGCACTCAATTCAGCTAAGCACCAAGTGCCTTTAATTTGCCAAAGAAGCTGTAGGATGCAGAGGGAGCAAGACAAGATGGTGATGACACATGAATGCGGCCCTCAATTGGTCCATTCCTCCTTTTATAGTTTCATAGTTTCATAGTTTCATTCAGGGTTGGAAGGGACCACAAGGATCATCTAGTTCTAACCCCCCTGCCATGGGCAGGGACACCCCACACTAGATCAGGCTGGACAGAGCCTCATCCAGCCTGCTCTTAAACACCCCCAGGGAAGGGGCCTCGACCACCTCCCTGGACAACCCATTCCAGGGCTTCACCACTCTCATGGGGAAGAACTTCCTCCTCCCCTCCAGCCTGAATCTCTCCACCTCCAGCTTCATTCCATTCCCCCTAGTTCTATCACTACCTGAGATCCTGAGATCTGCTGCAGAGGAAGCACTGCAGACACTCAGTTAAGAGGAAATAAAACCCATACAATTAGAAGATACTTTTTATGGAGGGGCTGAAGGAGCAGTGCTGAAGAAGGAGATAATTCAAATTTCATATCTCCTTCCTCCTCAGTGCTTTGTCTGTCCACTGAGAGATGCAGGAATAGCTGCAGCGCTTCAAAAGGGTTCCAAGGTTTGGCAGCCTGTGAGAAGCTGAACGGAATGGGGTTGGTGTGTGGGCATCTAGCGTCTCCAGGCTTTGGTTGGCACGCTGTGATGGTCTCTTGGTGTGGACATGGAAGGGTTTGGTTGTTGACTCAGCTTTCAGCTTTGCCTATTTGAATGACTGCCTTGCAACACAGAAGGATTTAGGAGGGTAAAGACCACGCCTGGCAAACATTTTTAAGTGCATAGAGCATACAGACATGGAAGTTGAGAGAAAGTGTGTGAACCAAGCAGGTATAACATAATATGATAAATAGAGTAAAATATAATATAACATCAAGTTTTATTTAATTTTTATTTCCATTTTTTGTATTTCTTTGTATTTTATTTCTTTTATCTTTCTCTTTTTTCCCTTTTCTCTTCTTTTCTCTTTTCTTTTTACCTTTCCTTCCCCATCTTCAATTCCCTTCCCTTCCCCAACCTTCTCTTCCCCCAACCTTCCCTGCCCTTCTCTTTCCTTTCCCAATTTTCCCTTCCCTTTCCTTTCCCAATTTTCCCTTCCCTTCCCTTCCCTTCCCTTCCCTTCCCTTCCCTTCCCTTCCCTTCCCTTCCCTTCCCTTCCCTTCCCTTCCCTTCCCTTCCCTTCCCTTCCCTTCCCTTCCCTTCCCTTCCCTTCCCATCCCCACAGGTTTTTGCAAACAGTCTCTCTCCATCCTTCTTGTAGCCTTGCTCTCTGTAGAGGGTGTTGAAGCAGGTGACCTTTGGAGGTCCCTTCCAACCCAGACCATTCTGTGTGACTGGTCACTGAGAGTCAGCACTCAATACTTACAGAAGGTCCTAGCCAAAGTAGGTGGAAGCATAGGAATTGTCTCCATGTGCCTTGCCTCTTTCTTAAAAGTATTAATACACAGTGGTCTGTGCCCCTTACAGGAAAGAAGTTCCACCTCAACACCAAGGAGGAACTTCTTTATTGTAATGGTGACAGAGCCCTGGAGCAGGCTGCCCAGAGAGGTTGTGGAGTCTCCCTCTACTGGGGACTTTCAAGGCCCATCTGGATGTGTTCCTGTGTGACCTGAGCTGGATTGTATGGTCCTGCTCTGGCAGGGGAGGTTGGACTCGGTGCTCTCTCTGGGTCCCTTCCAACCCCTAACATCTTGTGATTAATAATTTCAGAGATTCCCTAATAAAAACTGGCATTTCTTTAATTAAAGGACCTCGAGGTGACTAAAACCCCAATCTGTTTTGCATGGGAGGTCATCACCATAGCGCTGGGAAAACAGCTGCAGCTCCAAACCATTTTTACCTTCAGCTCCTGAAGTGTGGAGAAAGAGGCAAGGCTACTGAGAATTGAACTTTCTGGGCTGTTAAGAAGGAAACATGGCCTGAAATCAAGAGCAACCTAATCAGATAGGACAGAAAGATGACAAGAGAGAATTGCAAGTATCTGTGAGGTGAGCCAAGAGGAAAATGGGGTTGGCTGCTTTTGGAGCTGGGGAAACTTAAAATAGACAAAGACACAGAAGTGTGAAACATTTTTGCTTTCACTGGATGAGATGAGGAAAGCTTTGTGAGTTAAAAGAAAAGGGAAGTGAAAAGCAGTAATAAGAAAGAAATAATGAGGGAAATATTGAGAGAGAATGGAGGCAGCAGTGGTTTAGAGGATGGGAAGCATTTTAAGGAGGAGAAGGAAGTTCATTTCTTCATGCTGGCAGCAGAAATCTGAGTTAGAAATAAAGATATTTAATCTCTTGGTGGAGGGGCTGAGGGATGATAAGGTTTTGGAAGACAGAAAATAGACTTTGCAGCTCTCCACAAGTAAAATGGCACCACAATAATTCATGGCCATTAGAACCTGCTGTCCATAAGTTCCCTCAGTGTTCAGGTAATTCCCTTTCGCAGGATCACAAGATGTTGGGGGATGGAAGGGACCCGTGGAGGTCTTCCAGTCCAACCCCCTTGCCAGAGCAGGAGCATAGAATCCAGCAGAGGTCACACAGGAACACATCCAGATGGGGCCTGAAAGCCTCCAGAGAAGGGGACTCCACAACCTCTCTGAGGAACCTGTTCCAGTAACATGAAGTTCCTTCCTGTGTTGAGGTGGAACCTCCTGTGATGGAGTTTCCAACCATTGCCCCTTCTCCTATCACAGGGTGTAAGTGAGGAGAGCCTGTCTCCTCCCTCCTGACCCCCAGCCCTCAGATATTGATAGACATTGATCAGATCCCCTCTCAGTCTTCTCCAGACTGAACACCCCCAGGGCTCTCAGCCTCTCCTCCCCAGGCAGTCTCCAGTCCCTTCAGCATCCTTGGAGCCCTCCCTTGGACTCTCTCCAGCAGATCCCTGTCCCTCCTGAATCTGGGCAGCCCAGAACTGGATGCAATATTCCAGGTGAGGTCTCAGCAGGGCAGAGCAGAGGGGAAGGAGAACCTCCCTGGATCTGCTTCCCACACTCCTCTGAATGCCCCCCAGGACCCCCTTGGCCTTCTTGGCCCCCAGGGCACATTGCTGTCCCATGCAGAACTTGCTGCCCCTCCAGCACTCCCAGCTCCTCCTCCACATACTTTCAAATATTTGATCTTTGAACTTCTCCTTTCAAAACTACCATTCAGAAATGTCTTTGGGCAGCAAGATCAATATTGGCAATGTCACTGTGACATTTGATGAAGTGAAATCTCACCTGGCTTATCCTCAGGAAATTTTGGGGCTCTCATTCCCAGAGCCTAATTAATTCCTATCTTGCTAATTTGATTACCTTTGCAAATTCCACAGCATTTGAATTGTGAGTGGTGTTTCATGAGCTAAATACTGTGGAGATCATCAAATCTGTATAGTTTAGTCTCCTTGTTTTCCATATGTTTCTCTGTGGGCTGGCTCTTCCCTCCCTTTAAAAGTGGGAGATACATAGTGATGTAAAAGCTGAATTCTATTGGGCATTGGAGGCTAAACAAAACAGAATCACAGAATTGTCAGGGTTGAAAGGTACCTCAAGGATGAGACAGTTCCAACCCCACTGCCATGGCCAGGGACACCTCACACCACAGCAGGTTGCTCACAGCCACCTCCAGCCTGGCTGCAAACACCTCCAGGCAGGAGGCTTCCACCACCTCCCTGGGCAACCTGTGCCAGGCTCTCACCACCCTCATGGGCAACAACTTCTGCCCACAGCCAATCTCAATCTACCCACTTCTACTTTTGCTCCATTCCCCCTGCTCCTATCCCTCCCTGACACCCTCAAAAGTCCCTCCCCAGCTTTCTTGGAGCCCTCTTCAGATCCTGGAAGGCCACAAGAAGGTCTCCTCAGAGCCTTCTCCTCTCCAGCCTGCACAACCCCAACTCCCTCAGTCTGTCCTCACAGCACAGCAGCTCCAGCCCTCTGCTCCTCTTCATGGCCCTGTTCTGGACACCTTCCAGCACCTCCAGATCCTTCCTGGCACAGAGGCTCCAGAACTGGTCCCAGAGCTGCAGCTGTGGTCTCAGCAGAGTGGAGCAGAGGGGCAGAATCCCCTCCCTGGCCCTGCTGGCCACACTTCTCTTGCTGCAGCCCAGGCTCTGCTTGGCTCTCTGGGCTGCCAGTGCTCACTGCTGGCTCCTGTGGAGCTTCTCATAGATCTTCCAGAAGTCAATCTTAGTTTGGAAAGAAGTGCTTAAACAGAACATTTGCATGGAAAGGGCTTTGTCAGTGGGAATGCTTTATCTGAAGCCATAGGATGAATTAACAGCCATGACCACCACCAATTTTTGGCTTTACTACTACTACTACTATTGTTGTTGTTGTTGTTATTATCATCATCATCATCATCATCATTAAAAAGTCTAGCTTTCCATGGCTAGCTGCTCCTGAAGCTCACTGAGACTTTGCAACCTCCATATTGCAGCACCACAGCTATTACAATCCACACAGCTCCCACGCAGGAGGTCCAGCTGCACATTTTGTTTGCCTGATGGCAATTTGCAGTCCACCTTTGTGCTGTGCAGGAATTCAAAGCTGCAATCCATCTGTATAATTCAGGCTGCTCTTACCAACAAATTTCACTGGTGATTATTGGAGGAGGGAGGTTATTACTTCAAAAGGCAGCTTGTGGTTTGAAAGCAGTGTCACTTGCAGCTGCTGTTGGGAAGAGAGCATTAAACTATTTTACCTTCCTTATTTCTTCTTTTTACTGACTGCTGAAGGTTTAATTTGGTTCAAAGTGTGGCTGGATAAGCACTGCTAACAGTGAGAGTTTCCTGCAGGCCTAGACAAAGAAGGTGATAGACTCCAGCTCTTCTTCTGGAAATTCACTTAGTTGCACAGCCAAAAGAAGCCAAAATAGGTGGGGATTGGTCTCTTCTCCCAGGAAAGCAGCATCAGAGCAAGAGGACACAGCCTCAAGCTGTGCCAGGGGACGTTTAGGCTGGAGGTGAGGAGAAAGTTCTTCCCAGAAAGAGTAATTGGCCATTGGAATGTGCTGCCCAGGGAGGTGGTAGAGTCACCATCCCTGGAGGTGTTCAAGAAAGGCTTGGATGTGGCCCTTGGAGCCATGGTTTAGTTGTTAAGTATTAGGTCATAGTTTGGATTTGATGATCTCTGAGGTCTTTTCCAACCTGGTTGATTCTGTGATTCTATCCTCAAACTGATGGTATCAGCAAGTTGCAAAGGTATGGATTTGCTGGGTGGACTGTTCAGTGGAAAAGGAACTGGCTGGCTGGCTGCATCCAGAGGGTGGTGCCCAATGGCTTGAAGTACAGAGGGAGAGGTGGTGCCCAAGTGAACCTCATGAGGTTCAACAGGAACAAGTGCAGGGTCCTGCAGCTGGGCTGGAGCAATCCTCAGTACCAATACAGGCTGGGAGAGGAGGGGATAGAAAGCAGCCTACTACTGGCAGCTTTGCTTCCTTCCTTCTTCTTCTTCCAAACTGGAAACACTTGGGCTTCTCAGAGCCACTCTACTTTGCTCCAAGTAAGGAGAAAAGGAAAATATCTCAGCATGGGAAGCTGATACCAACCAAACCTAAGCTCATCAGTTGTCAGGGAGTAAATAGACCTACTGGGAAATGATATTTTCACTTCTTGTCCTGCTTTGACTCTTGGCCTTGCTAGGCTTTCTGTTAGTCTCAGCCAGCTATCTAAGTAGCTGGATGTCATCTCCATTTTTATCCCAATCTGGCAACAAGAGACTCAAAGAAAAAGAGTTAGCAACCCAGGCTTGATGCACAGCTCCTTCAAAGGGATTTCTCAACGTTAACTGTGCTGCTCTGCCTTGAAGGTGGTGCAGCAGTTTTCTGCCAAACTCAGGGCTTGGGAACAATGTGAAGCAGTGCTGAGGCTTTTGAGGCACTCCAAAATCCTTCTCTTGTTTGTAGATGCAAAAAAACCCAACAAACCCACACACTGAAGGAGCAGCAGGAAATAGATGTGAGAGACTGTACATCAGTAAGTTTATTTTGGTGGAAGATAATGAAAGAATAATAAATGCACTACTGGTCTCAAGATCACTGACATTTCAAGAAACCCAAAAGCATAGCAGCCCTGCAGGAGAGAGCTTGAGCTTTGTCTTCCTAGTTTGTTTTCCTCATACATTTGAGGTTCCTCATGAACTTTTGACTCCATTTGTTTCAGCTCATCTTTTGATTTTTCCACAGCAGCTTAAGTTCACTGCCAATGTTTCCCGTTACAAGAGACTGAACCTAGAAGTGCACTTCTAACAGGGACCTACTTGAGAGAGTCCAGGGAAGGGCTACAAGGATGCTGAAGGGACTGGAGACTGCCTGGGGAGGAGAGGCTGAGAGGCTGGGGCTGTTCAGTCTGGAGAGGAGAAGGCTGAGAGGGATCTGATCAATGTCTATCAGTAGCTGAGGGCTGGGGGTCAGGAAGGAAGGGCCAGGGCCAGGCTCTGCTCAGCTGCACCTGGGGTAGGCCAAGAGGCAATGGATGGAAAGTGCAGCCCAGGAGGTTGCAGCTCAGCAGGAGGAGGAACTTGTGCCCTGGGAGGCTGCCAGAGGCCTGGAGCAGGCTGCCCAGAGAGGTTGTGGAGTCTCCTTCTCTGGAGCCTTTGCAGCCCTGTCTGGATGTGTTCTGTGTGCCCTGTGCTGGGTTCTCTGCTCCTGCTCTGGCAGGGGGGTTGGACTGGAAGATCTCCAGAGGTCCCTTTCATCCCCTAACATCCTGTGATCATATTTTCCCATGGTAGATCTTTAACTGGGGGTATGACATTCAGAGACATCTTAAGACTATGACCAAAATGAGCAACAAGTCACAGAATCAGCCAGGTTGGAAAAGACCTCAGAGATCATCAAGTCCAACCTATACCTAATACCTAACACCTCCTGACAACTAAACCATGGCTCCAAGGGTCAAATCCAAGTCTTTTTTGAGCATCTTTTTTGAGCCAGCATCGTGCCCAGGTGGCCAAGAAAGCCAAGGGCATCCTGGCCTGCATCAGGAACAGTGTGGCCAGCAGCAGCAGGGAAGTCATCCTGCCCTGTGCTCAGCACTGGTTAGGCCACACCTTGAGTCCTGTGTCCACTTCTGGGCTCCTCAATTAAGAAGGACATTGAGAGACTTGAAGGTGTCCAGAGAAGGGCAACGAGGCTGGGGAGGGGTCTGGAGCACAGCCCTGTGAGGAGAGGCTGAGGGAGTAGTTGTAGAGAGCAATAAGGTGTCTTCTGGGCAGCCAAATCTGGGTTGCAAATGCATTTGATTTTCCAGACAAAGTGCCCTGTTTCTTTCTGGAGTGAGTGTTCTTTGAAATGAGGAGCCCAAATTGACAAATGATGCAGGTGCTGCCTCCCTGCTTCCACTCTGCTCTAACAGCATTAAGGCTTTTCCTAACTAATGGCTCAGGCTCCTGAAGCAGACTGAGATAAATATTCAAGATGTCTGGATTTGCTAATGCTCCTTAAGTAAAGCTGTGCAGCTGTCAAGGGGGGGGATAGAGTCCTTCCTTTTGGTCATCCATTCTGTTTGAAACTTAACCCCAGAGCTGAATAAAAAGGAGGGGAAAACAACCCAACCAACCAAAAAGCTAAGATGTTCAAGGGCTAAGGATGATAGATGAGTAGTGGGAGATGTTGCTATCAGAAAGTCAATAAACTTAAAACCTTCTGGAGGCTGCACTGCCACAAAGAGGAGAAAATAGATTCTCTCTTGATGAGGCTCAAGCACACAGGAACAACCCTCCCAAAATAATTGAAATCTATTTATCTTCTTCTAAAAATAGATATTTTGGTGCTCAGAAAGGGATTGGAGATGGCACTTGGAGCCATGGTTTAGTCAGTCAGGAGGTGTTGGGTGACAGGTTGGACTTGATGATCTCTGAGGTCTTAGGAACTGGCTGGAGGCTGAGCCCAGAGAGTGGTGACAAATGGTGCCACAGCCAGCTGGCAGCCAGGCACCAGTGCTGTGCCCCAGGGATCAGTGCTGGACTCCATCTTCTTTAATATCTTCATTGATGATCTGGATGAGGGGATTGAGTCAGTCATCAGCAAATTTGCAGATGACACCAAGTTGGGAGCAGATGTTGGCCAGTTAGAGGGCAGAAAGGGCTCTGCAGAGGGACCTCAACCGACTGGACAGATGGGCAGCATCCAACAGGATGGCATTCAACAAGTCCAAGTGCCAGGTGCTGCACTTTGACTAGAGCTACAGACTGGGGTCAGAGTGGCAATCCATGCAGAGCCTGGGGTGCTGATTGACAGGCTGGGGTCAGAGTGGCTGGCCAGAGCTCCCCTGGAAACAGAGGAGCAGGACCCCCTGGGGGTGCTGATTGAGTCAGCCGTTCTGGGAACATTTAAGAGCATCAAAACATTTGAATGTGTCCCAAGGTGGCCAAGAGGACATCGAAACATTTGAATGTGTCCAGAGAAGGGCAACAAGGCTGGGGAGAGGCCTTGAGGCACCCAGCACCAGAACAAGAGGACACAGTCTCCATCTGTGCCAGGGGAGGTTTAGGCTGGAGGTGAGGAGAAAGTTCTTCACCGAGAGAGTCACTCATCATTGGGATGTGCTGCCCAGGGAAGTGGTGGAGTCCCCACCCCTGGAGGTGTTCAAGAGGGGATTGGATGTGGCACTTGGTGCCCTGGTCTAGTCATGAGGTCTGTGGTGACAGGTTGGACTTGATGATCTTTGAGGTCTCTTCCAACCTTAGTGATACTGTGGGACTGTGATTGATACTGTGATTTTTTCTTTACAGAAATGCTTTCCTGAGCTGGTGGAAGTTGGTAGGAGCCTAATTTCCAGTGCATTTCTTTCTTCTTCCTCTTGGTTGACTTTTTAAGCAAAATTATCCTAAAGATTTGGTGTGCACTCACCCTTCATTAGAGACAAGGAAATGCTCGTTCAGGAGAGATGATCCAAATGTCAGAACCCCAGGAGATCTTTCAGTCTGAGTCTCTTGTGGCACAACCAGAGGTACATGCTCCAGGGGCCATTGGCTGCTGGGTGCCTCACTCTCCCCTGCAGTTTTGATGCATGGGATAAGATTTCTTGCTTCCTGGGTTAAGAATGACTCAGTATTCATCACCTTGAGCATCTCCCCTAGGAAGAGAGACTGAGATCTCTGGGGCTGTTTAGACGTGAGAAGGCTGAGAGGGGATCTGATCAATGTCTATCAATAGCTGAGGGGTGGGGGGCAAGTGGAGGGGGCCAAGCTCTTTTCAGTGGTGCACAGCAATAAGACAAGGACCAATGGATACAAACTTGAACAGAGAAGGTTTCAGCTCAACGTGAGGAGAAACTTCTTTACAGTGATGATGACAGAGCCCTGGAGCAGGCTGCCCAGGGAGGTTGTGGCGTCTCCTCTGGAGCCTTTCCAGCCCCACCTGGATGCATCCCTGTGCAGACTCCCCTGGGTGATGCTGCTTGGGCAGGGGGGGTTGGACTGGATGATCTCTGGAGGTCTCTTCTATCTTCTTATATCCTGTGATCATTTTTTGGGATAAACCCAGTGTATCTTTAATCCCTACAGGTCTGTGTTTGTGTTCATAGAATCATAGACTGGTCCAGGCTGGAAGGGACCTCCAAAGCTCACCCAGTCCAACCCCCCCTGCAGTCAGCAGGGACATCCTCAGCTAGATCAGGTTGCTCAGAGCCCTGTCCAGCCTCACCTTGAATATATCCACAGATGCAGCTACAAACACCTCCCTGGGCAACCTGTTCCAGTGTTCTACCACCCTCACAGTAAGGAACTTCTTCCTGATATCCATCTAGATCTGCTCTTCTCTAGTTTGAAGCCATTGCCTCTTGTCCAGTCACCCTAGCCCTTTGTAAAGAGTCTCTCTCCATCCTTCTTGTAGCTCCCTTTGGTTACTGGACAGCTGCTATTAGGTCTCCCTGGAGCCTTCTCTTCTCCAGGCTGAGCACCCCCAGCTCCCTCAGCCTGTCCTCACAGCAGAGATGCTCCAACTCCTGAGCATTTTCATGTTTCCACTCTGGCCCCTCTCCATCAGGTCCACCCTATATTGAGGGCTCCAGACCTGTACACAGTACTCCAGGGATGGTCTCAAAAGAGCAGAGTAAAGTGGCAGAATCACCTCTCTGGATGTGCTGGCAACACATCTTTTAATGCAACCCAGGATGTGATTGGTCTTCTGTGCTGCAAGCTCACACTGCCTGCTCAATGTTCATGTGTTAATGTGTTGGATGCTAGGAAAAGTTTCTTCACAGAAAGGGTTCTTAAGCACTGAAACAGGATGCTCAGGGAGGTAATGGAATCACCATGCCTAGAGGGATTTAGATGACCCAAGGATGTGGTGCTGAGGGATGTGGCTCAGTGGTAGTGATGGGACTGTGAGCTCTAGGTGAACAGTTGGACTTAGTGATCTCAAAGCTCTCTTCCAGCCTCCATAGTTCTCTCATCCCCTGACATGCATTTCCTAGAGCTTCCCCTGCCTCCATTCCAAAACCTGCTGGCATTAACAAGGAGGTTTGGTTAGATGCACAATAAGAGAACAGTTCTTTACATGAAACTTCATCTGTGCATATAGAAAACTATCACACTGTGTGCACAGAATGGTTTTGGTTTCTTTTCAATGTATCATGAGGGCTGGAGCACCTCTCCTATAAGGACAGACTGAGAGAGTTAGAGCTGTTGAGTCCGGAGAAGAGAGGGCTCTGAGGAAACCTAATTGTGGCCTTCCAGTACCTGAAGGGGGCTACAAGAAAGCTGGGGAGGGACTTTGAGGGTGTCAGGGAGGGATAGGACTGGGATGAGGGAACAAAACTAGAAATGGGTAGATTGAGACTGGATGTGAGGAAGAAGTTGTTCCCCATGAGGGTGGTAAGAGCCTGGCACAGGTTGCTCAGAGAAGTAGTGGAAACCTCCTGCCTGGAGGTGTTTGCAGCCAGGCTGGATGTGTGAAGTAGTGTGAGGTGTCCCTGCCCATGGCAGGGGGTTGGAACTGGCTGATCCTTGAGATCCCTTCCCACCCTAACAACTCTGTGATTCTATGAACTGAAACCTCCATAAGGGCTTGAGCTAATATTGTGTTTTCTTCTCTCCATTGACAAAACAAGACACTGCACCAAACAGGATGAGTGCACGTGTAGCTAAATGGCTTGAAAAAGAGGAGAAAGAAACCTTGAAAACAATATGACAAATCTCCTCTGAACAGTTTGAGACAAATAGTTAGATGCAGCTAGCTGTGTGTTGTGTGATTAAAAACCAAACTAGAGCTTCTTTGGAAACTTTAGTTAACCTTTGGGGTGGGTTGAATTCCCTCCCCCTGCCCCAACATCAATTTTGCCAGACAAACTCAGTTGGAAGCAAATGGAAGCTGTATTTACAGGCAAAATTACACTCTCCAATGCAATATGCACAAAATACAAAGGATTTACAATGTTTTACAGATATTTACAATTAAACAACATGAGAATTTCCCCCCACCTCCCAGGTCAAGACCAGGGAAGCTGTCCCTCTGCCCCCCACCCCTTGTCCCAAAGGGAGAAAGGAGCAGAGAAAAAGGTAGCTGTTAGACTTCACCAAAACAGTGCAGCCAAGGCCAAGCAGAAGCAGAATAATCTCCCTTCAGGGCAGGCAATGAACACAGAAGAGAAGCCCCCACAATGTTTTGACGCAGCCAATCTTGTAGCAGCTATTGCTCCAGGCTGGGCAGAATCCAAGGGCAGGAGATTGAACACATCCAAGTGCCAGGTTCCACACACTGGCCACAACAACCCCAGGCAGTGCTACAGGCAGTGGGCAGAGTGGCTGAGAGTAGCCAGGCAGAGAGGGACCTGGGGGTGCTGGTTGAGGGTAGGTTGAACATGAGCCAGCAGTGTGCCCAGGTGGTCAAGAAGGTCAATGGTATCCAGGACTTCATCAGGAACAGTGTGGCCAGCAGGAGCAGGGAAGTCATTCTGCCCTGTGCTCAGCACTGCTTAGGCCACACCTTGAGTCCTGTGTCCAGTTCTGGGATCCTCAGGTTAGGAAAGATGTTGAGATGCTGGAAGGTGTCCAGAGAAGGGCAAGAAAGCTGGGGAGGGGTCTGGAGCACAGCCCTGGGAGGAGAGGCTGAGGGAGCTGGGGTTGCTTAGCCTGGAGAAGAGGAGGCTCAGGGGAGACCTTCTTGCTCTCTGCAGCTCCCTGAAGGGAGGTTGTAGCCAGGTGGGGGTTGGTCTCTTCTCCCAGGCAACCTGTGACAGAACAAGAGGACACAGTCTTAAGCTGTGCCAGGGGAGGTTTAGGCTGGAGGTGAGGAAGACATTCTTCCCATCAAGAGAGATTGGCCATTGGGATGTGCTGCCCAGGGAGGTGGTAAAGTTCCCATCCCTGGAGGTGTTCAAGAAGAGCCTGGACAAGGCACTTGGTGCCATGGTTGGGTTGATTAGATAGTGCTGAGTTGGACTCAATCTCAAAGGTCTTTTCCAACCTGGTTAATTCTCTTCAATGAAATTGTCAATAAATCACTATTGGGTATAAAAGGAAAACCAAAGCTAATTCTAAACATTCTTCTACATTTCTGCTTGAAATCTGTATGGAAACTTTAGAGGCATGGCCTAAAACAGCTAACAATTCTATGAAATGAAACCTGTGAGGGCTTGAGCTAACATTGTTGTGTTGTGTTCTGCAAAGTGACAAAATACTACACTGCACCAAACAGGAGGAGTGAGTCTATAACTAAATGACTTGAATTGAGGAGAGAGAAACCTTGGGGGGAAAAAAAAAAGTTATGACAAATCTCCTCTGCACAGTTTAAGGCAAATTGTTGCATGCAGCTGGCTGTGTTTTGGGTGGTTAAAAGCCAAAACAGAGCTTATTTGGAAACTTTAGTTTGCCTTCCACCTTGTCACTCACCTGAAAGGTTTACTTTAATCCTAATTATGTCTTTTTGATGTTCACAGGCTCACAGGAGGTTAGGGGTTGGAAGGGATCCCTTGAGAGCTTCCAGTCCAACCCCCCTGCCAGAGCAGGAGCAGAGAATCCAGCACAGGGCACACAGGGACACACCCAGACAGGGCTGCAAAGGCTCCAGAGAAGGAGACTCCACAACCTCTCTGGGCAGCCCGCTCCAGACCTCTGGGAGCCTCTTAGTAAAGAGGTTGAAATGAAGGTGAGAGTGCCCTTACCAAAGAATCCAGCATCACAGAATGGAAAGGGCTGGCAAAGACCTCTGGTGATCGAGTCCAACCACCATGCCAAGGCAGGGTCACCTACAGAACATCCCATAGGAACACAGCCAGGTGGGTTTCGAATGTCTCCAGAGATGGAGACTCCACAGAAATCATAATTGGCCACTGGAATGTGCTGCCCAGGGAGGTGTTGGAGTCACCATCCCTAGAGGCATTCAAGACAGGCTTGGATGTGGCACTTGGAGCCATGGTTTAGTTGTCAGGAGGTGTTAGGGATTAGGTTAGGCTTGATCAGGTTAGGCTGAGGTCTTTTCCAGCCTGGTTGATTCTATGACTTCCCAAAGCAGCTCTTGCTCCCCTACCTTCATCTTCCCACTGTAGCTCTTTGCTCCACTCCCTCCCACCCCCTTCATCTTCTCAAAGCAGCCTCTAGTCCCTTTCTCCCCTGCCTCAACAGCTCCTGCTCCATCACTTGCATTTCTGCAGCCATCCCAGAGCAGGGGACAAGACCCTCAACCAGCCAAAACACCACCCAGAGGAGCCCAGCCCCAGTGAGGAGACCCAGCAAGCACCCAGGGAGGAGATTGGAGTGGTCAGCAATGTTGGCCCTAACAGCCGGGGGGCCACCAGGCCCCCCGGCCTTTGTTGTCACCACCACCAACACCCAGTGTGCACCAGGGGCACTTACCAGAGATGAGAGGAGGATCCTCAGCCCAGAAGGGCTCAGCTTAGGGCTGCTGCTTCTCCTGAGTGGGATTAAATAGGGGAGTGGGTGGGGAGGGCAAAGTGGCCACACCTGGGGTGGGAGGAGACTGCAACAGAGCCCAGGTGCTCTGGGTTTGGAGGGGAAACAGGGGGAAATGGGGCAGGTGAGGGACTTTAGGGTATCAGGCAATGACAGGACCAGGGGAGGTGTAAAATAAACTAGAAATGGGGACATTCAGATTGGATGTTAGGAAGAAATTCGTTCCCATGAGGGTGAACTTCTTGTCTACCAGGATTCTGAGGTCCTTCTCTACAGGGCTGCTCTCCAGCAGATCGCCTCCCAACCTCTACTGCTGCAGTTTGGTCTTCCTTCCCAGGTGCAGGACTCTGCACTTATCCTTCTTGAACCTCATTAGGTTCTTCTCTGCCCAGCTCTCAGTCTGTCCAAGCCCTGCTGAATGGCTGCACAGCCTTCAGGTGTCTCATCAAGCCTCCCAGGGGTGGAATGTGTAACTAGAGGGGCAGGTTCTGCCAGTGGCTGTAGTTAAAAGGAGAGGTTACTAGAACTTCATAGAATCATAGAATCAACCAAGACCTCAGAGATCATCAAGTCTAACCCATGACCTAATCCCTAACACCTCCTGACAACCAAACCATGGCTCCAAGTGCCACATCCAATTATTTTTGCACACCTCCAGGGAAAAAGAGTCCACAGCCTCCCTGAGCAGCACATCCCAATGGCCAATCTCACTTGATGGGAAGAACTTTCTCCTCAATTCCAGCCTAAACCTCCCCTGGCACAGCTTGAGACTGTGCCCTCTTGTTCTGGTGCTGGGTGCCTGGGTGAAGAGACCATTTCTGGCATTGTGAGGAGCAACTGAGGGAGTTTGGGATGGATACTTTGGAAAAGAGGAGTCTGAGAGGAGACCTCATTGCTCTCTACAACTACCTGCAAGGAGGTTGTGAAGAGGTTGCTGTTGGTCTCTGCTCACAGGCCATCGGTGACAGAACAAGAGGCAATGGCCTCAAGCTGCCACTGGGGAGGTTTGGACTGGACAGTAAGAAGAATTTTTTCCCCATGGAGAGTGGTCAGGGCTTGGAATGTGCTGCCCAGGGAGGTGGTGGAGTCCCCAAGCCTGGCTGTGTTGCTTGGGGCTGTGGTTTAGGGGTGAGCCTTGCAGAGTAGGCTTCTGGGTTGGACTTGGTGATCCTGAAGCTCTTTTCATACCTGAAAGTGTCCTATTTGGTTTAGGGGTGAGCCTTGCAGAGTAGGGTTCTGGGTTGGCCTTGGTGATGCTGAGGCTCTGCTCCAAGCTGAAAGTTTCAGTAATTGTGTGAATGCTTTGTGGCAAGCAATTAGGGATTTGTGGAAACCTGTGGCTGGTAACAGAAGTTGGATTGGTTAAAAACCCAGACTCACCCAATTAGAGGGGCAAAAACTAAAACCCCAGACAGACTATCATGCATGTTTTGAGATGAAATTAGCCAGCATTGCATGAGTTTCAGTGGATGAGAACCTAACTGTCAGCTGAGGAGTCCAATGATTAATTATGCAGAAGAGAGGCAAGGAAACTGGAAGCTTTTGTGTGAGCAATGTGCAAACTGAAGATGAAATCCATTCCTTTTGGTAATTAATATCTCTGTCCTAGTGATGAACACAGCCCAGTGTGGATATTGGCCAAAACTCACTCAGGATGTTAATGATGGAGGTGGAGCAGAGCTGATTATCTCTACAGCTTGCCATGTGTAATTGCTGTTGGGCTGACCAGCCTTGAAAGCTGCCAAGCTGGTGTAAAACAGCTACAAAAGGAACTTCCTTTTCTCATCAGCTTCTTACAACTCATATTTTGCTTCTCCCCGTAGCAAACTCGTTATTAGTGGGTGGTCTTCCATGCATCACCTTTCAGCATTCACAGCTTAGTGCTAAATTCTACTTTTCCCCTATTTATTTTATCATTTTTTATAGAATCACAGAGCTGCCAGGGTTGGAAGGGACCTCAAGGATCATTCAAGTTCCAACCCCCTGCCATGGCCAGGGACACCTCACACCACAGCAGGTTGCTCACAGCCACATCCAGCCTGGCTGCAAACACCTCCAGGCAGGAGGCTTCCACCACCTCCCTGGGCAGCCTGTGCCAGGCTCTCACCACCCTCATGGGCAACAACTTCTTCCTCACAGCCAATCTCAATCTACTCACTTCTAGTTTTGCTGCATTCCCCCTAGTCATATCATTTAGGATCTGTTGGGGCTGGGGAGGGGTTTTTTGTGAGTGCCTCATGTTTTTCTTCATCTGGCTTGCTCCCTGCTAACGCCAATCCCTGTGAGGAAGGTTCATTGAAACAATAACATCTTCTCAAGTGTGCTGCTTTGCATGTTGGAAGCTTGACTCAGAGTAGAAAGAGCATAAAACCAAACCAAGTTCTTTCTTTATTTCACTTCTGCCATCCTAACTTTAAGATCTATCTCCTGATAAATAAGAAGGTAGCACCAGAGTAGCACTTCTCATTATCTGTTAGAGCTGCAAAGTGAGTCAGTGTGCAATCCTGCTAATTGCATATGAACACTTCAATGAATAAGGAGCTTAAAATATCCCTAAATGTCTCTGAATCCAAATGCTGCAGAGCTGCAATGTTATATACACTTTGAAATGGGTTTGCTGGGTGCACTGTTCAGTGGAGAAGGAATTGGCTGGATGGTTACAACCAGAGAATGGTGAGCAATGGCTCGGAGAGCAGTGGCAGTGGTGTCCCTCAGGAGTCCATACTGGGACCTGTGCTCTTTAATATTTGTATTAATGACACAGTGATATTGGATGCACCAGCAGCAAGTGTGCAGATGACACCAAGCTGTGTGGTGCTGTCCATACAGCAGAGGGACAGGATGGCATCCAGAGGGACCTGGGTAAGCTGGAGAGGTGGTGCCCAGGTGAATCTCATGAGGTTCAACAACAGCAAGTGCAGGGTCCTGAACCTGGGCCACAGCAATCCTCACCATCAGTATAGACTGGGGGATGAGGTGGTAGAAAGCAGCCCTGAGGAAAAGGACTTGGAGGTGCTGGTGGATGAGAAGCTGGACAGGAGCAGGCAGTGTGAGCTTGCAGCACAGAAGGCAAACCACAGCCTGGGCTGCATCCAAAGAAGCATTGCCAGCAGAGCCAGAGAGGGGATTCTGACACTTTGCTCTGCACTGGTGAGACTTCACCTGGAGTACTGTGTCCACCTCTGGAGCCCTCAGTGCAGGAAGGTCATGGAGCTGATGAAGAGGCTCCAGAAGAGGGTCATGAAAATGATCAGGGAGCTGGAGCAGCTCTGCTATGAGGAGAGGTTGAGGGAGCTGGGGGTGTTCAGCCTGGAGAAGAAAGGCTCCAGGGAGTTCTAATTGCAGCCTGCTAGTACCTGAAGAGGGCTACATGAAGGATGGAGAGAGACTGTTTGCAAAGGCCTGCAGGGACAGGACCAGGGAAGATGGCTTCAAACTAGAGCAGAGCAGATTGAGATTGGATGTGAGGAACAGGTTATGCTTTACTGTCTGCTTCTCTCTACAAATGCAATTCTGGTATGATTTAGGGTGAAAGCAAAAAAATCATCTGCTTAATTTTTGATTTTGTTTTCTGCAAAAGCAGAGCTGCTTGCAAGTGTGAGCAACTGAGCTGAAGCTGTTTAGCTGAGAGAACTGGACTTGTTCAGCCTGGAGAGGAGAAGGCTTAGGATAGACATTACTGATAGGTTGGACTCAATGATCCCAAAGGTCTCTTCCAACCTGGTTTATTTTCCTCTCTCTCTCCCTCCCCTCTCCCTCTCCCTCTCCCTCTCCCTCTCCCTCTCCCTCTCCCTCTCCCTCTCCCTCTCCCTCTCCCTCTCCCTCTCCCTCTCCCTCTCCCTCTCCCTCTCCCTCTCCCTCTCCCTCTCCCCTTTCCCTCTCCCCTCTCCCTCTCCCCTTTCCCTCTCCCTCTTCCTCTCCTCTCCCTCTTACCATGAACAGGTTGCCCAGGGAGGTGGTGGAAGCCTCCTGCCTGGAGGTGTTTGCAGCCAGGCTGGAGGTGGCTGTGAGCAACCTGCTGTGGTGTGAGGTGTCCCTGCCCATGGCAGAGGGGTTGGGACTGGCTGAGCCTTGAGGTCCCTTCCAACCCTGACAATTCTATGACTCTGTGATTGCTGAGGCTGGATGGAGAATAGGAGGAAGTGGTGCTCCTGTTAGAGCAGGAGCTGCAGCTGGTGTGAATGTTCCTGAATGGAATGGAGTGGGGATAGTGTGTTTGGAACAGTAACATTTTTGACTGGGTGGTGCTCAGTTAAATTTCTCTCTTTTTTCTCTTTCTTTCTTTCTTAATGCATGTGATGTGAAATATTTTGCTCTTCCTCTCTTCATGAACAGCCTTTTGTTCTTAGTCCTATCTATGTGCTCCTCCACAGCACTTAGGCCGTCATGGCAGCTTCTGATTCTCTATTACCACCACATCTCTCTACTCTTTGCCACTTTTGGGTGTTGGTGGATGGGTGTAGGATAGGATAGGATAGGATAGGATAGGATAGGATAGGATAGGATAGGATAGGATAGGATGGGATAGGATAGGATGGGATGGGATGGGATGGGATGGGATGGGATGGGATGGGATGGGATGGGATGGGATGGGACGGGACAGAACAGAACAGAACAGAATAGAATAGAATAGAATAGAATAGAATAGAATAGAATAGAATAGAATAGAATAGAATAGAATAGAATAGAATAAGCCAGGTTGGATGAGACCTTCTAGATCAAGTCCAACCTATCATCCAACACCACCTAATCAACTAAACCATGCAACCAAGCACCCCATCAAGTCTCTTCCTAAACACCTCCAGTGATGATGACTCCACCACCTCCCCAGGCAGCCCATTCCAATGGGCAATCACTCTCTCTGTGAAGAATTTCTTCCTAACATCCAGTCTGAACCTCCCCTGATGCAGCTTGAGACTGTGTCCTCTTGTTCTGGTTGCCTGGGAGAAGAGACCAACCCCCACCTGGCTCCAACCTCCCTTCAGGTAGTTGTAGAGAGCAAGAAGATTGTGGTTGAGGCACTTGGAACCATAGTTTAGTTAGTCATGAGGTGTTAAATGATAGGTTGGACTTGATGATCTCTGAGGACTTTTCCAGCCTTATTGATTCTATGATTCTATAATTCAAAGGTTGTCAGAGATGTCTGGAAGTCATTTTGTTCAACCCACCCCTGTGAAGCAGGGCCATCTAGAGCCAATTGTCCAGAACCATATCTAGAGAGCTTTTAAATGTCTCCAAGGATGGATGCTTCATCCCTGAGATATCACAGAATCAACCAGGTTGGAAAAGACCTCAGTGATCCTCAAGTCCAACCTGTTAATCACTAGATAGTGGCCTCCAACTAGACTCTATTCCTAAGTTCCTACTACATTCCTTTAATGAATAGATAAGAACAAAATTGCAATACTGATGTGCACACACTCATTGGGCCAGAGGGGTCCTGAGGGGCATCAGAAAAGTGTGGCCAGCAAGGCCGGGGAGGTTCTCCTCTAGTCTGCCCTGCTGAGACCACAGCTGCAATCCTCTGTCCAGTTTGGGGCTCCCCAAGTCAAGAGAGACAGAGAGCTGCTGGAGAGAGTCCAAGGCAGAGCCAGGAGGAGGATCTGGGGACTTGAGCATCTCTCCTGTGAAGAGAGACTGAGAGCCCTGGGGCTGTTGAGTCTGGGGAGGAGAAGGCTGAGAGGGATCTGATCAATGTCTCTCAATAGCTGAGGGCTGGGGGGCAAGGGGAGGGAGCCAAGCTCTTTTTGGTGGTGTGCAGTGATAAGAGAAGGACCACCAGGTTCAAGCTTGACCATAGAAGATTTCAGCTCAACATGAGGAGAAACTTCTTTAGAGTGAGGCTGCTGGAGGCCTGGAGCAGGCTGCCCAGAGAGGTTGTGGATTTTCCTTCTCTGGAGGCTTTCCAGCCCCACCTGGATGCCTTCCTGTGCAGCCTGCCCTGGGTGATGCTGCTCTGGCAGGGGGGTTGGACTGGCTGATCTCTGGAGGTCCCTTCCAACCTTTAACTTTCTGTGATTGCAAAAGAACACTCCCAAGGTTTCAGATTCAAGCTTGCAGACCTTTAGGAAATGCTACATTCATTTGCTTCTCCTGCAGCTAACATCTTGCAGTGCATAAGAACCCTGGCATTTTGCTCACTGACTGTATTGAGGGCATATTTTGTTGGGGATATGTTTTCTCAGGGACACATTTTCTCATTAACAGAAAATTCTGACCCAGGGTCGTTTATGGCTTTGTTAGAGGCACACAAACCCTGCTTTGGAAAACTTCCCTGAAGACTTCTGTAGTGCTTTACATTATGGTGGCTCAGAACAAGAGGACACAGCCTCAAGCTGTGCCAGGGGAGGTTTAGGCTGGAGGTGAGGAAGAAGTTCATCACAGAAAGAGAGGTTGGCCATTGGAATGTGCTGCCCAGGGAGGTGTTGGAATCATCATCACTGGAAGTGTTTAAAAGGAGATTGGATGAGGCACTTGGTGCCATGGTTGAGTTGATTAGATGGTGTTAGATGAGGTTGGACTTGATGATCTCAAAGGTCTCTTCAATCTGCTTAATTCTGTATTCTGAATGTTTTCCAGACATTAGCTCTTCCTCTCAGCAAGTGTCTAATGTGGGGTCATGATATTTACCCTTGCCCCCCAAAAATCCAGAGTTAGAGGCATAGAGAGACAGTGTGGTCAGGAGTAGAAGCTTGTCTTAGTGGCAAGAAACAGAGCACCAGATTGTTTTTTTCACCATTTTTTTCTGTCTCTTATTATAGCACAGTGTGTGCTGAAGCCCTGAGTGCTCAGCACCTCTAAAGCAGCCCCAGCTCTTCAGTCAGAAACTTAGATCTAATAGGACATAATAGAACTAATAGGACATAACAGGAAAGCACCCATGAAAGGCATCCAGCTCAAGTGACATCCTCAGCTTCGTACAGGCACAGGTGACAGAGGAATAGAGAGGCTCTAGTTCAAAGCTAAAAGGCTTTCATTGTGAAAAGTTCTATTTTCCCCTCAGTTCAGTTTCATTCATTGCAAATTTTCTGCCTTCTGCATCACCCAGGACATTTTTATCCACACAACTGCTGCTGGGGGTGACTTACCCACAGACCACTTCATTTGGAGCAACGGATGAAGCACACGAGTCCTGCTTTGTAAAAACTTCCTTGAAGACTTCTGCAGTGCTTTACATGGTGATGGCCTGAATGTTTTGCAGACATTAGCTCTTCCTCTCAGCAAGCATCTAATGTGGGGTCATGATATTTACCCTTGCCCCCAAAAAGAAACAGAGTTAGAGGCATAGAGAGACAGCATGGTCAGGAGTAGAAGCTTGACTTAGTGGCAAGACACTTCTCTTCTCCAGGCTAAGCAACCCCAGCTCCCTCAGCCTCTCTTCATGGGGCTTGTGCTCCAAACCCCTCCCCAGCTTTGTTGCCCTTCTCTGGACACCTTCCAGCAACTCAACATCTTTCTTAAACTGTGGGGCCCAGAACTGGACACAAGCTGTGCTAGGGGAAGCTTAGGCTGGAGGGAAGGAGAAAGTTCTTCCCAGAAAGAGTGGTTGGCCATTGGAGTGTGCTGCCCAGGGAGGTGGTGGAGTCCCCATCCCTGGAGGTGTTTAAGAAAGGCTTGGATGTGGCACTTGGTGCCATGGTTTAGTTGTCAGGAGGTGTTAGGGATTAGGTGAGAGGTTGGACCTGATGATCTCTGAGATCTTTTCCAACCTGGCTGATTCTGTGACACAGAGCACCAGACTTGGGGTTTTACCATTTTTTTCTGTCTCTTATTATAGCACAGTGTATGCTGAAGCCCTGAGTGCTCAGCACCTCTAAAGCAGCCCCCAGCTCTTCAGTCAGAAACTTAGATCTAATAGGACATAATAGAACTAATAGGACATAACAGGAAAACACCCATGAAAGGCATCCAGCTCAAGTGACATCCTCAGCTTCGTACAGGCACAGGTGACAGAGGAATAGAGAGGCTCTAGTTCAAAGCTAAAAGGTTTTCATTGTGAAAAGTTCTACTTTCCCCTTAGTTCAGTTTCACTCATTACAAATTTTCTGCCTTCTGCACAATCAGAGACTATTTTAGCTACACAACCGCTGCTGGGCTGTGACTTACCCACAGACCACTTCATGGGGAAGAGGAGGCTCAGGAGAGACCTTCTTGCTGTCTCCAACTCCCTGAAGGGAGGTTGTAGCCAGGTGGGGGTTGGGCTCTTCTCCCAGGCAACCAGCACCAGAACAAGAGGACACAGTCTCAAGCTGTGCCAGGGGAAGTTTAGCCTCAAGGTGAGGAGAAAGTTCTTCCCAGCAGGAGAGATTGGCCTTTGGGATGTGCTGCCTAGGGAGGTGGTGGAGTCACCATCCCTGGAGGTGTTGAAGAGGGGATTGAATGTGGCACTTGTAGCCATGGTTGACCTGTCAGGAGGTGTTAGGTATTAGGTAATAGGTTGGACTTGTTGATCTCTGAGGTCTTTTCCAACCTGTTTGATTCAATTTTTTTAAGCAAGGAATAAGGAGAATGTTGGGAGCCTGTGGAGGGAGGTAGAAAGGAATTCTGAGACATGGAATAAATTGACTTTGCACATATGCACTACATGTATATTTGGTTTACTTTGGGTTATACATAGATGAACATCTCTGGCCTTGCTTGATTTTGAAGCATTGGGGCTTGGCTGTTAGGGTTGTTGTGGGCAGTTTCACGGAGATGAAATAAAACCCAAGGAGAAATCAGATCAGCTGGCTCTGTGCAGCTCATTGCTAGGTCTCAAGGCTTCATAAACACCATATTCATAGTTTCAATCAATGGTTTAGGTTGGAAGAGACCTTGAAGATCATCTAATTCCAACACCCCTGCAAAGCAGAGACACCTCCCATCAGCCCAGGTTGCTCAAGGTCTCATCCTACCTGGCCTTGAACACTTCCAGGGAGGAAATATTCAATGATGTTTGATATGGATTCAGATTAACAGGATAGAACGGAAGGGACCTTAAATATTGCAGAATCATTGAATGGTTTGGATTGGAAGGGAACCTTAAAGATCATCCAGTTCCAGCCCCATGGGCCGGGACACCTCCTGCCAGCCCAGGCTGCCCAAGGTCTCATCCAACCTGGCCTTGAACACCTCTGGGGAGGAAGCATCCATGACCTCCCTGGGCAACCTGTTCCAGTGTCTCCCTGCCCTCACTCTAAATGACTTCTTCCTCATCTCCAGTCTAAATCTCCCCTCCTCCAGCTTCAATTCATTCTCTCTCACCCTATCACTACAAGCCCTTGTGAAAAGTCCCTTCCCAGCATTCCTGAGCCCCACTTCAGGGACTGGATCATTCTTTATCACTGTTTCATGAGCCCATGAAGCAACTGATGTGCTCTCCTGCTCCATGTGGTCCAACAGTGAGTGGGGAGAATTCCAGTAGCTTTGACCTTTGCTGACAGTGATACTTGGGAAAATGGGCTCTCATTTCAGAGATCTTTTGCTTTATTTCCCCCCCTTTCTCAGCCTTCTTACACCTCATCATCTTCCTACAAGCACAACTGTTGGCTTCTGGGATCTCTGCCAAGTTTGTAACTAGAAATGAAAAGCAAGGAAAGCATCTCCACTGCAGTCAGAGGATGTATCATGCTAGACTTATCATTTCGGGGCATGAAGCTGCCTGGCTTGAAGAGATGGCCCAAAAGAAACTCCACAATCCCTGATAAGGTTTGTATTCAGCAGGAGCAGGGAGGGGATTGTCCCCGGGAACTCAGCTCTGGGGAGGCCACACCTCGAGGGCTGTGTTCAGCTTTGGGCACCTGCGGTAGTTTAAGTCTTCAACCCACCACAGCATCTCACTACAAGAGAGCTGTGGAGGTGCTGGAGCCAGGGCAGAGCAGGGCAAGGGAGCTGGGGAGGGTCTGGAGAAGAAATGTGCTGGAGAGAGGCTGAAGGACCTGGGGATGGTTAGTGGGAAAGAGAGGAGGCTGAGGGGAGACCTCCTGGCTGCCTCCAGCTCCCTGCAAGGAGCTTGTGGAGAGGCTGCTGCTGGTCTCTGCTCCCAGTGCAGTAGTGACAGAACAAGAGGCAATGGCCTCAAGCTGCCCCTGGGGAGGTTTAGACTGGACAGTAGGAACATTTTTGTCATGGAAAGAGTGGTCAGGAATTGGAATGTGCTGCCCAGGGAGGTGGTGGAGTGCCCAAGGCTGGCTGTGTTTGCAGGTGGTTTGGCTGTGGTGCTTGGGGCTGTGGTTTAGGGCTGAGCCTTGCAGAGCAGGGCTCTGGGTTGGACTTGGTGATGCTGAAGCTCTGCTCCAGCCTGAATATTTCTGTGATTCTGTGATCTCTCTTCCTGACTTTGTATTTTTCCACACCCCTGCTTTCCTCAATCAGACTTTATCAAAGTACCCCTTCACCCCTACCCTGCCATTGTTCCTTCTTTATTGCCTCTTTATCAGATATAGGGCTTTATCTATCTTTTTCCTTTGCTAACCAAGAAGAATGCATCCTCCACCCCCCACTCCTTCTGCTCCCACCACTCTTCCTTTGTTTTAATGCTCCTTGACCTAATCTGTCCCCCTTGGTAAGCATCCCTAACTCAAAGGCCAGCTGTACCCTGTGGAGTTTTGCTTTCTGCCTTCAAAGCACGGAGGTTGCTTTAGTCCTGTGAGGAAATTCCAGCTGCATGATTTTCCTCTCCTTTGAAATCTCGCTCTCACTGGGGCTGAAATGGTTTGGGCTGTTTTGTTTGGGGGGTTGGTGTTTTTTTGGTGTGTTTTAGTTTTAATCATTTCTTGCCTGAGGCAGACCAGCAGCCTAGAAAATTTAATCCCAAATAATTTGTTTGGTAAATTTATGAGCAACTGTTAAAGGGATTGGCCTAATGGGGAAGTATTAGGCAGTGGTAAAAATAGGTTATGATGCCACCTCCTTTTAAAGTTACTGTCATGTGTGTGAATAAGGATATGGTTGAATAACTGGTTTGCCTTAGATACCCATATGCTGCCAGTACACTTAAGTGCTGATTTTTAAGTAGGCTTCAGTCTGGAGAAGAGAAGACTGAGAGGGGATCTGATCAATGCCTATCAATATCTGAGGGCTGAGGGGAAGGAAGGAAGGAAGGGACAGGGACAGGCTCTGCTCAGTTGCACCCTGGGGTAGGACAAGGGGCAATGGATGGAAACTGCAGCACAGGAACATGAGGAAGAGCTTCTTTACTGTCAGAGAGCACTCCCCAGAGAGGCTGTGGAGGCTCCGTCTGACCTGTGCTGGATTCCATTCTCCTGCTCTGGCAGGGAGTTGGACTGGAAGATCTCCAGAGGTCCCTTCCAACCCCTGACATCCTGTGATCTGTGATGACAAATATTAATCCAGGTTGGAAAAGACCCTCAGCACCACCAAGTCCAACTGATAACCTCTATCTCTAGGAAAAGGTTGGTTCATTCCAGCTGAATAAGAACCCAATAAAAAATATACCAGACTACTCAGTAAATAAAAGGGAGCAAGCCCATACTCAGTCACTCTGAAGCTCTTGTGCCTGAATGGGGAGGTGGTGGAGTCGCCATCATTGGAGGTGTTCAGGAGGAGACTTGATAGGGTGCTTGGTGCCATGGTTTAGTTGATTAGGTGGCATTGGATGATAGGTTGGACTTGATGATCTTGAAGGTCTCTTCCAACCTGGTCTATTCCATTCTATTCTATTCCATTCCATTCCATTCCATTCCATTCCATTCCATTCCATTCCATTCCATTCCATTCACTTCCACCAGATTCAGTCATCCCTTTTACCTCAGAATTTGGCTTAGCTCTGTGTGTGCAGGAGGAGAAGAACCTTTTGGGTGTCTACACAAAGCTTGATTCATTTCCCACTTCGTGGCTGCAACTTAAATGACAGAAGACAAACTGCTGAAGGGAATAGAAGCTTTTCACTTAATTTTCAACCCTCAATATTTTGTTCATTATCCAACCCCCCCCCAAAAAACAAAAAACACACACAAGAAGAAAGCAGTCCAGCTTTAAAGAGCTCAGTCCCAGCCAGATACCAACATTTCCACATAGTTTATGTCTCCTTTCATTACAATTTAATGTCTCTGTAGCAGCAAATTGAGACTGCAACTTCTATTTTAAGCCAATCTTTGGCTTTCTACCGTAGGGTCCAAGCCTAGATCTGATATTCCAGGAGGCAGGATACGCAGCCAGCAAAGGAAACTTCACCTTCAGCTCAATGTGAGAGGATTTGCCCAGAATAAAGAGATTTTATGCTTCCAATTTGTGCACAAATATGTGGGTCAGCTTGGAGGACAGTGCAGATGTCCCTGTATTGACAGCTCCATGCAGCTCCCTGGGAACTGTGAATGTGTCTCTGCACAGTGTTGCATCGAATGGTGGCAGAGATTGGGAAGCCTGAGTTCAGTGCTGCAGTCTCCTCCTTTCCTGCATAAGAATCATAGAATTGTTAGGGTTGGAAGGGACCTCAAGGCTCAGCCAGTTCCAACCCCCGTGATATGGAGCAAGGACACCTCACACTAGAGCAGGCTGCTCACAGCCACCTCCAGCCTGGCTGCAAACACCTCCAGGCAGGAGGCTTCCACCACCTCCCTGGGCAGCCTGTGCCAGGCTCTCACCACCCTCGTGGGGAACAACTTCTTCCTAACAGCCAATCTGAATCTACCCATGTCTAGTTTTGCTCCACTTCCCCTGGTCCTATCTGTGACACCCTAACATGTCCCTCCCCAGCTTTCTTGTAGCCACCTGCAGATACTGGAAGGCCACAATTAGGTCTCCTGGGAGCCTTCTCTTCTCCAAGCTGAACAACCCCAACTCTCTCAGCCTGTCTCCATAGGAGGATGAAGGGCTTTGGAAACCCGGAGCACATGGACACATGGCAATTCTAATCTGTGTATTGCTGTAACAATAGGAAAGGAAGAAGGAAATCAATGGAAATCATACTTTTGGCTTTTTTTTTACAGGTATGTTATTCATGTGCACAAACACGGTCAAAGTCCCATCCCTGGAGGTTAGGAAGGCCAGGCTGGATGTGGCTATGAGCACCCTGCTGCAGTGTGAGGTGTCCCTGCCCATGGCAGGGGGGTTGGGACTGGCTGAGCTTTGAGCTCCCTTCCAGCCCTGACAGTTCTGTGATTCTGTGAACTTCATTGTTTATCCTTGAAAAATTAAACATCTGTCATGCTAGATAATTCTTTTCAAGCCCAAACCATTTCATGTGTGGTAATAGAAAGAGATTTCACACCCTGGCCCTCGCTTCTGCCCCTGGCATTTTGCTGCTCTTCCTCTTTCTATCTCCAGATGATGTTTTGTGTGCTGGTAGAGCAGGTTACTGAAATGCTGACTTGTTCATCTGCCCAACAGTAGTGCTTAGGTGGTTGGCTATTTTCCTACTAATGCTTATAGATCTGGGGGAAAGAGAGCAGTTGGTTGCTTTAGGAAGTGGCACCAGGCACGATAAGGATCTTGCTTCTCTTTTTCTATTGCCCTTTAGACTGAGAGGAGATGAAAACAAAGCCAAGAAGGGAGGTTGTAGCTAGGTGGGGGTTGGTCTCTTCTCCCAGGCAAGCAGCACCATAACGCAAGGGGGGACAGTCTCAAGCTGCACCGGGAGTTTAGGCTGGATGTTAGGAAGAAATTCTTCCCAGCAAGAGAGATTGGCCACTGGGATGTGCTGCCCAGGGAGGTGGTGGAGTCACCATCACTGGAGGTGTTTAGGAAGAGCTTGGATGAGGCACTTGGTGCCGTGGTTTTGTTGATTAGAAGGTGTCGGGTGATAGGTTGGACTTGATGATCTCTGAGGTGTTTTCCATCCTGGTCAATTCAATTCAATTCAATTCAATTCAATTCAATGTAGTTCTATGCTGTGCTATGCTACGCTACGCTACGCTGTGCTATGCTATGCTGTGCTACGCTATGCTACGCTGTGCTGTGCTGTGCTGTGCTATGCTGTGCTATGCTATGCTGTGCTGTGCTGTGCTGTGCTATGCTGTGCTGTGCTATGCTGTGCTATGCTACGCTACGCTACGCTGTGCTATGCTATGCTGTGCTACGCTATGCTACGCTGTGCTGTGCTATGCTGTGCTATGCTACGCTACGCTGTGCTATGCTATGCTGTGCTACGCTATGCTACGCTGTGCTGTGCTATGCTGTGCTATGCTATGCTGTGCTGTGCTGTGCTATGCTATGCTGTGCTGTGCTATGCTATGCTATGCTATTCTATCCACCAAGTGGTTAGCACTGAGCAGCCTAACAACAGGAGAGTTGTGGAGTCTCCTTCACACATCCAAAACCCACCTGGATGCATTCCTGTGAGGACTACCCTGGGTGCTGCTGCTTTGGCAGGGGCTTGGACTGGATGATTTGGGGAAGTTCCTTCCAGTCTCTAATGCTCTGTGTTTGATTTCTGTGATCTCTTTTCTCCTGCACTAGATTTTTTCCAATCAAAAGCTACTATTCATTGTTACTTTCTTCTTCACTACCAACCAAACCAGGTTTTTTTAGCTCCTGTTTTAAGACAATTTGGTACATTTTTCTTTCATTTTCTTTTCTTTTTCTTAATTTTCTTTTTCTTCCCTTAATATTTTATTAATTTTTTTATTTTCTTTTTTCCTCTTTTTTTTTTTAATTTTCCTTTTTGTTCCTTAATTTTTCTTTTTTCTTTGATTTTCTTTTTTTTTCTTCATTTTCTTTTCTAAATTTTCTTTTTTTTTTTCTTAATTTTCTTTTTTCTTGTTTTAATTTTATTTTTTCTTATTCTTTTTCCTTAATTTTCTTTTCTGAAATGGCTTTATTTCTTTAACTTTCTTCTTTCTTCCTTCATTTTCTTTTTTCTTCATTTTCTTTTTTTCTCAATTTGTTTTCTTCATTTTCTTTCTGTCCTTAGTTTTCTTTTTTTTTCTTAAGTTTCTTTATTTCCTTAATTTTTCCTTTTTTTCTTTTCTTTGTTTCTTAACTTTTTTCTTATTTTTCCTTTATTCTGTAATTTTTTTCTTTAATTTTCCTTTTTTCTGTAATTTTTTCTTTAATTTTCTTCTTTTTTATTTTCCTTCATTTTCTTTTTTTTCATTTTCTTTTCTTTCTTTTTCTTTCATTTTCTTTTCTTTATCTTTCTTTTTCTTTTCTTTTCCTTCATTTTCTTTTCTTTTTCTTTCATTTTCTTTCCTTTATCTTTCTTTTCCTTTTCTTTTTCTTTCTTTTTCTTTTGTTTATCTTTCTTTTTCTTTTCTTTTTCTTTCTTTTTTTCTTTTCTTTTTCATTCATTTTCTTTCATTTTCTTTTCTTTTTCTTTCATTTTCTTTTTCTTCCATTTTCTTTTCTTTTTTCTTTTTTCCCCCATGAAGATTTTTTTTGCAACCAAAGAAAGCCCCCTGTGACACTTTTCAGATAGAGCAATAGTGACATCCATTGGCTTAATCCTCTTTGACTGTTAGCTAAATCTCTCCCTTCTAACTAACGTCCACGGCACCCCCCGACAGTAGCCACAGAGAAAGGATTGGACTTGCTCTGATCCAAGGAGGATTGTGCTAAGTCCAATTTGCTGCATTAGAAACGTGAAACCCGCTCAGATTAACTTGCTGAGGGCTGCAAGAAAACCAAACCTGAAGTCGAAGTGCAGTGGCTGAAAGTAACATTTCAAATGCCATCTCCAGCATTAAGAGGGAGGGGGAGGAGGAAAAATAGAGCTCAGTGGGGGATTAGGAGTGATGGGGTTTTAATATGCATCAATTCACCCAGCTGAAATAGATAAATAGGGCGAAAAAACATACATATAAATACATAAACACAAACCCAAATGATTTTTAATAGATAGATATGGATTTATAACATATAAAAATAGATATAAATAATATGTTTAAGTAGCAATAAATGGGGGTTAGAATAGATATTAAGATCTAGAAAAACAGACTAGATCTTAAGCTATAGAAAAATAAGTGCTGCCAAATAGAAGTGGTTTAATTATATATATATAATTATATCGATATATAAAATATATATATTATATAGATATATATACTATATATAAACGAACAGAACAGAACAGAACAGAACAGAACAGAACAGAACAGAATAGAATAGAATAGAATAGAATAGAATAGAATAGAATAGAATAGAATAATAGGATAGGATAGGATAGGATAGGATAGGATAGGATAGGATAGACCAGGTTGGAAGAAATGTTTTTTAACAGGTATAAATGGGTTTGTAATATATATAAAAATATGTATAAATAAATGGTTTTATATATATATAATGGCTTAATAACATATATAAACATATAAAAATAAATGCTGTCTAATATATATAAAAATGGGTTTATGATATATAAAAATATATAAAGAAATGGGAGTTTTTAGTATAAATGGTTTGAAAATATGTCAAATGTATCCAAAGAAATGAATTTTAACGTGTCTGAATGGTTTGATAACAGATTAAAATAGATATAAATGAATGCTTTATTAATCTATATGGAAATGGGTTTTGTGATCTAGATAAAAATCCATCAATAAATGCTGTTTAATAAATGTAAATGGGGCTATAATAGATATAAAATATATAATTAAATGCTTTTTTGATCTATGTAAAAATGGGGTTATAATATATATATAAATATATATATTATATATATAAATATATATACTGTTTAATATATATATAAATGGGTTTATTATATATATAAACATATATCAATGCTTTTTAATCTCTATAAAAATGGGTTTACAATGTATACAAAATATATGAATAAATGCTTTTTAATCTATGAAATGATGTTCTAATATATCCAATTATATAGTTGCTTATAGTAGATATATATTTAATATATATATATATAAATAAATGCTGCTTTATAAATATATATCTGTATCTAATATAGATCTCAAATACCTGAAAATATGAAATTATGTGGACCTGTCGTGGCTTATGTTACTAGAGCTGGTGGAGTATGATTGAAAAACGTTTCTTGTCTAGTGGCAGAAGCAGTTCAGCAAGGAAAAAGAGTTGCTCCCAGTGGTTTCATCTGAGTCCTCTGAGGTTGCCATTGAACTCAATTGTATTAAAAAATAATAATGTGTATATATATATATATATATAAAATCAAATTATGGCAATTAAGGTTAGTAGTGGTACCAAAAATTAAAGTGATTCTATTTAATCAAGAATAATACACCCCTTCCCCCAAAAAATAATGAAATGATACCCAAAGTGGTGATGCTTTCGGTGTTCTAACGGCAAGCTAAGCAGAGGAGGCTGATTACCTTCGACTTCAAAACCCAGAGAACCATTCTGGCAGCGCTGGGAGGGCGAGAGGCTTTTTTTAAAAGGAATTGAAGAGAGAGAGAGAAAGAAAGAGAGAGAGAGAGAGAGAGAGAGAGAGAGAGAGGCAGAGGCAGAGAGAGAAAGGGAAGGGAAGCTGTGGCTTTGCTGTACCCTCCCACCGCATTCACTTGCAAATCATCGCTGTGCGCTTGGCAAATCCTGCGCTTCCCCACTCTCCAAGCCTTCCCAGGGTAAGTGCTGCTCTCTCCCCCAGTGTGTGTGTGCGTGGTGTGTGTGTGTCCGTGCATGTTGCGTGTGCGTGGCGGTGATGATGATGGTTTGTGCCTTTGATAAGGTTTTTCACTCCCCTCTTTTTTTTTCGGGTTTTTTTCCCTTTTTTTTCCCCCCCTATTTTTTTTCCCTTTTTTCCCCCCATTTCTCCCCCCCTTTTTCTTTTATCCCCCTCCTTTTTTTTCTATCCCCCCTCCTTTTTTTTTTCAATCAGAAGCTCTGAATGAAAGCCAGTCAGAGTGAGAGCTCCCCCTCCCTCCCTTTAGCTTTACTTCCCAGCTGTCCAGAGTGAAGTGATGCTGGGAGGGGAGGGAAAAAAAAAAGAAGCCTGAGTTAGATCCAAGTAAGGATCAGTCTTAGGAAATAACAGCAGGAAAAAAAAAAAGACAAAACCCAACCCAACAACCTAAAACACAGGAAAAAAGAAGAAGAAAAACAGCACCACCAGCACCGAAAAAAAAAAGGACTCTACCAGCTCGTGTCACAGTTTGCTCGGGGTGGACTCTAATTCCCATTCTCAGAAGCAGGATAAAAAGGTAGGAGCCTTTCTCTGGCTTTTATTCCCTCCTAAGCTCTTTGTAGTTGTCGCCGTTGTGATGACAGCGCGGACAGAGCGGTGCTTAGGGCATGGAATCGTTCACCTGGAGACAACTTTACGTGTCTATATATTTATATATATTTCTCTAAAGATGCTTCGAGAGGGATGAGACGAGGGATGGAAAGGCAACAACAAAACACCCCCAAACTGCCGCCGTGTTTTCTCTCCTCAAAGTAAACCAACAGCATCTTTGCTGCCAGGGTTTCGCGATGCCATGGGTTTTTTTTACCCTCCCCTCTCTCCTAGGGAGCAGGCTGCCCTTTTCAGCAGCTCTCCCTATCTTCTATTCAGCTTTTTCTTTGAAGAGAACAACACTCATTAAAGTGGGATAACCAAACCAACACGCAGCACATTGTTTCACAGCGCGACTGCTATGAAGGTTGCATGAAACGCGGCACATATGTGCCCCCTCCACACACGCGCACACGCACACACACACTTTCTGTGCACCGCTGCGGGTCTGCTACAGCTTTCGCTGCCTGTTTGCGCTGCCCTGAATTGAACGGCAGAATAATTATCGATGCTCGGACTAAATGTTTCCCGGAGAAGGCAAAGAAAAATCCCTGTGGGAAAGGGGGTAGCAAGGGTGGGTACAGGCAGGGTCGCTGACAGCTGAGCAGGGCTATTTACACACAAATGGGGGGGTGGGAATATTGCCAGGTCTGACATTTCTGGGGAAAGGGGAGGAGGGGAAAAAGGTGGAGGGCAGAAAAATTTCGCCTGCACCTGTGCGAGCATTTATTGCCGCTGCTGCTGCAATAAAATCCATATTTGATGTGGTGCTAAATGAATGCAGCACGATGCAAAGCCGAAACCCGCGTCCCCAACAGCCCAACTATTGATGGGGGCATCGTCACCTGCGCTGGGAAATCTGCGGGAGGCGAACGCTCGGCACGGGGCTGCAGCTGTAAAAAACACCCACCCCGACAACCCCCAAACCAAGCAAAAACCCCCTCAAAACCCAAGAGTCCTTCAGCTGAAGAGAATGCATCCCCACGTGCAATCAGGGGGACAAACAGCGAGCAGCCCTCTTAAGCCTGACCTATCATCTCTGCTGCTTCCACACACAAATGGAGCTGTTGTTGCCGGTAGTCTTCGGCTCTCATTTCGGTAACAGCCTCTGTCCTACCCCAGCCGCCGGGCGCCCCTCGCTTCCTAAAGGTATTTCTGTTTTCTCTTGTGGAATTATGCAACTTGTTGTGGATGGATGGATCCTGGTGCACAGCCTGAGAGGGTGAGGGAGCTGATTTGGAGAAAATTGTGTGGCTTTGTTTGGTTTTTCGGTTGTTCCCCCCCCCCCATTTTCTTTCTCCCTATTTCTTTTAAGCCAGTAGGCTGAAAATCGGTGATCTTTCTGGAGGGGGAAAGCAGGGAGTGGGAGGCTGGAAGATAGTTCTGAAGCTCTAAATGCTTTTCCAATATACCCTCTCCCAGAGAAATTCTGAGTCTGGTGCAAGCATTTTCTGAGCTTTTGATTTATTACATTTTTTTCCTCCAGTTTCTCAAACTTCTCTATTAATTTATTGCTACTTCTTCTTATTATGTTAATGCAAGAGATGTCTGTGCTACTTTAGAGGAGGAGATGAAAGAGTGAACTTAGGGGAGTGGGAAAGGCAAGCTATCCATCTCCCCCTGTCCATCTCCCAATCCATCCATCCCTCCATCCCTCCTATCCATCCATCCATCCATCCATCCATCCCTCCTGTCCATCCATCCATCCATCCATCCATCCATCTATCCCTCTATCTCTCCTATCCATCCCTCTATCTCTCCATCCATCCATTAATCCATCCCTCTCTCTCCCCATCCATTCATCCATCCATCCATCCCTCTCTCTCTCTCTCTCCATCCATCCCTATCCCTCTCTCATTCCATCCATCCCTATCCCTCTCTCTCTCCATCCATCCCTCCCTCTCTCTCTCCATCCCTCCCTCTCTCTCTCCATCCATCCCTCCCTCTCTCTCTCCATCCATCCCTCCCTCTCTCTCTCCATCCATCCCTCCCTCTCTCTCTCCATCCATCCCTCCCTCTCTCTCCATCCATCCCTCTCTCTCTCTCTCCATCCATCCCTCTCTCTCTCACTCCATCCATCCCTCTCTCTGTCCATCCATCCCTCTCTCTCTCTCCATTCCTCTATCTCTCTCCAGAGTTGACAACCAGCTGTTTGGAGCCAGTATGAGCTTAAATGAAGGGAGGAATACTTCTTGGATTCTAAATGGGTAGGCTGGTTTGTGCCTGAGGGAGCCTTCTCAGGCTTGGCTTTTCCCCTCTGCTGTGTGAAATATCAGGATGAATTAAGAATCCAGAGGTCGTCTCCCTGGAGTTCAGCTCTGTGTCTGTGCTTCCTTTGTGTGGTGTCAAGATGGGGTTTGTATACTTGGACAGGAACTTTGTCATGTCTGAGGAATGTTGATTCCAAGGCAGATCCTCAAACCTGAAACTGTTGGTGATTGTATTAGGTTGGACTTGATGATCTCTGAGGTCTTTTCCAGCTGGTTGATTCTGTGATTATTTTTTTCTCCTTGCTTTGGGTAGCATCAGGGAATACATCCTGGGTGCTAGTTTTGCCGCCAGTTCATATTGCTGCTGCTTTCTAGCAGTTCAGGGGAGAGAAGGGAGCAAAGCAGATCACAAAGGGGGCTGCATGTAGGGCACTCAGTGTGTTTTAAAGCCTTCTCGCCGGGTTTGCATTAGGGTAAAGAGCGTGGCTACATTCAAACTTTGTACTTGCATCTCCTCAATAGACAAAGGATCTGTGAAGAAACTGATGAAATACTGAGCTGTGCTGCCAGCAGACACTGTGGGTACTGTTCTCTGTGCCTAGCTGTCGTGGAAAAATGCATCAAGCCCATGTTACATGTCAAAGCAAATGAGCTCATCATTAATTAGATGTCGAGAGCCATAAGACGCACATCTATAGCTGCATGCTGGTGTACACATTTCAGCTGAGCCAGAGCATTTATGTTGCATTTGGAAATGATATCCTCCCTCTGATTCAGGGAAACTAATTTCTTGAGCTCATCATTGTGATTTCCCAAGGAAACAAGGGGATGAGACAGCTCCCTGTCTCCTCTGGCTAATCCTGTGCAGGTTTCTCTGTCTGCTGAGCACATTTGCAGCCAGGCTGCAGGGCAAAGAACAATTTCAGCCTTCCTTCCACCACCAGGTTGCAGCAACGGTGCAGGGGGGTTCAGCTTGAGATTGGAATGTTCTTGAATGGCAACAATGGGGTGAAGTTTGGCTTCCATTTTAAAACCATTTGTTATGGTTTGTGGAGGTTGTGGAGTCTCCTTCTGTGGAGAATTTCCACTCCCGTCTGGATGTGTTCCTGTGTGACCTGTGCTGGACTCTGTGCTCCTGCTCTGGCAGGGGGGTTGGAGTGGAAGATCTCCAGAGGTCTCTTCCAACCCCTGATATCCTGTCCCTATGATCCTGCCACTTGAAACCAAGCTCACAAGCAGCAAGCTGTCTCAGCTGGACATCACACTACGCCCTTGTTCATACATGAGGAAGGAAAAACCTATCTGCTGTGCAGTCAGTTCTTTGATATGATGTGACAGGCAGACATGGCAGGAAAATATTGGTTGTTGGGGAAGCACACAAGTGTTTAAGGAACATCTGGGGAGTGCTTCAATGAAGCAGAGAAATGTCCTAGGTTTCTGCTGCCTTTCCTGTGAACTTCTTCAATTTGTCACGGCAGGAGGAAAGTCGACGTTCAGAAAGAAACCTTCCATGCTTATGAGCAGCTTGAGCACGCTCAAGTAAAGCATGATCATCGAATCATGGCATCATAGAATGCTCTGGGGTGAAAGGAACCTCCAAAGGTCATCTAGTCCAACCCCCCCTGCAGTAAGCAGGGGCATCCTCTACTCAACCAGGCTGCCCTGTTGAGCCTTACTTTGAATATCTCCAGGGATGGGGAACCAACCATCTCCCCAAGCAGCTTGTTCAAGTGTTCCACTACCCTCATAGTGAAGAACCTGTTCCTAACATGCAATCTAAATCTGCTCTTCTCTGGTTTGAAGCCATTGTCCCTTGTACTATCACTACAGTCTCTCTCCATCCTTCTTGCAGCCCCCTTCAAGTCCTGGCAGGCTGCTTCTAAGTCTCCCTGGAGCCTCCTCTTCTCCAGGCTGAACAACCCCAGCTCCCTCAGCCTGTCCTCATAGCAGAAAGGCTTCAACCCCCTGATCTTTTTCATGGCCATCCTCTACCTGCTCCATCAGCTCCACATCTTTCCTCTGGTGAGGGTTCCAGACCTGGATGCAGTATTCCAAGTGATAAGTCACCATCCCTGGAGGTGTTCAAGAGGGGATTGGATGTGGCACTTGGTGCCATGGTCTACTCATGAGGTCTGTGTTGATAGGTTGGACTCGATGATCCTCGAGGTCTCTTCCAACCTTAGTGATACTGTGAGACTGTGACTTACCAGAGCAAAGTGGCAGGATTATCTCTCTGGATCTGGTGGTAACACATCTTTTGATGCAGCCCAGGATGTGATTTGCTTTCCGGGCTGCAAGCACACACTGTCTGCTTAAGTCCTGCTTCTTGTTCATCAGCACCCCCAGTCCTTTTCCACAGGGCTGCTTTCTATTACCTCATTCCCCAGTCTGTACTGATAGAGAGGATTGTTCTGGTCCAGGTGCAGAACCCTGCACTTGCTCTTGTTGAACCTCAGGAGGTTCACGTGGGACCACCTCTCCAGCTTGTCCAGGTCCCTCAGTAGTAGTGGGTTTTACTTGCTGCACAAGGCAACATACTTCTCCTTCCCTTTACAACACACTAACTCTATGAAGAACATAGCCCTAGGATTTTCAAAGTGTGATCAAGGGTGGCTTAAGGGCAGAAGGGGAGTTTTAGATTAGATGTTAGGAAGTCCTAAACCATAAG
Organism: Melanerpes aurifrons; assembly: GCA_011125475.1. Taxonomy (NCBI): domain Eukaryota; kingdom Metazoa; phylum Chordata; class Aves; order Piciformes; family Picidae; genus Melanerpes; species Melanerpes aurifrons. The sequence continues at coordinate 1,755,227 of WWNC01000023.1, read as the reverse complement.
GGTGGTGAGAGCCTGGCACAGGTTGCCCAGGGAGGTGGTGGAAGCCTCCTGCCTGGAGGTGTTTGCAGCCAGGCTGGAGGTGGCTGTGAACAACCTGCTGTGGTGTGAGGTGTCCCTGCCCATGGCAGGGGGGTTGGGACTGGCTGAGCCTTGAGGTCCCTTCCAACCCTGACAATTCTATGACTCTATGCCAGACCATAGCTTTCAGTTGCTTTGAATAGTTAGAACTATTAATGCAAGCTGAAGGTAGAGTTCACTGCATCCCTGGTTGATTGCTCAAGAGACAGACTTCACATCCTCTGCCCTCAAATCAACTGCTGTGAACACTTGCTTTTTGGACAAAAAAACCCCAAACCAAATCCCTCTTCTTCCTTCACTGCAGGAAGAGCTTGAAAGGAGCAAACAATGAACAAAAAATGGTATTCTGAATTCTGCCTTCAACTAAACCTTCCACAAATCTCTCTTCAGGCCAGGAAGAACTCCTGTGTTGAATGTTGCTTGCTCTGCCCTCTATGCTTTTGCATCTCTCTACCTCTAAGTCCTTGGGGTGCCTGTTTCTGTGGGTTAGGAGCTCTACAAGAGAGCAGCAACAAGAAGAGAATCCAGAACACTGGAACAGGTTTCCTGGGGAGGTGGTTGTGGCCCCATCCCTGGAGATAGACAAGATGAAGCTCAACAGGGCTCTGGGCAACCAGAGGTCATCTGGTCCAACCCCCTCTGCAGTGAGAAGGATGGAGAGACACAGTTTACAAGGGCCTGTGGGGAGTGGACAAGGGGCAGTGGAATCAAGCTAGAGCAGAGCAGATTGAGATTGGATGTGAGGAACAAGTTCTGCACCATGAGGGCAGTGGAACACTGGAACAGGTTGCCCAAGGAGGTGGTTGGGGCCTCATCCCTGAAGATATTCAAGGTGGGGCTGGACAGGGCTCTGGGCAACCTGATCTAGGTGATGCTGTCCCTGCTGAGTGCAGAGGGGTTGGACTGGATGAGCTTTGGAGCTCCCTTCCCACCCAGACCATTCTGTGATTCTCTGATTCTATATGTCTATGATTCAGTCTCATCTCAGGGGACCTGAGTGTGCTGTAGTCATCAGGCAGTATTATTCCATCCAGCAAGAATCAGCTAGACCTGAGCACTGTGGTTTTGTTTTCTTTTTCTCCTTTAATTCTGTTTTCACCTGGTGGGAAGCCAAAGCACCACCCAACCAAAGAGCTATTGACTTTGCATGTTCTGTTCAGTGCCTTAGCAGCCTCATTCTCACCATGTGGAGACTCTGCCAAAACAGAGTATCTGCCATTGGAAGCTTCCTGCCCCTTTCTGTGTGCCTGCAGTCACCCTGATTATCCAGCATCAGAGCCTCGAGAGTGTGCAGGAGAGGCAAACCAGGGGAATCCTTTGTCTTGCACAGGGATTGCATGGCAGCAGCTACACAGTGCACAAATGGATCTCTTTAATTTAGTGGAGCTTTCTGCTCCTTCATATTTTCTCTCTGTTCCCACGCTTGCTTCTTGCCTCTTTTAACTTCTATCTATTAAAATAAAAGAGTTTATCACTTTCTTGGTCAAGAAGTGTGTCCAGGAGGAGGGATAAAGGCCTGGTAGCATCTCAGAGGTACTGCCCAACTTGTACTCTGGGGCACACCCCAATGTGTGCTCTCAGAGGGCAGAGTCAAGGCTTCTAGTGGGAAGTATGTAGTGCTGTGTCTGATTCAACAGGCTGCACCAGGGCCATACAAAGACTCAGGAATCATAGAATGCATTGGGTTGGAAGGGACACTCAAAGGTGATCTTGTCCAACCCTGCTGAAGTGAGCAGGGACATCTCCAACTAGGTCACAAAGCTCAGGACCCCATCAAGCCTGATCTTGAATCATGGAATCACAGAACTGCCAGGGTTGGAAGGGACCTCAGAAGGAACCTCAGGGATCATCCAGCTCCAACCTCGCTGCCATGGGCAGGGACACCTCACACTACAGCAGGTTGCTCACAGCCACATCCAGCCTGGACTTCAACACCTCCAGGCAGGAGGCTTCCACCACCTCCCTGGGCAACCTGTGCCAGGCTCTCACCACCCTCATGGGCAACAACTTCTTCCTCACATCCAATCTCAATCTCCCCACTTCTAGTTTTGCTCCATTCCCCCTGCTCCTATCAATACCCAACACCCTCAAAAGTCCCTCCCCAGCTTCCTTGTAGCCCACTTCAGATATTGGAAGGCTCCAATAAGGTCTCCTCAGCACCTTCTCTTCTCCAGAATGTCTCCAGGGATGGAGCCAAGCAGCATGGGCAGGTGGCCTTTGTGCTATTGTCTCCATGTGCCCACAACTCTTCACACAATGGTTGGAGGCTGGGAGGTATTTGCCCCCCCCAAAAAGAAGTGAATTTCAAATCACATTTCAAACAGTGGCAAACCAGATGAAGATTGAGGGAGCTGTTAATGTGATCCCAAAGGAAAACATGAATTGAAACTAGAGGTTTCCAGGGTGCTGTTGCTCAGAAGTCAGAATTGTCTGCTTCTTTCTTCCCAGCAGGAGAGATTGGCCATTGGGATGTGCTGCCCAGGGAGGTGGTGGAGTCCCCATCCCTGGAGGTGGTCAAAACCAGATTGGATGTGGCACTTGGAGCCATGGTTTAGTTGTCAGGAGGTGTTAGGGAATAGGTTGGACTTGATGATCTCTGAGCTCTTTTCCAAGCTGCTTGATGCTGTGATTCTGACTCTGCAAACCATTTTCCTCCTGAGGAGCTGTGCCTCATGTGCTTGGTGATTTTTTTCCCACTGTTGGTATTCCATCGCCTGTCACACCCCAGACTGCATTTGTTGTGTTATCCCAGTGCAGTGCTTTGCATGGCAGCCTCAAGAGCTTGATGGCCTCTCATCACTCAGCCCTTTCAGTTCACAACCCTTAAAGAAAACAAAGGCAGTCCTCAGCAGCACTGCACTGCTCAAATATCCAGAGGGTGTAAGACACTGTTACAGTTTGAAGGGGGAACTTTAGCCTAGATCCTGGCTAAAAAGACTGAGAGTAAAACAAATTACATTGGATGCAACAGAAAAACATTGCTATAGATCTCTAATAATGCTATATGTGCTATGAACATAAATCCCTGGCTTGCTAATGGGAATACAGAGCTGAGGCATACATTGTTTGATTCTCTTTTCTTCTCCTGTCACTCCTGCTTGCAACCATCCAGCCTCTCTCTCCTGTGGCCCTAACAAGGGTATCTCTGTTTTGACTACTGTGGGAGGGAATGGGAAGGAGGGAGGGAGTGGGGGAAGAGGTGAGCAGGTCCCCTGGATCCATCCAGGGGATTTTGAGGGGTTTCTGTGTTGTCAATAAGTTGTCAATATATAAGTATATATTATCTGTGCCACAGCAACATTCAGGCTGGAGCAGAGCCTCAGGTTCACCAAGGCGAACCCAGAACCCTGCTCTGCAAGGCTCAGCCCTAAACCACAGCCCCAAGCACCACAGCCAAACCACCTGCAAACACAGCCAGCCTTGGGCACTCCACCACCTCCCTGGGCAGCACATTCCAATTCCTGACCACTCTTTCCATGACAAAAATGTTCAGATGAAACATATGGGCAAAGTCTTTGTGAGAGGGAGATAAAAGGATAAGAACCCAGGGTGTAGCAATATCTAAAGGGGACCTACAGCTGAAGGCTGGGGAAGGGCTGTGTAGAAGGGCTTGGAGTGACAGGGTAAGGGGCAGTGGTTTGAAACTGGTGCAGGGGAGATTTAGAATAGAATAGAATAGAATAGAATAGAATAGAATAGAATAGAATAGAATAGAATAGAATAGAATAGACCAGGTTGGAAGAGACCTTCAAGATCATCGTGTCCAACCTATCACCCAACACCACCTAATCAACTAACCCATGGCACCAAGCACCCTGTCAAGTCTCCTCCTGAACACCTCCAGTGACGGCGACTCCACCACCTCCCCAGGCAGCCCATTCCCATGGGCAATCACTCTCTCTGTGTAAAACTTCCTCCTGACCTCCAGCCTGAACTTCCCCTGGCGCAGCCTGAGACTGTGTCCTCTTGTTCTGGTGCTGGCTGCCTGGGAGAAGAGACCAACCTCTGCTTGGAAATTTAGGGTGTGAGGTAGGGATAGGAACATGGGGAATAAAACAAGACTATAAATGGGGAGATTGAGACTGGATGTTAGGAAGAAGTTGTTGCCCATGAGGGTGGTGAGAGCCTGGCACAGGCTGCCCAGGGAGGTGGTGGCAGCCTCCTGCCTGGAGGTGTTTGCAGCCAGGCTGGATGTGGCTGTGAGCAACCTGCTGTGGTGTGAGGTGTCCCTGCCCATGGCAGGGGGGTTAGAACTGGTTGAGCCTTGAGGTCCCTTCCAACCCTGACAATTCTGTGACTCTATGATGGTCTTGAAGGTCTTTTCCAACCTGCTTGATTCTGTATTCAGGTTTCATTCTTTGTGAGAGAAATATGTGAGCTTAAATATACCAGCCATGGTGTGAATCTAAATGTTTCCCTTCGGGTCCCATCTGTTCTATGGTACATAAGATTCCCTGAGGGCCTATAGATCCATTTTATCTCTGTGTCTCCAGGAAATCAGCTAAAAAGGAGTTAAGTGTCCTTGATTTCTTCCCATCAGGATGATTCTAAGTAACATTTTCACTACAGAAGTGTGCATCTGCTAATTAGATGGGGAAGATTTTACCTCTTAAATCATGTGGGCTCTTTGGTTTGCTTAAGGTTGAGGCTACACTCAGAAGGTGACCTGGATTTTGGTAGCAGAGTGCCAGAAATAACTGCAAAGCACAACCAAAGAAACACAAAGGACTACAAAACCCAGAAATGAAAGGGGGGGGAAAAAAAGGGCAGGATGTGTTTAAAACAAAGCAAAAGGAATACATCACAAGCCATGAGGAACTGAAGCAGGGGAATGGCACTGTTTTAGCACTCCTTTTCTTCCCAACTAGAAGAATCCATTTAAATAATGAATTAGACAAAGAAATGGAACCAAATCCTGCTGCAGATGATACTTTTTGTTGTTGTTTCCAGTGCAGATGTCTTCTGATTATTTTCTTTGTCTCATTTTGGTGAGTAGGAAGATCTTTGCCAGGCCAAGTAAGCCATTTTTTACTGCAGGGTGAGCTATGAAGAGCTACTAGCCTGCTCTCCTGCCTTACTGCTAAGAAGCCATACCTAGATAACCATGTTAACTGACCCTAGGTAGTCAGATCTGCTAGCCCATCCAGCACTGAATTCAATTAAACACACAATTATAAACACACACATGAAGGTTAGGCCAAACCTTGAGTCCTGTGTCCAGTTCTGGGCTCCTCAGGTTAGGAAAGATGTTGAGATGCTGGAAGATGTCCAAAGAAGGGCAACAAAGCTGGGGAGGGGTCTGGAGCACAGCCCTGGGAGGAGAGGCTGAGGGAGCTGGGGTTGCTTAGCCTGGAGAAGAGGAGGCTCAGGGGAGACCTCATTGCTCTCTCCAACTCCTTGAAGGGAGGTTGTAGCCAGGTGGGGGTTGGTCTCTTCTCCCAGGCACCCAGCACCAGAACAAGAGGACACAGTCTCAAGCTGTGCCAGGGGAGGTTTAGGCTGGAGGTGAGGAAATTTTTCATAGAAAGAGAGATTGTCCATTGGGATGTGCTGCCCAGGGAGGTGGTGGAGTCCCCATCCCTGGAGGTGTTTAGGAAGAGCCTGGATGAGGCACTTGGTGCCATGGTTGAGTTGATGAGATGGTGTTGGGTGATAGGTTGGACTTGATGATCTCTGAGGTCTTTTCCCATCTGGTTAATTCTATTCTATTCTATTCTATTCTATTCTTTCTATTCTATTCTATTCTATTCTATCCTATCCTATCCTATCCTATCCTATCCTACTCTACTCTACTCTACTCTACTCTACTCTACTCTACTCTACTCTACCCTACCCTACTCTAAAATCAGAATCTATACCCCATCAGTGTCTACAATAAAGAAGAGTTTTAGCAGGGACCCAGAGCATTCACTAATTTATTCAGCAGCCTTCAGTTAAACCAGAAACCAAACCTAGTTAACCATGCTAAGTGACCCTGGGTAGTCAGATCTGCTAACCCATCCAGCACTGAATTACAATTAAATGCCCAGTTATAAACACACACACATACACAATATCAGAATCTATAACCCATCACTGCCTCTAATAAAGAAGAGTTTTTGCAGAGACCCAGAGTATTCATTAATTTAATCAGCAGCCTTCAATTAAAGCAGTTCATGGATTAAATAGTCATAATGTAGACCTCAAGGCACAATATGTGTTACTTGGGCAGACCAAATCTGGTAATTTCTGAGTGAATCAAGATGTTTCCTGGTGGCATGGAATGTCATGGAGGTGTTCAAGGCCAAGTTGAATGAGGCCTTGAGAAGACTGGACTATTGGAAGGTGTTCCTAGGCATGCCAGGGGGGTTGGAACTAGATGAGCTTGAAGGTCCCTTGCTACCCAAACCATTCAATGATTCTGTGAAGGATAAGCTGTTAAGATCTGCTTAAGCACAGAATCACAGGGTTGTCAGGGTTGGAAGGGGCCTCAAGGATCATTCAAGTTCCAACCTCTCTGCCATGGGCAGGGACACCTCACACCACAGCAGGTTGCTCACAGCCACCTCCAGCCTGGCTGCAAACACCTCCAGGCAGGAGGCTTCCACCACCTCCCTGGGCAGCCTGTGCCAGGCTCTCACCACCCTCATGAGGAACAACTTCTTCCTGACATCCAATCTCAATCTCTCCATTTCTAGTTTTGTTCCATTCTCCCTGGTCTTATCCCTACCTGACATCCTCGAAAGTCCCTCCCCAGCTTTCTTGCAGCCCCCTGCAGATACCTGGAAGGCCACAATGAGGTCTCCTCAGAGCCTTCTCCTCTCCAGCCTGCACAACCCAACTCCCTCAGGCTGTCCTCACAGCAGAGCAGCTCCAGCCCTCTGATCCTCCTTCTGGCCCTTCTCTGGACACCAAACAGCACCTCCAGATCCTTCCTGGCACAGAGGCTCCAGAACTGGCCCCAGAGCTGCAGCTGTGTTCTCAGCAGAGTGGAGCAGAGGGGCAGAATCCTCTCCCTGCCCCTGCTGGCCACACTTCTCTTGCTGCAGCCCAGGCTCTGCTTGGCTTTCTAAATTTACTCTCCTCTAAGGACTCTCCTAATTGTGGCTTGGTTTCCTGTAGCATTTTATTTGGGGTCAGAATAATAGAAGCTGAAAATGTGAGCTAAAAAACAGTGTGCTGCAGTAATCATCTCATTAAAGTTCGGATGAGCATACATCTTCAAGTGAATTCAGGACTCTCTAAACATGAGCCCCTGGTGCTGTCCCTGCAGGCCTCTGCAAACAGTCTCTCTCCATCCTTCTTGCAGCCCCCTTTGGGTACTGGCAGCCTGCTGTTAGCTCTCCCTGGAGCCTTCTCCTTTCTAGATAGGTAGATTGTTAGTTTTGTTTAGAGTATTTAGTGTTTGTTTCTGTTAAGTTCCATTTAGAGTGTTTAGTTTTGTTTACAGCAGTGTTCACAGGGAGAGGAAATAGTTGGAAATATCATTGTGGAAAACAAAAGAAGCCAGCAACCTAAATATATATATATACATATATAAAGGCCAGAAAATGTTACTTTACTCATGGAATAACATCAAATAACAATTCCTAAGCTTCAAGCAGCAATGAAAGCAGTTCACACCATTAGAATATTTTGGCAAGCCACAAAAAGAACCACTTCCATTCCTTTTGCTTATGCCTGAAAGTGTCCTATATGGTTTAGGATATGGTTTAGGGGTGAGCCTTGTAGAGTAGGGTTCTGGGTTGGACTTGGTGATCCTGAGGGTCTTTTCATACCTGAAAGTGTCTAATGTAGTTTAGGATATGGCTTAGGAGTGAGCCTTGCAGAGTAGGGTTCTGGGTTGCACTTGGTGATCCTGAATGTCTTTTCCAACCTGAAAGTGTCCAATATATTTGAGGAGTGAACCTTTTAGAGTAGGGTTCTGGGTTGGACTTGGTGATCCTGAGGGTATTTTCCAACCTGAAAGTGTCCTATATGGTTTAGGATATGGTTTAGGGTTGAGCCTTGTAGAGCAGGGTTCTGGGTTGGACTTAGTGATCCTGAGGCTCTGCTCCAACCTGAAAGTGTCCTATATGGTTTAGGATATGGTTTAGGGGTGAGCCTAGTAGAGTAGGGTTCTGGGTTGGACTTGGTGATCCTGAGGCTCTGCTCCAACCTGAAAGTGTCCAATATGGTTTAGGATATGGTTTAGGATATGGTTTAGGGGTGAGCCTTGCAGAGTAGTATTCTGGGTTGGACTTGGTGATCCTGAGGCTCTTTCCATACCTGAAAGTGTCCTATATGGTTTAGGATATGGTTTAGGATATGGTTTAGGGGTAAGCCTTGCAGAGTAGTGTTCTGGGTTGGACTTGGTGATCCTGAGGCTCTGCTCCAACCTGAAAGTGTCCAATATGGTTTAGGATATGGTTTAGGATATGGTTTAGGGGTGAGCCTTGCAGAGTAGTGTTCTGGGTTGGGCTGGTGATCCTGAATGTCTTTTCCAACCTGAAAGTGTCCAATATGTTTGAGGGGTGAAGCTTTTAGAGTAGGGTTCTGGGTTGGACTTGGTGATCCTGAGGGTCTTTTCCAACCTGAAAGTGTCCAATATGGTTTAGGGATGACCCTTGTAGAGTAGAGTTGTGGGTTGGATTTGGTGATCCTGAGGGTCTTTTCCAACCTGAACTTTTCTGTGATCTCCAGGGATGGGACCTCAACCACCTCCCTGGGCAACCTGTTCCAGTGTTCCACCACCCTCATGGTAAAATGGTGGGGAAAAAAAAAGAAAGAAAGGAGATCAAGTATTTTATAGAGGCTTAAATTAATTTCTATTTAAGTAAACAAAGTTCATCTCAGTGATTCTAATGTGTTATTAAGCACTGAACTCTCCAGGGTAATCCATTAGTGCTTGAAAATATATGTCTTAAAGTGCTTTAAAATGCATGAGTTAAAGTGCTTCAAAACACATGAGCTGAAGTGATGTACTGGGAGGAGGGGGGGCGGGGGAAAGAAGTTGGAAGGTAGCTTAAAAGGTTTCTGTACCATCATAAAGGCTGGCAAGGAAGATAGGGATAATAACTGGCATAAAGATAATTGTTTCATAGCCCTGATACTGTTGAGGGACTTTATTTTCTCTTATTTTTAGCTTTAAAGGAAAGAATGAGGAACATGAGCCAGCAGTGTGCCCAGGGGGCCAAGAAGGTCAATGGCATCCTGGCCTGCAGCAGGAACAGTGTGGCCAGCAGGAGCAGAGAAGTCATTCTGCCCTGTGCTCAGCACTGCTTAGGCCAAACTTTGAGTCCTGTGTCCAGTTCTGGGCCCCTCAGGTTAGGAAAGATGTTGGAAGGTGTCCAGAGAAGGGCAAGAAAGCTGGGGAGGGGTCTGGAGCACAGCCCTGGGAGGAGAGGCTGAGGGAGCTGGGGTTGCTTAGCCTGGAGAAGAGGAGGCTCAGGGGAGACCTCCTTGCTCTCTCCAACTGCCTGAAGGGAGGTTGTAGCCAGGTGGGGCTTGGTCTCTTCTCCCAGGCCCCCAGCACCAGAACAAGAGGACACAGTCTCAAGCTGTGCCAGGGGAGGTTTAGGCTGAGTGTGAGGAAGAAGTTCTTCCCATCAAGAGAGATTGGCCATTGGGATGTGCTGCCCAGAGAGGTGGTGGAGTCCCCATCCCTGGAGGTGTTTAGGAAGAGCCTGGATGAGGCACTTGGTGCCATGGTTGAGTTGATTAGATGGTGTTGGGTGATAAGCTGGACTCGATGATCTTTTCCCACCTGGTCTATTCTATTCTATTCTATTCTATTCTAATGAATGGAAATATGCTGGTGTGCTGCTCTGCTTTATGTTCTGGGGTGCTTGGTTTCTTCCTGGCTGAAGGCTGTGAGCACTTCTCTAGCAGTTGTCTTATTGTATATGGGCTTTTATCTAATAGGTAAATTAAATGTACTGCACAAATTAATTGCCTCTCAAATAGTTATCCTCTGAGGTTTGTATTTTATACTCCACAAAGCTTTGGGGTTTTGGTTTGGTTTGAGGAAGTTAGTGCACTCTGACCTGATTCTCTCCTATAATGCTCTTCATTGTCAAGGATGAGGTTTTGCTGTGGGAATAGAAAAGCAGCCTGGGCTGCATCAAAAGCAGCATTGCCAGCAGAGGCAGAGAGGGGTTTCTGGCACTTTGCTCTGCTCTGGGGAAACCTCACCTGGAGTATGATGTGCAGCTCTGGAGCCCTCAACATAGGAAGGACATGGACCTGATGGAGCAGGCCACGAAGATGATCAGGGGGGTTGGAGCAGCTCTGCTATGAGGACAGGCTGAGGGAGCTGGGGGTGTTCAGCCTGGAGAAGAGGAGGCTCTGGGGAGACCTACTAGCAGCCTGCCAGGACCTGAAGGGATCTGCAAGAAGGATGGAGAGAGACTGTTTGCAAAGTCCTGCAGGGACAGGACCAGGAGCAATGGCTTCAAAGTAGAGCAGAGCAGATTTAGAATGGATGTGAGGAACAAGATCTGCACCAGGAGGGTGGAGGAAGTCTGGCACAGGTTGCCCGGGGAGGTGGTGGCAACCTTATCCCTGGAAGGTTTTAAGGCCAGGCTGGATGCGGCTCTGGGCAACCTGATCTAGTGGAGTGTGTATCTGCCGATGGGAACTCGACGATCCTCGAGGTCCCTTCCAACCCTGACAATTCCGTGTGACATTTCTTGTGCAATTCCCTGAAACGTTTGCCCTTTTTTCCCAGAGAAGAGCGTTAGGAATGCAGCTATTTTCCATCCTTTGGTGCCATCTTGTGGCTAGAGGAGAAACAGAGGAAAGCAGCAAGCCGCATCCTCTCTAGCCCCCAGTTTCTATGCCTACCAGCAAGCTATTTTGCCTTAGTTGGAGCTAGGCAGGTCTGAATGTTTACAGTGACTGTAAAAAAGCCATGCACAAAGTTCCCTTAGGTTGGTTCTTTCTTTCTCCTCCCCTCTCACCCCCCCCGCCCTTGTTTCTTTCTTTCTTTCTTTCTGTTTCCACTTGCTTCTTTTTTCTGTTTCTATTTACTTCTCTTTTTGTGTCCATTCACTTCTTTCTTTTTGCTTCCATTTGCTTCTCTTTCTGTTTCCATTTGCTTCTTTCTTTTTGTGTCCATTTGCTTCTTTCTTTTTGTGCCCATTTGCTTCTTTCTTTCTGTGTCCATTCGCTTCTCTTCTGTTTCCATTTGCTTCTCTTTCTGTTTCCACTTGCTTCTTTCTTTCTGTGTCCATTTGCTTCTCTTTCTGTTTCCATTTGCTTCTCTTTCTGTTTCCATTTGTTTCTCTTTCTGTTTCCATTTGCTTCTTTCTGTGTCCATTTGCTTCTTTCTTTCTGTGTCCATTTGCTTCTCTTCTGTTTCCATTTGCTTTTTTTGTGTCTTTCTGTGTCCATTTGCTTCTTTCTTTCCATTTGCTTCTTTCTTTCTGTGTCCATTTGTCCATTTGTTTCTCTGTTTCCATTTGCTCTTTTCTGTTTTCTTTCCATTTGCTTCTTTCTTTCTGTGTCCATTTGCTTCTCTTCTGTTTCCATTTGCCTCTCTTTCTGTTTCCATTTGCTTCTTTCTTTTTGTGTCCATTTGCTTCTTTCTTTCTGTGTCCATTTGCTTCTTTCTTTCTGTGTCCATTTGCTTCTCTTTCTGTTTCCATTTGTTTCTCTGTTTCCATTTACTTCTCTTTCTGTTTCCACTTGCTTCTCTTTCTGTTTCCATTTGCTTCTCTTCCTGTTTCCACTTGTTTCTTTCTTTCTTTCTGTTTCCACTTGCTTCTTTCTTTCTGTTTCCATTTGCTTCTCTTTTGTTTCCATTTGCTTCTCTTTCTGTTTCCATTTGCTTCTCTTTCTGCTTCCACTTGCTTCTTTCTTTCTTTTTGTTTCCACTTGCTTCTTTTTCTGTTTCCATTTGCTTCTTTCTTTTTGTGTCCATTTGCTTCTTTCTTTTTGTGTCCATTTGCTTCTTTCTTTCTGGTTCCACTTGCTTTGCTTTCTACTTCCATTTGCTTCTCTCTCTGTTTCTACTTGCTCCTTTCTCTCTATCTGCTGCCACTTGCTCCTTTCATTTCCTCTTCTCTCCTCCTTTTTGCTTCTTTCCTCATGTTTTGCTCTTTTCCTTCCCCAGTGCATTACTGTAAATATTGATTTGTCAAATCTCAGCCAATTGACTACCATTACCACATAGAAATAGATTTTCAGGCTGTAATGCAGTAGATCTCTGCAGAGTCTTTAAAGACCCAGCTGGTTCAAAGGCAATTGTCAATAGATTTAGTTATTGTAGCAGTGCATTAGATCTCTGTAGAATACTTTAATACTTAGCTAGCTCAAGGCAATATTCACTTCAGCATCCAGTGATGTTGCAGAGAAAGCCAAGGTCTGTGCTAGCATCCTTGCTTTTCATTTCATTTTCTGGTTCTGGCTTGGGAAAATTCTTACCAGCCTATATTAACAGCAGAGGATTGCTGTTTATTTTCCTGATATGTTCACTGGGATCCTGCAAGAGGCTTGGATTTGGTTCTGTGCTAAATTAATACTGGTTTCACACCTGGTTTGCCTTTGGTTTTGGTTTGGATTTGGCTTTTGGGCTTTGGTTTTGGCTTTTGGGCTTTGGTTTGGCTTTTGGGTTTCAGTTTTGGGTTTTGGGTTTCAGGTTTGGCTTTTGGGTTTTGGTTTGACTTTTGGGTTTTGGTTTGGCTTTTGGGTTTTGGTTTGGCTTTTGGGTTTTAGTTTGGCTTTTGGGTTTTAGTTTGGCTTTTGGGTTTTAGTTTGGCTTTTGGGTTTTGGTTTGGCTTTGCATTTTGCATTTGTTTTTGGCTTTGGGGCTTTGGCTTGGCTTTTGGGTTTCAGTTTTGGCTTTTGGGTTTTGGTTTGGCTTTGGCTTTTGCATTTGGTTTTGGCTTTTGGGCTTCGATTTGGCTTTTGGGTTTCACTTTTGGCTTTTGGGGTTTTGGTTTAGCTTTGCATTTTGCATTTGGTTTTGGCTTTGGGGCTTTGGCTTGGCTTTTGGGTTTCAGTTTTGGCTTTTGGTTTGGCATTTGGGTTGGGTTTTAGATTTGGGGTTTTATTTGGTTTTGGTGGTTTGGTTTTTGGCTTGGGCTTGGTTTTCAGTTTTGGTTTGCTTGTTGATTTTTTGGTTTGTGTGTTTTGGTTTGCCTTTGGGTGTTTTGGTTTGGCTTTGGTTTGGGGTGTTTTGGTGTTGGTTTGGATTTGGGTGTTTTGGTTTGGGTTTTGGTTTTGGTTTGGCTTTTGGTTTGAGCTTTGGTTTTGGTTTGGGTTTTGGTGTGTGGTGGTTTTTCTTTTTTTGTGGGTGGTGGATTTTTGGTTTTGTTTGGTTTTATTTTGTTTTTCAGACAGCAATGAGTGTGCCAGCGGTGTTCCCAGGTGGCCAAGAAAGCCAAAGGCCTCCTGGCTGGGATCAGCAATGCTGTGTCCAGCAGCAGCAGGAGGGATTGTGCCCTGGCACTCAGCTCTGGGCAGCCCACACCTCGAGGCTGGTGTCCAGTGCTGGGCACCTCAAGGCAAGAGAGCTGTGGAGGTGCTGGAGCCAGGGCAGAGGAGGGCAAGGAAGCTGGGAAGGGCCTGGGGAAGAAATGTGCTGGAGAGAGGCTGAAGGAGCTGGGGATGGTTAGAGGGAAAGAGAGGAGGCTGAGGGGAGACCTCTTGGCTCTCTACAGCTACCTGAAAGGAAGTTGTGGAGAGGTTGGTGCTGGTCTCTTCTCACAGGTCATTAGGGATAGAACAAGAGGCAATGGCCTCAAGGCATGACTGAGTAGGTTTAGACTGGGCATTAGGGGAAATTTTTGCCCCTGCAGAGTGCTCAGGGCTTGGAATGTGCTGCCCAGGGAGGTGGTGGAGTGCCCAAGGCTGGCTGTGTTTGCAGGTGGTTTGGCTGTGGTGCTTGGGGCTGTGGTTTAGGGTTGAGCCTTGCAGAGCAGGGTTCTGGGTTGGACTTGGTGATGCTGAGGCTCTGCTCCAGCCTGAATGTTTCTGTGATGCTGTGTGAATGAGAGGTAGTTGTGTGTCTGCAGAGCAAAAAGCAGAGAGGTAACAGTGATAAGGGAATGGATATTGGTGAGGAAGAGACAGGTAGTTTCTTGGGTTGATTAATATTCATACCTAAAGCTCTTCAGGAAATTAATTGAAGGCTTATTTGAACAGAAGACTTTTGCAATCTGGGCAGAAAGTGTTTGTAGATGTTACATTTCTCAATGCACATGAGAACACACTGCACCAGCCTTCAAGCAATGGAGGAAGAGGCCACATGATATTCAGTGATAGGAGAAAGGATGGTTTGGGCAAAGATTTGGGCAGAGATATGGTTGACATGAGATTAGGAGAATTTGTAGTGGGTTTTGCATGGATAAAAGGGATGCACAAGAAATTTAAGGGATTAGAAAAATACTAATGAATGTAAATAGTTGAGGAAGTGTCTTGGAAAGATGAAATAATCCAAGGTATCAATGTCTCCAGTGAAGATAGAGAAGAGGAAACCTGGTCAATTAAAGGGATTCATCTTACTTGTGGAGCTTCTGGAAGTGAAAAGAAAGCAGAAGTTGTTCCTGAATGCATGATCATAGTCAGGAGTATCACAGGACCACAGCACATTAGAGGTTGGAAGGGACCTCCAGAGAGCAGCCAGTCCAACCCCTCTGCCAAAAGCAGCATCACCCAGGGCAGGCTGCACAGGAAGGCAGCCAGGTGGGCTTGGAAAGACTCCAGAGCAGGAGACTCCACAACCTCTCTGGGCAGCCTGCTCCAGGCCTCTGTCATCCTCACTCTAAAGAAGTTTCTCCTCATGGTTAGCTGAAACCTTCTCTGTTCAAGTTTGTCTCCATTGTTCCTTGGCTTATTGCTGTGCACCACCCAAAAAAGCTTGACCCCCTCCATTTGCCCCCCACTCCTCTCAGCTATTGATAGACATTGATCAGATCCCTCTCAGCCTTCTCCTCCCCAGACTCAACAGCCCCAGGGCTCTCAGTCTCTCTTCACAGGGGAGATGCTCAAGTCCCCAACTCATCCTCCTGGCTCTCCCTTGGACTCTCTCCAGCAGGTCTCTGTCTCTCTTCAACTGGGGAGCCCCAAACTGGACACAGGATTGCAGCTGTGGTCTCAGCAGGGCAGAGTAGAAGGAGAGAATAACTTCCCCAGCCCTGCTGGCCACACTTTTCTTGCTGCCCCCCAGGCTCCCCTTGGCTCTCTTGGCCCCCAGGGCACATTGCTGTCCCATGCAGAACTTGCTGCCCACCAGCACTCCAAAGTCTTTCTCCATGGAGCTGCTTTCCAGCAGGGCAGCCCATAACTTGTCCTGGTGCCTGACTATAATAGACCTTGTAATTCCCTCTGCAGAGACCTTACAGCAGCATTTCAATAGCTGAAATGGGACCCACAGGAAAGCTGGGTAAGGACTGTTAAGAAAGGCTTCTAGTGATAGGATGAGAGGCAATGGTTTGAAGCTGGAACAAGGCACGTTTAGGTTGGACATCAGGAGGAAGTTCAGCAGAATGGGACTGGTGAGATGGTGGAACAGGTTGCCCAGGGATGTGGTCGAGGCCCCATCCCTGGAGAGTTTGAAGGTCAGCCTTGATGTGGCCTTGAGCAGCCTGATCTAGTTGGAGGTGTCCCTGCTGACTGCAGGGGGGTTGGACAAAATGACCTTTGAGGGTCCCTCCTCACCTGCATGTCTGGAAATCAGGATTCCTATTTGTCCCCTTTCAGAAGATGTTTTTGAAAGCAGTGGAATTGCTTGAATTTCTTCCTCTCAGTTGCCAGATTCCTTCTGTGCCCTCACTGCAAAATTACACCTGGTGAATGGTAGATATCTTTTTTCCCCTTTCTTCCAGTCCCAGTGTGCTTCATTTGGTTAGAATGTTAGGCAGGCAAGTAGAATACATTATGCATGCTGGAAGCTGTTAGATCCTGTATATAAAGGGGGAGAGAGTGAAAAGTGTCTGTCACAGAGCTGGAGGTGATCAAAAGGAAGAAGTGGTTTTTAAAGCTGTTCCTGGGGTTGGTCCCTCAGCTAAGATTGATTGCTGATCTCTGGGACTTGTATATTTAGTGTCTTCTCCTGACTGCCAGCATTATTTATGTCTGCTGTGGCTACCTGCTAGTCTAAGCAACATGCACCTGAGCTGTGGCAGTGAGAGAAGGAAATTCATCCTGCTGCACAACTGCAGTAATACATAACTGACACCTTGCAGGGCCTGAATGCCAAGAGAAACTCTGAGCAAGACAGAAAGGTCACAAAAAGACAAGATCCCAACAATCCCAGCAGGGACAGGGAGGGGATTCTGCCCCTCTGCTCCACTCTGTTGCAATGTGAACCTGGAGCACTGTGTCCAGTTGTGGAGCCTCTATTCCTGGAAGGATCTGGAGGTGCTGGAAGGTGTCCAGAGAAGAGCCACGAGGAGGAGCAGAGGGCTGGAGCTGCTCTGCTGTGAGGACAGAATGAGGGAGTTGGGGCTGTTCAGTCTGGAGAAGAGAAGACTCTGGGGAGATTTTCTTGTGGCCTTCCAGGATCTGAAGGGGGCTCCAAGAAAGCTGGGGAGGGACTTTTGAGGGTGTCAGGGAGGGATAGGAGCAGGGGGAATGGAGCAAAACTAGCAAATGGGTAGATTGAGATTGGCTGTGAGGAAGAAGTTGTTGCCCATGAGGGTGATGAGAGCCTGGCACAGGCTGCCCAGGGAGGTGGTGGAAGCCTCCTGCCTGGAGGTGTTTGCAGCCAGGCTGGATGTGGCTGTGAGCAACCTGCTGGGTGTGAGGTGTCCCTGCCCATGGCAGGGGTTGGGAATGGCTGAGCCTTGAAGTCCCTTCCAACCCTGACAGTTCTGTGATTCTATGAACACTGCACCAGCCTTCAAACAATGAAGGTAGAGGCCACATGTAAGAGAAGGATGGTAGTCAGTGACAGAAGAAAGAATGCTTTGGCCAAGGACTGGAGCAGGAAGAAGACCTCAGCATGTGGCAAACCTGTGGAGGCTGTGCTCAATTTCCATTTCTGCTGTCAGGATTTGATCAGACATCGAGATGTTAGCAAACTGTAATTGTCTCCAATGCTGTGCAAATATGCAAACATTCACTCAGCCAACTCAGTCAGAGCTCTGCCTGCTCCTGGGACTTCAATTTCCTAGCAGAGAACAGCAAGGAAATGGTTCTAAGTCTCTGGGATTCATTGGATGTTAACCATCAGACTTTGCTGCCTTTGGCTCAGATTCTGCTTAGCACAACTGTGGTCAGGACTTACACATTTTTCAGGCATTATATCAGTTTCCAGATTTTAATCTTGCATGGAAAGAGAATTAATTTCTTTTTCTTTGTTTTCCCTTTTTCCCTTTTCCCCATTTTTTTTTCATTTTCCCTTTTCCCTTTTTCTCCTTTTTTCCTTATTTCCTTTTCCCCCTTTCCCTTTTCACCTTTTCCCCTTTTATCTTTTTTTCCTTTTTTTTTTTTTTCCTTTTCTCCTCTTTTTCTTTTTCTCTTTTCCCCCTTTCCCCCTTTTCTCTTTTTTTTTTTCCTTATTTCCTTTTTCCCTTTTCCCCATTTTATCTTTTTTCCTTTTCCCCTTTTCCCCTTTTCCCTTTTCTTCCTTTTTCCCTTTTCCCCTTTTTCCCTTTTACTCCTTTTCTTTTTTTTTCCCTTTCCCTTTTCCCCTTTTCCCCTTTTCACTTTTTCCCCTTTTTCCCTTTTTTCCTTTCCTTTTTCCTTTTCCTTATTTCCTTTTCCTTTTCCCCTTTTTATATTTTTTCCCTTATTTCCTTTTCCCCTTTTCCCCTTTTTCCCTTTTTTCCCTTTTCCCCTTTTTCCCTTTTACTCCTCTTCCCCTTTTTCCCTTTTTATCTTTTTTCCTTTTCCCCTTTTTCCCTTTTCCCCTTTTTTCCTTTTCCCCCTTTTTCCCTTTTTATCTTTTTTCCTTATTTCCTTTTCCCCTTTTTCCCTTTTCCCCTCTTTCCCTTTTTATCTTTTTTTTTTCTTATTTCCTTTTCCCCTTTTTCCCCTTTTTCCTTTTTTTTCCTTTTTTCCCTTTTCCCCTTTTTTTCCCTTTCTTGCTTTTCCTTTTTTTTTTTATTTTCCCAGTTTTCCTCTTTTTTTTTGCTCTTTTTCCTTTCCTCTTACTATTTTTTTTTTTGTAATTTCCTGTTTTCTTTTCTTTTTTCTTTCCTTTTTTTTTTCTTCTCCCCAGAAGGTACTGAGTTAGATTTTTTTAATTATGATTATTTTCATAGGGTTTTAATGATGTCTAGTCAATATTTCACAGAATCACAGAATGGACTGGGTTGGAAAGGGAGCTCCAAAGCTCATCCAGTCCAACCTCCTCTGCACTCAGCAGGGATATCCTCAACTAGGTCAGGTTGCCCAGAGCCCTGTCCAGCCTCACCTTGAAGATCTCCAGGGATGGAGCCTCAACCACCTCCCTGGGCAGCCTGTTGCAGTGTTTCACCACCCTCCTGGTGCAGAACCTTTTCCTCACATCCAATCTCAATCTGCTCTGCTCCAGTTTGAAGCCATTTTCCCTCATCCTGTCCCTGCAGGCCTTTGCAAACAGTCTCTCTCCATCCTCCTTCTAGATCCCTTCAGGTCCTGGCAGGCTGCTCTGAGGTCTCCCTGGAGCCTTCTCTTCTCCAGGCTGAACACCCCCAGCTCCCTCAGCCTGTCCTCATAGCAGATATGCTCCAAGTCCCTGATCATTTTCCTGGCACTTCTATAGAGCAACTCCAGCAGGTCCATGTCTGGCTTGTGTTGAGGGCTCCAGAGCTGCACACAGACTCCAGGTGAGC
Source organism: Melanerpes aurifrons (assembly GCA_011125475.1). Lineage (NCBI taxonomy): Eukaryota > Metazoa > Chordata > Aves > Piciformes > Picidae > Melanerpes > Melanerpes aurifrons. The sequence continues at coordinate 1,736,427 of WWNC01000023.1, read as the reverse complement.
TCTTCCCAGAGCAGAGGGGGAGGATCCCTCTTTTCATCTCTGGCCATGCTGCTTTGGATGCAGCCCAGGCTGCCCTTGGCCTTCTGTGCTGCAAGCTCACACTGCCTGCTCCTGCCCAGCTTCTCATCCACCAGCACCCCCAAGTCCTTTTCCTCAGAGCTGCTTTCTATCCCCTCCTCCCCCAGCCTGTACTGATAGTGAGGATTATTCTGGCCCAGTTGCCAAACCCTGTGCTTGCTCTTGTTGAAGCTCATGAAGTTCACCTGGACACCAGCTCCACCAGCACAGCACAAGCTGTGTCTCCAGCTTGCTCTGGTCCCTCTGGATGCCATCCTTTCCCTCTGGCCTCAGGCAGTTGATTTAATGATAGGACCAGGGGGAATGGGGGAAAAAAACAACTAGAAGTGGGTATATTGAGATTGGCTGTGAGGAAGAAGTTGTTGCCCATGAGGGTGGTGAGAGCCTGGCACAGGCTGCCCAGGGAGGTGGTGGAAGCCTCCTGCCTGGAGGTGTTTGCAGCCAGGCTGGATGTGGCTGTGAGCAACCTGCTGTGGTGTGAGGTGTCCCTGCCCATGGCAGGGGGTTGGGACTGGCTGAGCCTTGAGCTCCTTTCCAACCCTGACTATTCTGTGATTCTAATTGAGCTAAAGACCAAGATGAACATTCTGTTTCAGTAATGAAATGCAGGAGACAGTTGGAATGGATGAATTATGCATAGACTGCATGTGATCAGAGCTTGTCCTGGAAGGGAAATGCAAAATGAGGACCTGCTCTGAGCTGATCATTCTTATTACCTGGGAAGCTCTTAATTGCCCTGGTGCCTCAAGGTGCATTAAGCAGCAATGTTCATGTCCAAAGCAATACCTAGAATTAAGGATTTAATAAAACATCATCATGCTGCCTCACAAAGAAGGAGGCTTCACTTTTGTGAGCCCACTGCTGCCATATATTTCACAGTCATTAAATCCTCGACACAAAGCCTTACACCATAACACTGCAAGGGGAAATCAAGTTGCAAACTTTCATTTCACTCTGAGCATTGTAATGCTTGTTGTGTTATTCCTTCATCTGTTTCCTCTTCATAAACTTTCTGAAATGAAAAGCAATGCTTCATTCTAATGTTGCTTAACTCTGTCTCAGAATTTGATCACAACAAACTGGCTGCAAACACCTCCAGGCAGGCGGCTTCCACCACCTCCCTGGGCAACCTGTGCCAGGCTCTCACCACCCTCATGGGCAACAACTTCTTCCTCACAGCCAATCTCAATCTCCCCACTTCTAGTTTTCACAGTATCACAGTTGGAAGAGACCTCTTGTTCTATTCCCCCTGGTCCTATCCCTCTCTGACAGCCTGAGAAATCCCTCCCCAGCTTTCTTGTAGCCCCCTTCAGATCCTGGAAGGACACAATTAGGCTGCACTTTCTGTGTCATGATGCATGCCAGGTCACATCAGGGACAAGTGTGATTCCAAAGGGCTGGAATATCAAAAGGGATTGAACCTGGTGTGGGAGACAGCAACGTGACTACAGTTTGCATCCTGCTTTTCCTCTTTCAGACAGCACTTTCTCTGCATCCCTGGAATCGTTCCATCATGCTTTCCTTGAAGACACAGCTGGTGTGTAAGCATTACCCATTGTGTCTTCAGGCCCTTGGGCTGTGTTTCCTCTTTCCAGTGATGTTTTAAAAGGTACTGCTGGGAAACCCAGCAGCCTGCAAGTGACAGCTCTGCAGCAGCAAATGTAGGCTGAGCTAACACCAAACAAAATCTGAGGAGACATTTAGTGTTTCAAATCATCCTCAGTGCCTGGAGGGCTGTGGAAGGCAGCCTGCAAATCATGGAATCACAGAATTGTCAGGGTGGGAAGGGACCTCAAGGATCAGCCACTTCCAACCCCCCTGCCATGGGCAGGGACACCCCACACTAGATCAGCCTGGCCACAGCCTCAGCCAGCCTGGCCTTAAATACCTCCAGGGACGGAACCCCAACCACCTCCCTGGACAACCCATTCCAGGGCTTCACCACTCTCATGGGGAAGAACTTCCTCCTCACCTCCAGCCTGAATTTCCCCACCTCCAGCTTCATTCCATTCCCCCTAGTCCTATCACTACCTGAGATCCTGAGCAGTCCCTCCCCAGCCTTCTTGTAGCCCCCTTCAGATACTGGAAGGCCACAATGAGGTCACCTGGGAGCCTTCTCTTCTGCAGACTGAACAGCCCCAACTCCTTCAGTCTGTCCTCACAGGAGAGCAGCTTCAGCCCTCTGCTCCTCCTCCTGGCCCTTCTCTGGACACTTTCCAGCACCTCCAGATCCCTCTTGCAATAGGGGCTCCAGAACTGGAGGCACAACTCCAGGTGGGGTCTCAGCAGAGCTGAGCAGAGGGGCAGAATCCCCTCCCTGGCCCTGCTGGCCACACTTCTCCTGCTGCAGCCCAGGCTCTGCTTGGGTTTCTGGGCTGCAAGTGCACACTGCTGGCTCCTGGTGAGCTTCTCCTCCCCCAGCACCCCCAAGGCTCTCTCCTCAGGGCTGCTTTCCAACCAGTCCCTGCCCAGCCTGGATTTGTGCCTGGGGTTGCCTCGAGCCAGCTGCAGGACCCTGCCCTTGGTCTTGTTGAAGCTCATGAGGTTGGCTTATTTCAGAAACCAGGGTCTGGGTAATTCAGGTTGGCTCAGAACAGTTGAGTTCTCCTTGTGTTCCAGGTTAACAGACCTGTCTAATTTTCAGATAGGTGCATTTTCATTGAACAAAGTAGGGTCTGGATAATAAGAATCATAGAATCAACCATGGTTGGAAAAGACCTCAGAGATCAGCAAGTCCAACCTATTACCTAATACCTAACACCTTCTGACAACTAAACCATGGCTCCAAGTGCCACATCCAAGCCTTCCTTCAACACCTTCAGGGATGGGGACTCCACCACCTCCCTGGGCAGCACATCCCAAAGGCCAATCTCTCCTGCTGGGAAGAACTTTCTCCTCACCTCCAGCCTAAAATCTCCCCTGGCACAGCTTGAGACTGTGTCCTCTTGTTCTGGTACTGGTTGTCTGGGAGAAGAGACCAACCCCCACCTGGCTACAACCTCCCTTCAGGGAGTTGGAGAGAGCAAGAAAGTCTCCCCTGAGCCTCCTCTTCTCCAGGCTAAGCAACCCCAGCTCCATCAGCCTCTCCTCCCAGGGCTGTGCTCCAGACCCCTCCCCAGCTTTCTTGCCCTTCTCTGGACACCTTCCAGCAGCTCAACCTCTTTCCTAAGCTGAGGAGCCCAGAACTGGACACAGGACTCAAGGTGTGGCCTCAGCAGTGCTGAGCACAGGGCAGATGCTTTTGTTAAACCATGTTCAGTGATCTCCTTGCCACACTCACATCAACATGGTTGACATTTACTGAGGTTTAATTTTCCTTTGTCCAAAAGGGATGATAATTATTCAATCATCTAAAGCATTTTGAGTGGAATTAGAGTGGAAAATATCTTTTTAACTAAGAGAAAGCCTAATTATGCTGCAACTGCTTCCAGCCAGTGCCTGTTGTGTTCCAGCAGACCATTCATTAAGGGCAGTGCTTTGAATTAAACTGTGATTTGCAAGGAACAGTATGTGGCCCTTGAGCATGCCTGGCTGACATGCTGAGGTGGTTTGATTTTGTCAATACAGGAGCATGCTGCTGCTGATTTGCACATAGGAGTCCTCAAAATAAAGCCCATAAACCACCCAAGAGAAGTCCCAGAACTTAACATAACTGAGCTGCCTTTCACAGTCTCAAGCTGTGCCAGGGGAGGTTTAGGCTAGAGGTGAGGAAGAAATTCTTACCAGCAAGAGAGATTGGCCATTGGGATGTGCTGCCCAGGGAGGTGGTGGAGTCACCATCCCTGGAGGTGTTTAGGAAGAGCCTGGATGAGGCACTTGGTGCCATGTTGAGTTGATCAGATGGTGTTGGGTAATAGGTTGGACTTGATGATCTCTGAGGTCTCTTCCAACCTGGTTAATTCCATTCCATTCCATTCCATTCCATTCCATTCCATTCCATTCCATTCCATTCCATTCCATTCCATTCCATTCCATCCCATCCCATTACTAGTTGCTGCTGGTCTCTTCTCACAAGTGATTAGTGACAGAATAAGAGGCAATGGCCTCAAGCTGCCACTGGGGAGGTTTGGACTGGACAGTAGGAAGAATCTTTCCCCCTGCAGAGTGGTCAGGGCTTGGGATGTGCTGCCCAGGGAGGTGGTGGAGTGCCCAAGGCTGGCTGTGTTTGCAGGTGGTTTGGCTGTGGTGCTTGGGGCTGTGGTTTAGGGCTGAGCCTTGCAGAGCAGGGTTCTGGGTTGGCCTTGGTGATGCTGAGGCTCTGCTCCAGCCTGAATGGTTCTGTGATTCTGTGCTCTGGTTGAGGCCTGGTTGTGTGGCTTAGCTGGGGGAAGAGAGGGAAGGCTAAGACAGGGCTGATTCTGAGGATGTATAAATATCCTTTTGGACTCATAGGAACAACCAGGTTGGAAAAGACCTCAGAGATCACCAAGTCCAACCTATCACCTAATACCTAACACCTCCTGACAACTAAACCCTGGCTCCAAGTGCCACATCCAAGCCTTTCTTGAACACCTCCAGGGATGGGGACTCCACCACCTCCCTGGGCAGCACATTCCAGTGGCCTCTTTTCTGTGAAGAACTTTCTCCTCACCTTTTGTACCTTTTGTACCTCCAGTGCTGTGTGAGTGTGGTCATTTGCTCCTTTTTTGGGGTAGGTTCATTCTGTCCTCAGCCCACAGCTGTTTTCAGCTCCAACCAAGAACATTTTGCAAGCCAAGAGTGGTAAGGAGAGTGCAGTACAAATGGTTCTGTGATCTTCTGCAGCGCTTCCCTCTGCAAGGGGTTTGAAGGAATGTCTTGATGGAAATATCCAGGTCATCTGGTCCTGGTTAGCCTGAGATATTACCTTTGTTTGAGAGAGTTTTCTGTGAGGATTAGACAAAAGTAAAGGCTGAATGTCTGGAAGGCAGTTAAGCACCACACAGCTGCTCCCTCACTCTCTTTTCAGTGGGATAAGGGAGAGAAAGTGAAGGATCAAAGTGGGAAAACTCACCCACAAAAAAGAGCTTAATTGAGAAATCAAAAGCTGCACTCAAAAGCTGAGTAAAATAAGGACTTCATTCACACTTCATGCTGGCAGGCAACTGTTCAGCTGTTTCCAGGGCAGCAGGGCTCCTTCACGCTAGCAGTTCCTTGGGAAGACAAATGCCATGACTTCAAATGTCCCAATTCCTCCTCCTCCTTTCCCCAGATCCTACTGCTGAGCACTGCTGAGCCCTGGGGAGACCACACCTGGAGTATTGAGGCCAGTCCTGGGCTCTCCAGTTCAAGAATACAGAATACAGAATTCACCAGGTTGGAAAAGACCTTTGAGATCACCAAGTCCAACCTCTCACCCAACACCATCTGATCAACTCAACCATGGCACCAAGTGCCTCAGCCAGGCTCTTCCTAAACACCTCCAGGGATGGCGACTCCACCACCTGCCTGGGCAGCACATCCCAATGGCCAATCTCTCTTGCTGGGAAGAATTTCTTCCTCACCTCCAGCCTAAACCTCCCCTGGCTTCCACCACCTCCCTGGGCAACCTGTGCCAGGCTCTCACCACCCTCATGGGCAACAACTTCTTCCTAACAGACACTCTATCTACCACTTCTAGTTTTGCTCCATCCCCCCCAGTCCTATCCCCCCCTGACACCCTCAAAAGTCCCTCCCCAGCTTTCTTGGAGCCCGCTGCAGATCCTGGAAGGCCACAATGAGGTCTCCTGGGAGCCTTCTCCTCTCCAGCCTGCACAACCCCAACTCCCTCAGGCTGTGCTCACAGCAGAGCAGCTCCAGCCCTCTGCTCCTCCTCCTGGCCCTTCTCTGGACACCTTCCAGCACCTCCAGAGCCTGCCTGGCACAGAGGCTCCAGAACTGGCCCCAGAGCTGCAGCTGTGGTCTCAGCAGAGTGGAGCAGAGGGGCAGAATCCCCTCCCTGGCCCTGCTGGCCACACTTCTCTTGCTGCAGCCCAGGCTCTGCTTGGCTCTCTGGGCTGCAAGTGCTCACTGCTGGCTCCTGCGGAGCTTCTCCTCCCCCAGCACCCCCAGGTCCTTTTCTTCAGGGCTGCTCTCCAGCCAGTCCCTGCCCAGCCTCTATCAGTGCCTGGGATTGCCCTGAGCCAGCTGCAGGACCTTGCCCTTGCTCTTGTTGAACCTCCTGATGTTGTCCTGGGCTCAGCTCTGCAGCCTGCCCAGGTCCCTCTGGATGGATCCCTTCTCTCCAGCCTGTGTCTGCTGCACCACACAGCTTGGTGCCATCAGCAAACCTGCTGAGGCTGCACTCAGTGCCTCTGTCCATGGTACCAACAGAGGTGCTGACCAAGACTGCTCCCAGTGCTGATCCCTGAGGGTCTCCACTTGTCCCTGGCCCCCACTCGGCCATGGAACCATTGACAGCCACCCTTCGGGTGCAGCCCTCAGGCCAGTTCTGTACCCACTGAATGTTCCATCCATGGCAGCCATCCTGCAGCAGCCTGGGGGCCAGGATGTGGTGTGGGGCAGCGTTGAAGGCTTTGCTCAGCTCCAGGTGTATCTCTGTATATTTGAAACAGGAAGGTGCTTGCCTTTCAATACAGCAGAGCTATGGAACTCCTGTTGTCCTGAGAATAAGACCTTTGCTCAAGGCAGACTTCTGAGGGAATTGAGTGGTATTTACATCATGGTTTTTTTCCCCCTCAGGAGGCTAGGACTGGGTGGAAGTCTGTTTATCACTGAGCAGACACTTTGTTTGAGCACGCTGTTGACTCTTGGAGCTAGAGATTATTTCTCTGCACTCTCCTTGTGGTTGCTTATTTGTGATCTTTACAAGAGAGATTTCTTTTCACTTGCCTTTTCTTTTTGGTCTAGACCTCTGCTAAATTCTGTAGAGGAAAATGTGCACAGAATTGCCTGAGATGGCATCACTCAGTCTGAAGTGAGATTTAAATGCTGTACATAACACAGTACAAGGTGGAAGAAGAAACCCCTGTGAAAAACACCTTTTGTACAGGAAAACAAGAATGCTTTGTACTAGAATCAGAGTGGTTTGGGTTGAAAGGGGCCTCCAAAGGCCATTTAGCTCATCCCCCTCTGTAGTCATCAAGGACATCCTCAACTAGATCAGATTGCACAGAGCTCTGTCCAGCCTCACCTTGAAGATCTCCAGGGATGGAGCCTCAACCACCTCCCTGGGCAACCTGTGCCAGTCTTCCACCACCCTCCTGGTGCAGAACTTGTTCCTCATGTCCAATCTCAATCTGCTCTGCTCCAGTTTGAAGCCATTGTCCCTCATCCTGTCCCTGCAGGCCTTTGCAAACAGTCTCTCTCCATCCTTCCTGTAGCTCCCTTCAGGTCCTGCAGGCTGCTATTAGGTGTCCCCAGAACCTCCTCTTCTCCAGGCTGAACACCCCCAGCTCCCTCAGCCTGTCTTTGTAGCAGAGCTGCTCCAACCCCCTGATCTGTTCTGTGGTCCTCCTCTGGACCCTCTCCATCCGCTCCAGGTCCTTCCTGTATTGAGGGCTCCAGAGCTGGACACAGTCCTCCAGGTGAGGTCTTACCAGAGTGGAGTGAAGAGGCAGAATCACCTCTGCATTCTGTAAGCTTCAAAGACATCATGAGAATGTCTTTCCACTTTGGAAAACAATGCTATTGTTCAATTAAATCTCTTTATTTCCTGTGCACTTTGTGATGAAACACTCTCTAATTCTGAAGAGAAACAGAGTCCAGAGGCTAGGTAGTAGTTGACAGACACAAAGAATTCCAGCATGGTAATTGTCCTGTGCTTCTCTGAAGAAATTCTTCCCAGCAAGAGAGCTTGGCCACTGGGATGTGCTGCCCAGGGAGGTGGTGGAGTCACCATCCCTGGAGGTGTTCAGGAAGAGCCTGGCTGAGGCACTTGGTGCCATGGTAGAGTTGATCAGATGGTGCTGGGTGATAGGTTGGACTCAATGATCTCAAAGGTCTTTTCCAACCTGGTTAATTCTGTATTCTCTAAGTAAAGGACAGGAAAATTAAACAGCTCAGCTGGAGCTGGAGCTATTTATTCTCCAGACACTCTGAACCATGCTTAGGCCTTCAGGATGCATCCACTCATGCACTAATTGCAAAGGTCTTTCTCTATTTGCCTTCTACTTCACATCTTTTAGAGGCAAGGACTGCTCAAGCCCACACAACTGCACTCAATAATTCATCTGGCACACAGGTTTCTGGATGAGGCACTCAGTGCCATGGTTGAGCTGATCAGATGGTGTTGGGTGATAGGTTGGACTTGACCTCAAAGGTCTTTTCCAACCTGGTTAATTCTGTATTTGGGGCAGTAAAGCAGATGAGGTTTTGGTCACCTGTACTATTCCAGGGAGTTCAGTAATCTCTGTCTGAGGAACAATCACAGGATGTCAGGGATTGGAAGGGACTTCCAAAGATCATTGAGTCCAACCCCCCTGCCAGAGCAGGAGCAGAGAACCCAGCACAGGTCACACAGGAACACATCCAGATGGGTCTTGACAGTCTCCAGAGAAGAAGACTCCACAACCTCTCTGGGCAGCCTGCTCCAGGCCTCTGGCAGCCTCCCAGGGCACAAGTTCCTCCTCCTGCTGAGCTGGAACCTCCTGTGCTGCAGTTTCCATCCATTGCTCCTTGTCCTATCCCAGGGTGCAGCTGAGCAGAGCCTGGCCCTGTCCCCTCCCTCCTGACCCCCAGCCCTCAGCTATTGATAGACATTAATCAGTTACCTCTCATTCTTCTCCTCTCCACACCAAACAGCCCCAGGGATCCAGCCTGGCCTTTAAAACCTCCAGGGATGAGGCTTCCACCACCTCCCTGGGCAACCTGTGCCAGGCTCTCACCACCCTCATGGGCAACAACTTCTTCCTAACAGCCAATCTGAATCTACCCAGTTCTAATTCGGTTCCACTGAGATATTCAAGGTGAGGCTGGACAGGGCTCTGGACAACCTGATCAAGTTGAGGATGTCCCTGCTGGCTGCAGAGGGGGTTGGGCTGGATGACCTTGAGATATCCCTTGCATCCCAAGGCACTGCATGATTCTTGTTCTGCACATCCTCCCTCATAGATTACACTGATAACTTGTTTGAAAGAGCTGGACAGGAAATGCTGCTTGTTGCTCCATTCCCTAGCTGCTCAGCAGTGCACTCTCCATTGTGTCACTGCTCCATGACTGGAGTTACACAGCCAGAAGAACTGCAGTGCATTTATAGCTCTTCAGAGCACAGTTTTAACCTACAGGTAGGAACTTTGGAGTTTTATTTCCCTTCTTGTCTACCACACACCTCTCTTCCCCTCCCCTCAGCACTGCACAGATGAATGGGTTCACTGATTAACAGGAAGTCCATTACTACTCATAAACTTGATGGCCTCACTTGACTAATAGTAAGTCCATGCCTATTCATGAGCTTGATGACCTTTACCAAATAGGCTTGAAACAGGGCACATAAAAGCAGGGTACAGAAGAGAATCCTCCACTTGCAGCACAGAGAGCAAATCACATCCTGGGCTGCAGTGAGAGAAGCATAGCCAGCAGGGCCAGGGAGGGGATTCTGCCCCTCTACTCTGCTCTGCTGAGACCACAGCTGCAGCTCTGGGGCCAGCTCTGGAGCCTCTGTGCCAGGAAGGATCTGGAGGTGCTGGAAGGTGTCCAGAGAAGGGCCAGGAGGAGGAGCAGAGGGCTGGAGCTGTTCTGCTGTGAGGACAGACTGAGGGAGTTGGGGTTGTGCAGGCTGGAGAGGAGAAGGCTCCCAGGAGACCTCATTGTGGCCTTCCAGGATCTGAAATGGGTACCAAGAAAGCTGGGGAGGGACTTTTGAGGGTGTCAGGGAGGGATAGGATGCAGGGGAATGGAGCAAAACTAGAAATGGGCAGACTGAGGTTGGCTGTGAGGAAGAAGTTGTTGCCCATGAGGGTGGTGAGAGCCTGGCACAGGCTGCCCAGGGAGGTGGTGGAAGCCTCCTGCCTGGAGGTGTTTGCAGCCAGGCTGGATGTGGCTGTGAGTAACCTGCTGTGGTGTGAGGTGTCCTTGCCCCTGGCAGGGGGGCTGGAACAGGATGATCCTTGAGGTCCCCTTCAATCCTAACAATCCTAAGATTCTATGGTTCTACATATGTGCAAACAGAGTTTCCATTTTGATTTGCAGTCCAGTGTGGAGCATTTTTGTTTCACGCCTGGGGAAGGGGTAAAATAGCTTTTTTCCTGGGCAGGTTGTGGCTCAAAACTTGGACAAGTTCTCCCTGCAGGGACAGCCTTTTGCTTTCTGCAACCCCAACCAAGTACAGAACATTTAGCAGTGACCTTGTTCTCCATAGGTTCAAGCTTGAACAAGAGGCTTTGTGCGTGCCAGCCCCCAGCAGGAACTCTACCTCTCAAGCACTCTGACTGCTAGAAGCAGACACTGTCTGCATGTATTTGCTGCTCTCTGCAGAAGGTGCAGCTTACTGAAAAGACAAGCAGCTGAAAAGTAAAATGCTGGTGGAATTTTACATCACCCAGAAGCACTGAGAGAAGTTTTTGCTTACCTCCATCAGCAGTTTACCAGACACATTAGTGGTCCCCTATCTGAAGGGAGATCACAGTATCATAGTAACAGCCAGGGTTGGAAGGGAGCTCAAGGCTCAGCCAGTTTCAAACCCCCTGCCATGGGCAGGGACACCTCACACCACAGCAGGTTGCTCACAGCCACCTCCAGCCTGGCTGCAAACACCTCCAGGCAGGAGGCTTCCACCACCTCCCTGGGCAGCCTGTGCCAGGCTCTCACCACCCTCATGGGCAACAACTTCTGCCTCACAGCCAATCTCAATCTCCCCATTTCTAGTTTTGCTCCATCCCCCTGCTCCTATCCCTCCCTGACACCCTCAAAAGTCCCTTCCACAGCTTTCTTGCAGCCCCCTTAAGATTCTGGAAGGCCATGTGTCTTCCTCAGAGCCTTCTCCTCTCCAGCCTGCACAACCCCAACTCCCTCAGTCTGTCCTCACAGCAGAGCAGCTCCAGCCCTCTGCTCCTCCTCCTGGCCCTATCTCTGGACACCTTCCAGCACCTCCAGAGCCTTCCTGGCACAGAGGCTCCAGATCTGGCCCCAGAGCTGCAGCTGTGGTCTCAGCAGAGTGGAGCAGAGGGGCAGAATCACTCCCTCATCCTGTTGTCTGTGCTTCTCTTGCTGCAGCCCGGGATGTGATTGGCTTTCTGGGCTTTCCTTGTTCTCACCTTAGACAGCAAAGCAAAAGCTGCAGTTTGCTGGACCTGAAGCTATGAGCAGCAATTAAAACTGTAGGAAGTGGCACTACCATTTCCTTGACTGGTTTGCTATGGTTGGATAAACTGATCATCCTTTCTTCACATTCAGTGAGATGCTTGGATGAACTGATCATCATTTCTTCACCTTCAGTGAGCCAGAGTTACAGAACAGCCTCCACAACTTGTCTGCAAGTTGCTTTAAATATTAACTCATGGTGAGAAACCTCTTCAGAACGCACCGGATACATGCATGCTGTTTAACAATCTGTAGCCTTTTGTACCTAACATTATCCTCTCTGCAGTGCATTGCAACTAGATGACAGGATCACAGAAGGTTAGGGGCTGGAAGGGACCCTGAAAGCTCATCCAGTCCAACCCCCTGCCAGAGCAGGGGCACCCAGAGCAGCTCACACAGGAACACATCCAGGTGGGTTCGGAATATCTCCAGAGAGGGAGACTCCACAGCCCCCCTGGGCAGCCTGCTCCAGGCCTCTGTCATCCTCACAGGGAAGAAATTCTTCCTCCTGTTCCCATGGCACTTCCTCTGCCTCAGCTTCCACCACTGCCCCTTGGGCTGGCATTGGGCATCCCCCAGCAGAGCCTGGCTCCAGCCTCTGGGCACTGCCCCTGCACAGCTTTAGCCCCAGCAAGGAGCTCACCTCTCAGGCTCCTCCTCTGCAAGCTCCAGAGCCCTCAGCTCCCTCAGGCTCTCCTCCTGAGGAAGATCTTCCACTGCCTGCAGCATCTCTGTGCCTCTGTGGTGGTGGAAGCCTCCTGCCTGGAGGTGTTTGCAGCCAGGCTGGAGGTGGCTGTGAGCAACCTGCTGTGGTGTGAGGTGTCCCTGCCCATGGCAGGGGCTTGGGACTGGCTGAGCCTTGAGGTCCCTTCCAACCCTGACATTTCTATGAAAGAGTTCCAAATGCAGTGCAGTTCTCCCTTCTTGCCATTCAAGAGGTTTTATTTATGTCAAATGCAACAAGAAAGCTTTTCAAACGTTGTGCCTTTTTCTTTCCCTCCCCTCATATTTATTAGACTGAAAGTGCAGCCACTGAAAAGTGCACTTGATTGTTGACAAGCTTTCCTAAAAGAAGGATCCTCTCTCACTCTTCAGCTGTGACATTTCCCCCCAACATCAAATTGCCAGAGCAGCTCAGCTGGAAAGCAAATGAAGCTGCATTTACAAGCAAGGCTGCAATGTGAGATGTGGTGAATATGTCCAAAGTCCACAACATTTGCATAGAAATGTCATTTATAAACAATACAAGAACCCCCTGGGCAAAACCAGGAGGCTACTTGTAGCTTCCCCTTCCCTGCTCCCTCTCTCCTCCCTCATCCAGCCTCCCTGTACATGGGACAAAAGAAAGAGCAGAGAGTGGCCTGTTAGTACTCTATTGATGATCTGGATGAGGGCATTGAGTCCATCAGCAGTAAGCTTGCAGGTGACACCATGCTGGGGGCAGGAGTTGAGCTGTTAGAGGGTAAGAGGGCTCTGCAGAGGGACCTTGCCAGGCTGCACAGATGGGCAGAGGCCAAGGGCAGGAGATTGAACACATCCAAGTGCCAGGTTCTGCACATTGGCCACAACAGCCCCAGGCAGAGCTACAGGCTGGGGTCAGAGTGGCTGAGAGCAGCCAGGCAGAGAGGGACCTGGGGGTACTGGTTGAGAGTAGGCTGAAGATGAGCCAACAGTGTGCCCAGGTGGCCAAGAAGGCCAATGGCATCCTGGCCTGCATCAGGAACAGTGTGGCCAGCAGGAGCAGGGAGGTCATTCTGCCCTGTGCTCAGCACTTGGTTTAATTTTGGGGATCCATAAAAGAGCCATGCCTTCTGTAAAAAGAGGACTGAGACACCAGCTGCCCACTGGATTCCACTGACTACACCTCTTTGGGCCTGACTAGCCAGCCAGTTTTTCCTCCAGGACAGCCTGCCCTTGCCACAGCCAGGAGCAGCCAATTTCTCCAGGATTTCAGCACAAAGGCAGCTGTAGATTCGCTGTTGTGGGCCGAAAGCAACTTAAATTCTCTGGCTTGCCAGCCAACATAACAGGCTTTTCCACATCAGGGATGCAAATGATGCAGTCTTAGCCACACAGTTAATAGAATAGAATTCAATAGAATAAACCAGGTTGGAAGAGACCTTCAAGATCATCATGTCCAACCCACCAACCAATCCAACACCACCTAAACAACTAACCCGTGGCACCAAGCACCCCATCAAGTCTCCTCCTGAACACCTCCAGGGATGGGACTCCACCACCTCCCCAGGCAGCCCATTCCAATGGGCAATCACTCTCTCTGTGTAGAACTTCTTCCTAACCTCCAGCCCAAACCTCCCCTGGCACAGCCTGAGACTCTGTCCTCTTGTTCTGGTGCTGGCTGCCTGGGAGAAGAGACCAACCTCTGCCTGTCTACAACCTCCCTTCAGGTAGTTTTGGAGAGCAATAAGGTCACCCCTGAGTCTCCTCCTCTCCAGGTTAAGCAACCCCAGCTCCCTCAGCCTCTCTTCATGGAGCTGTGTTGCAAACCCCTCTCCAACTTTGTTGCCATTCTCTCTCCCATTTGGGTAAGGTCTGTCCTCCTCGTTTGAGTTAACCTCTCCCCCATCAGGTTTTGGAGCTTTATTTACTCCGTAGATCATCTGCTCTGTTCTCCCAGATGGAGTGAATGTAGCTCTTTCCTTGCTCCACCTTGAATTGCTCCAGTGTGCTCCTTCCTAAGTGATTATCTGCTCTGTGCATAGCCCATGGCCATGCTGCTTTCTAAAACACCCAGATTCCATTATTAGCAGGTTATTTTTCTCTTTGATATGAAAGGCAGCCCTCTGCATCATCTACTACAAAGAAAACCACAACCAAACCCAAAACCAATTACAGCTTTTAATGTTTCATTTGACTTCCCTTTCCTTTCCTTTATTAAAACCAAACAAACAAACCCCACCCCCCAAAAAAAACCAAAAGGTCAGAACAAGATTCCAGACCCACACAATCCACCTCTCACAACTAAAACCTCCTCCTTTTCTGATGTTTAATGTGCATGAGAGAGAAAGGAGGGAGAGAGACCTGATAGAGAGGGTCCAGAGGAGGGCCATGAAAGTGATCAGGGGATCGGAGCAGCTCTGCTATGAGGACAGGCTGAGGGAGCTGGGGGTGTTCAGCCTGGAGAGGACAAGGCTCCAGGGAGACCTAATAGCAGCCTGCCAGACCTGAAGGGGCTGCAAGAAGGCTGCAGAGAGACTGTTCCCAAAGGCTTGCAGGGAGAGGATGAGAGGCAATGGCTTCAAACCAGAGCAGAGCAGATTGAGATGGGATGTTAGGAACAAGTTCTGCACCAGGAGGGTGGTGGAACACTGCAACAGGTTTCCCAGGGAGGTAGTTGAGGCTCCATTCCTGGAGATATTCAAGGTGAGGATGGACAGGGCTCTGGGCAACCTGATCTAGTTGAGGATGTCCCTGGAGTGCAGAGGGGTTGGACTGGATGAGCTTTGGAGCTCCCTTCCAACCCAGAGCATTCTGTGATTCTAAGAGAGCAGCGGTGTAGAGGAGGACAAAGCTGCACTCTGATGGGAAGCAGCAACCAGAAAGTTCCAGAATGATTTTACTTCCCTGAAAACCTGTTGAGTGGGAGGAAAGCAGTGACTCATGAAGGCAAGGAAATCCATTTACTTCACCATCATGTTGTAGATTAGAGAGAGGAGCCTATGCTGGAGAGATTTTAACACCTGATTTGCTTTCTCTAATTGACTGCATTGCATCTTTGACAGAGGAGGATTCTTCTGGAAGTGAAAAGGTTCAGAGCATTCTATCTGGGTGTTGCCAAGAGCTAAAGCTGAGAGATCACTGAAAATCTAGACCTGGGGACTTTAAAATGCTTCCTTTCTGCTCAGAAGGGTTTTCCTGAGCAGGCTGAACTGTAATGAGCCATGATGAATGGTTGGGGAAAAAGCCATGCTCCTGCTCCAGGGCAGGTGGAATCTCAAATCCCTTCTTGAATGGCTGGGAAAAAGCCAACATTAATAGCCGAGGGGTGAGCAGCTGATGTCGTTTACCTGGACCTGGGCAAAGCCTTTGACACTGTCCCACACCACATCCTGGTCTCCAGGCTGGTGACACATGGGTTTGATGGGTGACCACCAGATGGATAAGGAACTGGCTGGCTGGCTGCACCCAAAGAGTGGCTGTCAATGGCTCCATGTCCCAGTGGAGGCCAGGGACAAGCAGAGTCCCTCAGGGATCAGTCCTGGGACCTGTCTTGTTCAACATCTTTGTGGGTGACATGGACAGTGGCATTGAGTGCACCCTCAGCAAGTTTGCTGATGACACCAAGCTGTGTGGTGCAGCAGACAGCTGGAGGGAAGGGATCCATCCAGAAGGACCTGGACAGGCTGGAGAGGTGGGCACAAGCCAACCTCAGGAGGTTCAATAAGACCAAGTGCAGGGTCCTGCAGCTGGGTCGAGGTAATCCCAGGCACAAATCCAGGCTGGGCAGTGACTGGCTGGAAAACAGCCCTGAGGAGAGAGACTTGGGGGTGCTGGGGGAGGAGAAGCTCACCAGGAGCTCTCAGTCTGCACTTGCAGCCCAGAAAGCCAACCAGATCCTGGGCTGCATCAGGAGAAGTGTGGCCAGCAGGGCAAGGGAGGTGATGCTCCCCCTCTGCACAGCTCTGCTGAGACCCCACCTGGAGTACTGCCTCCAGTTCTGGAGCCCCTGTTACAAGAGGGATCTGGAGGGGCTGGAAGGTGTCCAGAGAAGGGCCAGGAGGAGGAGCAGAGGGCTGGAGCTGCCCTGCTGTGAGGACAGACTGAAGGAGTTGGGGCTGTTCAGTCTGCAGAAGAGAAGGCTCTGAGGAGACCTAATTGTGGCCTTCCAGGATCTGCAGGGGGCTACAGGAAGGCTGGGGAGGGACTGCTCAGGATCTCAGGTAGTGCTAGGACTAGGGGGAATGGAATGAAGCTGGAGGTGGGGAGATTCAGGCTGGAGGTGAGGAGGAAGTTCTTCCCCATGAGAGTGGTGAAGCCCTGGAATGGGTTGTGCAGGGAGGTGGTTGGGGCCCTGTCCCTGGAGGAGTTTAAGGCCAGGCTGGATGAGGCTGTGGCCAGGCTGCTCTAGTGTGGGGTGTCCCTGCCCATGGCAGGGGGGTTGGAACTAGATGATCCTTGTGGTCCCTTCCAACCCTGACTGATGCTATGATGATACTATGCTTCTGCTGCAGGGCAGGTGGAATCTCAAACCTCTTCTTGAATGGCTGGGAAAAAGCCATGCTGCTGCTCCAGGGCAGGTGGAATCTCAAACCTCTTCTTGAATGGCTGGGGAAAAGCCATGCTGCTGCTCCAGGGCAGGTGGAATCTCAAATCCCTTCTTGAATGGCTGGGGAAAAGCCATGCTGCTGCTCCAGTGCAGGTGGAATCTCAAATCTCTTCTTGAATGGCTGGGAAAAAGCCATGCTGCTGCTCCAGGGCAGGTGGAATCTCAAATCCCTTCTTGAATGGCTGGGGAAAAGCCATGCTGCTGCTCCAGGGCAGGTGGAATCTCAAATCTCTTCTTTGCTACCCAATGCTTTCACCTGCCAGCCAACTCTAAGCCTTATTAGAGCAGCAGCAGAAGCAGAGGAGTGTGCCAACTATCTCCAAAACTCCCCCTAATCTCATCAGGAGTTTATATCTTCAGCTGAGGCTGAAACCTTGCAGCTTCAGAGAGCAGAGGCAGTTCACTAAACCATGAATAATTGGGGCACTGAGAGCCCGTGCCTGCTTAGAGAGCTGTGTGATTTAATAACCTGTTCATTGATGTCTGCACAGTGGCTCCTCAAACTTGTGCTAGTGCCTGTGCCTGCAGCATGGATCGCCCCATTCCTGCTAATTAGATGGCAGCAGGAGGGCTGCATCCTTAGCAGACAGGGAACAACCATTTCTCCTGGAAGGCTGGGCTGGTTTGAGGCTGTGCCTAGGAAACTTTCCACAGATCTTGGAGAGAAAGGGGCAGAATGTAAAGAAATCAGCCTGGGATGGAGAAGGGACAAGAATGATAAGCTGTAAATAATCCCCTTGGGCAGATATCTAACCAAGTTAGTCGTTATGAGCTAACTTTTTCTCTTGTTTATTAGCTACCTTGCTCTGGCAGATACTGGCTTCTGGCTTCTGCTGCCTCTGCTGACCTTGGCTGCATTTCTTGGTTGTGGCTAAGTATCACAGAATCAGACAGGTTGGAAGAGACCTCAGAAACCATCAAGTCCAACTGGTCACTCAGCCCTATCTAATGAACTAGACCATGGCACCAAGTGCCTCACCCAGGCTCTTCTTAAACACCTCCAGGGATGGGGACTCCACCACCTCCCTGGGCAGCACATCCCAAGGGCCAATCTCTCTTTCTGGGAAGAATTTCTTCCTCACCTCCAGCCTAAACCTCTCCTGGTCCAGCTTGAGACTGTGTCCTCTTGTTCTGGTGTTGGGGAGAGCAAGAAGGTCTCCCCTGAGCTTCCTCTTCTCCAGGCTAAGCAACCCCAGCTCCCTCAGCCTCTCCTCACAGGGCTGTGCTCCAGACCCCTCCCCAGCTTTCTTGCCCTTCTCTGGACACCTTCAAGTCTCTCAATGTCCTTCTTAACTTGAGGAGCCCAGAACTGGATACAGGACTCCAGGTGTGGCCTGACCAGTGCTGAGCACAGGGCAGAATGACTTCCCTGCTCCTGCTGGCCACACTGCTCCTGCTGCAGGCCAGGATGCCATTGGCCTTCTTGGCCTGCAGCAGACATACCTAAATATCAGCAAGCTGTTTGTTTGCTTCTTTTAAAGAACATATATATTTGCCTATGGGTTTTTGTTTGCTTGCTCTGTCTTGTCTGTTTGTTGGTTTGTTTGAGAGGTTTGGGTCGTTGGTTTTGGTTTGGGGGTGAGTATTTTTGTCTTCCTTTTGTGCATTTCTTTGTTTTCTGGCTGCCATCAGTGCATACATTCCATTATTCAACACATTATTATTTGATGCAGAAGTGGTGTTAAATTCCTCTTGGGAAATAATGCTTCAGATCTTAGGAGCTGTTATTGAATTTCCTTCGTGTTGAATTAGGTCAGCAGAAGGAAAGAAAGCTCAGATGGAATTTGGTGGAGTTACAAAAGTAAGCTAATGCACAGGGGCCTGGGTAAGCAGGGCTGCCTAATGGATGTGTGCACCAGCAAGGTCTTTCCATAGATTCACAGAATTGGCAGGGTTGGAAGGGACCTCAAGGCTCAGCCAGGTCCAAACCCCCTGCCATGGGCAGGGACACCTCACACCACAGCAGGTTGCTCACAGCCACCTCCAGCCTGGCTGCAAACACCTCCAGGCAGGAGGCTTCCACCACCTCCCTGGGCAGCCTGGAACACTTAGGAGAGAATAGAATGACCAGGTTGGAAAAAACCTCAGAGATCATCCAGTCCAACCTATCACCCAACTCCATCTGATCAACTCAACCATGGCACCAAGTGCCTCATCCAAGCTCTTCCTAAACACCTCCAGGGATGGTGACTCCACCACCTCCCTGGGCAGCACATTCCAATGGCCAATCTCTCTTGGTGGGAAGAATTTCTTCCTCATTTCCAGCCTAAACTCCCCTGGTGCAGCTTGAGTCAGGCAATGAACCTTTTTATCAGCAATATGGCACACAGTAAATTATCATAGATCATAGAATCACAGAATCAACCAGGGTGGAAAAGACCTCAGAAATCAGTAGTCCAACCTATTACCTAATACCTAACACCTCAGACAACTAAACCATGGCTCAAGTGCCACATCCAAGCCTGTCTTGAACACCTCCAGGGATGGGGACTCCACCACCTCCCTGGGCAGCACATCCCAATGGCAAATCTCTCTTGCTGGGAAGAACTTTTTCCTCCCCTCCATCCTAAACCTCCCCTGGCACAGCTTGAGGCTGTGTCATCTTGTTCTGGTGCTGGCTGCCTGGGAGAAGAGACCAACCCTCACCTGGCTCCAACCTCCCTTCAGGGAGTTGGAGAGAGCAAGAAGGTCTCCCCTGAGCCTCCTCATAAAGCAGACTGAGTCCTGAAGTTCCAAGGTGTGGGTGGTTGTTCCTGTTCTAACTTAATAACTGGAAGTGTGTAAATGTTTTTGGTGGAGGCTATGAAATCAGCAGGTTTTTGACAATCCAGCAATTATCTCCTTGGTTCAGAAGTAGACAATTGCATTATGGACAGCTCCAGGCAGCTTCATTTGGAGGTAATTGATAAAGAGAGGAATACATAGATCTATAATGCAAGGAGTGATGCAATTAGTGGCCACTGAGAGCTACTCATTTGAAAGAGCTCATTTGCTGCCTTCAAGTACACCTAAAAACCTTCATACAATAAAGGATTGTCTCCTTTTGTTTACTTTTTCCTTAAGGGATAACTTAGACCTGAAAGTCACTCATGCAGGAGGAAATAATTTGTTGTCTTTTGAGTGAGAGGCTCTTGCAAAGGTGTCTGAAGTGTTTGCTGGGGTGGTGTGCTGCTAGCCAGTGAGATCTGGACAGGCTAAAGAGCAGGGCAAAGGTGAAGCTCATGAACTAGAGGGCAAAGGGCAAAAGATAACCTCATAGTTGAGGACAAGTGTAGAGCCCTGCACCTGGGGAGAAATGACACCAGGCAGCAATGCAGATTAGAGGACATCCTGCAGGAAAGCACAGAATTACACAGAATCAACCAGGTTGGAAGAGACTTCTAAGATCATCAAGTCCAGCCAATCACCCAACCCTAACTAATCAACTAGACCATGGCACAAAGGAACAGTGTGGCCAGCAGGAGCAGGGAAGTCATTCTGTCCTGTGCTCAGCACTGCTCAGGCCACACCTGGAGTCCTGTGTCCAGTTCTGGGCTCCTCAGATTAGGAAAGATGTTGAGATGCTGGAAGGTGTCCAGAGAAGGGCAACAAAGCTGGGGAGGGGTCTGGAGCACAGCCCTGGGAGGAGAGGCTGAGGGAGCTGGGGTTGCTTAGCCTGCAGAAGAGGAGGCTCAGGGGAGACCTTCTTGCTCTCTCCAACTCCCTGAAGGGAGGTTGTAGCCAGGAGGGGGTTGGTCTCTTCCCCCAGGCACCCAGCACCAGAACAAGAGGACACAGTCTCAAGCTGTGCCAGGGGAGGTTTAGGCTGGATGTGAGGAAGCAGTTCTTCCCAGCAAGAGAGATTGGCCATTGGGATGTGCTTCCCAGAGAGATGGTGGAGTCCCCATCCCTGGAGGTGTTCAAGACAGGCTTGGATGTGGCACTTGGAGCTATAGTTTAGTTCTCCAGAGGTGTTGGGTATTATGTAATAGGTTGGGCTTGATGATCTCTGAGGTCTTTTCCAGCCTGCTTGATTCTCTGGTTCCAATAATATCCTGAATAATTAACTTTAAGTTTTAAATTCCCATTGTTTTTTGAAAAGCAAAGTGTCAAAGGATCTGAGAATGAAACTTAGTCATAGAATCATAGAATGGGCTGGGCTGGAAGGGACCTCCAAAGCTCATCCAGTCCGACCTCCCTGCGCCCAGCAGGGACATCCTCAGCCAGATCAGGTTGCCCAGGGTCTCACTGAGCTTCACCTTGAATATCTCCAGGGAAGGAGCCCCAGCCACCTCCTGGATAACTTGTTCCAGTTTTCCATTACCCTGATAGTTAAGAACTTGTTCCTAACACCCAATCTAAATCTGCTCTTCTCCAGATTAAAGCCATTGTCCTCTATCCTTTCCCTGCAAGCCTTTGCAAACAGTCTTACTCCATCCTTCTTGTAGCCTCCTTCAGCTACTGGGAGTCTTCCTCTTTGATTCATTAGGCCTTTGCCTCAACATAACAGAAATGTGACTTTTGATTAATAACTTCCTAGCTTGAGGACTATGTAGCATCACAGAGTTATAGAATGGTGTGGGTTGGAAGGGACCCCCAAAGGTCATCCAGTCCAACCCACTCTGACTACGGTGCACAGCACTCAGGAGGAGGCCTCACCAGTGCCATGTGGAGGGGCAGGATCCCATCCCTAGTCCTGATGGTCACACTATTCCTGACAGAAGCCAAGATGCCATTGGCCTTCTCTTTCAATATCATTTTCCATATGATGCTTTCACAGGCTCACAGGAGGTTAGGGGTTGGAAGGGAACTCTGGAGATCTTCCAGTGCCAGCCCCCTGCCAGAGCAGGAGCAGAAAACCCAGCACAGGGCACACAGAACACATCCAGACAGGGCTGCAGACAAGGAGACTCCACAACCTCTCTGGGCAGCCTGCTCCAGGCCTCTGGCAGCCTCCCAGGGCACAAGTTCCTCCTCCTGCTGAGCTGCAACCTCCTGGGCTGCACTTTCCATCCATTGCCTCTTGGCCTATCCCAGGGCAGCTGAGCAGAGCCTGGCCCTGGCCCTTCCTTCCTGACCCCCAGCCCTCAGCTCTTGAGAGCCATTGATCAGATCCCTCTCAGCCTTCTCCTCTCCACACTGGACACCCCCAGGGCTCTCAGCCTCTCCTCCCCAGGCAGTCTCCAGTCCCTTCCTCATCCTTGTAGCCCTCCCTTGGACTCTCTGCAGCAGATCCCTGTCCCTCCTGACCCGAGGAGCCCAGAGCTGGATGCAACGTCCTAGGTGTGGCCTCACCACAGCAGAGTAAAGGGGGAGGAGAACCTCCTTTAATCTAGTGAGAGATATGGGCTAAAAAGTGACTTTTCTGCATCATTCAATTCAGTTTTCCTACCTAATATCTGCTATCTACTGAAAATTAGCCAGAATCTCCAACTGTCCTGCAGCTGAGCCCCCTTTCCATTGCCTTCTCCTGTAGTATTGCTTTCCATAAGGAGACTTCACTTCAATGCTTGCCAAAATCAGTCTGCCAGGGTGCTTGCAGAGCAGGCCCTCAGTTCTTTTTAAACACTTCCTACACTTTATGGCTAAATTTGCATCACTCCACGCTGCAAGACCACCTCAAGAACTTTGTGTGCTTGCAAGGTTTGCTTCCTTGTCATGTTGCATTTCTTCTGACGCATGTGATGCTCTCTGCTGCCCTTTGGAGCACGCTGGAGAGCTGCTGCTTTACCATTTCCTCCTCATTTCTGACACCACTTTCTGTAGGCTTTTCAGCTCTCCTGATAGTAGGATTAATAAAACACTGGGATCCTTGTAAATCAATCCAGGTGGAAAACATGTGAGGCAAAGGCAGCAATATTTAATGTGGAAGCTGCAGCAGTGTGAATCCCCTGGTCTATAGGAGAGAACACTCTCAGAAGTTTCTAAATTGAAAGGTTTTAATGGGGAGAGAGTTGAGGATCTCAGGCTGCTCTTGCTCTTTGGTTTTGACAGCAGCTGCCTAACATATCAGTTATCTGTATACAGAGATAGAGAAAATATTTCAATAGATACAAATAATATATATATCTCAATATAGTCTTTATTGGTGATCTGGATGAGGGCATGCAGTCCCTCAGCAGTAAATTTGCAGATGACTCCAAGCTGGGGGCAGGAGTTGATCTGTTAGAGAGTTGGAGAGCTCTGCAGAGGGACCTTGCCAGGCTGGGCAGATGGGCAGAGGCCAGCAGGATGGCACTAAACAAGTCCAAGTGTTGGGTGCTGCACTTTGGTCACAACAACCCCAGGCAGTGCTACAGGCTGGGGTCAGAGTGGCTGAGAGCAGCCAGGCAGAGAGGGACCTGGGGGTACTGGTTGACAGCAGCTGAACATGAGGCAGCAGTGTGCCCAGGCAGCCAGGAATGTCAATGGCATCCTGGCCTGCAGCAGGAGCAGTGTGGCCAGCAGGAGCAGGGAAGTCATTCTGCCCTGTACTCAGCACTGCTTAGGCCACACCTTGAGTCCTGTGTCCAGTTCTGGGCCCACTTGAATGTGTCCAGAGAAGGGCAAGAAAGCTGGGGAGGGGTCTGGAGCACAGCCCTGGGAGGAGAGGCTGAGGGAGCTGGGGTTGCTTAGCCTGGAGAAGAGGAGGCTCAGGGGAGACCTTCTTGCTCTCTCCAACTCCCTGAAGGGAGGTTGTAGCCAGGTGGGGGTTGGTCTCTTCTCCCAGGCACCCAGCAGCAGAACAAGAGGCCACAGTCTCAAGCTGTGCCAGGGGAGGTTCAGACTGGAGGTGACAAATTCTTCATTGAGAGAGAGATTGGCCATTGGGATGTGCTGCCCAGGGAGGTGGTGGAGTCCCCATCCCTGGAGGTGTTCAAGACAGGCTTGGATGTGGCACTTGGAGCTATAGTTTAGTTCTCCAGAGGTGTTGAGTATTAGGTGCTAGGTTGGACTTGATGATCTCTGAGGTCTTTTCCAACCTGTTTGATTCTATGATAGAAATATATAAAGAAATATCTTCACATAAGCATAGTAATTTGTATATAATCATATCCCCAGCATCCTCCCCACCTGGCTAACCTTTACATGCCTAACCAGGTGGATTTCTATTCACAGATTGCTTCAGGTCAAAAGGGACCCTCAAAGGTCATCTTGTCCAACCCCCTCTGCAGATAGCAGAGACACCTCCAGCTAGATTGGGTGGCTCATGGATTCACAGCTTACATTGGACTGGAAGGGACCCTCAAAGGTCATCTTGTCCAACATCCCTGCAGTCAGCAGGCACACCTCCAACTAGGTCAGGCTGCCCAGGCCCATTCTGATCTTGAATGCCTCCAGGCATGAGGCCAGAACCGAATCCCAGGGCAACCTGTGCCAGTGTTTTCCCACTCATCCTTATGTCCAATCTAACCCTACCCTGGTCCAATTTCAAACCATTACCCCTAGTCCTATCACTCCCTGCCTTTCTAAACAGTTCTTCCCCAGCCTTCCTGCAGGTCCCCTTCAGATATTAACATGCAGTTAAAAGCTCTCCCTGGAGTCTTCTTCAGGCCAAAGAGCCTCAACTCTCCCAGCCTGTTTTCATAGGAGAGGTTATCAGGCCCTCTGGTCATTGCTGTGCTCTTTCTGTGGACCTTCTGCAGCAGTTCTATCTCCCTCTTGTGTTGGGGGTGCTATAGCTGGACACAATACATGCCTCAATGTTTTGTATCTTCAGGGTGCAGAATCAGAGAATCACAGAATGGACTGGGTTGGAAGGGAGCTCCAAAGCTCATCCAGTCCAACCCCTCTGCACTCAGTAGGGACATCCTCAACTAGGTCAGGTTGCCCAGAGCCCTGTCCAGCCTCACCTTGAAGATCTCCAGGGATGGAGCCTCAACCACCTCCCTGGGCAACCTGGGCCAGTGTTCCATTTCCCTTGTGGTGCAGAACCTTTTCCTAACATCCAATCTCAATCTGCTCTGCTCCAGTTTGAAGCCATTGTCCCTCATCCTGTCCCTGCAAGCCTTTGCAAACAGTCTCTTTCCATCCTTCTTCTAGATCCCTTCAGGTCCTGGCAGGCTGCTATTAGGTCTCCCTGGAGCCTTCTCTTCTCCAGGCTGAGCACCCCCAGCTCCCTCAGCCTGTCCTCACAGCAGAGCTGCTTCAAACCTCTGAGCATTTTCATGGCCTCCTCTGGACCCTCTCCATCAGCTCCAGGTCCTTCCTATGTTGAGGGCTCCAGAGCGGCACACAGCACTGCAGGCGAGGTCTCTGGGGCCTCAGCCACCAGAAGCAAGGATGTTGGACACTAGGGGGTGAGTGCAAGTCAACTAACAGCGTCTCTTCTCTGCTTGCTTTCAGGGTTTGGCTATTATGCACAGAGATGAGTTGCTGGAAGCTGCTGTGCTGCATCAGCAACTAGAGGCATAAAGAGCAAGTCGGGAAAAACAAAGCTGTAGGCTCCACCACCGACCAGCTTGGAGAGGATCAGCAGTGGAGAACTATGACAATACAGCAAGTCCTGTTACTCCTGCTGCTCTGGATGTGGCTGCCACAGCCTTGCCATACAGAAATGCTGTTCAGAAGGACTCCTGATCTCAGACCCAGAAGCTCTGGGGGACGCTCAGCAGGGAGTGATGGGAAGACAATTCACCGGCAGAAGCGAGGCTGGATGTGGAACCAGTTCTTCCTGTTAGAGGAATACACAGGATCTGACTATCAGTACGTGGGCAAGGTAAGCTGCTGAGGAAGGGCTTTGTACTGTCACCAACTTGACTCACAGGATCACAGGGTGTAAAGGGGTGGAAGGGGCCTCCAAAGTTCATTGAGTCCAACCCCCCTGCCAGAGCAGGAGCATGGAATCCAGCACAGGTCACACAGGAATTCACCCAGGTGGGTCTTGAAAGGTTCCAGAGAAGACTCCACAACATCTCTGGGCAGCCTGATCCAGTGTTCTGTAACCCCCACAGTGAAGAAGTTCTTCTTCATGTTGAGCTAGAACCTCCTGGGCTGCACTTTCCATCCATTGCTCCTTGTCCTATCCCAGGGTGCAGCTGAGCAGAGCCTGGCCCTGTCCCCTCCTTCCTGACCCCCAGCCCTCAGCTATTGATAGGCATTGATCAGATCCCTCTCAGCCTTCTCTGCAGACTAAACACCCCCAGAGCTCTCAGCCTCTCCTCATCAGGCAGAGCTTCAATCTCTTCAGCATCCTTGTAGTCCTCCCTTGGACTCTCTCCCGCAGATCCCTGTCCCTCCTGGACTGGGGAGCCCACAACTGGATGCAATATTCCAGGTGAGGACTCCCCAGGGCAGAGTAGAGGGGCAGGAGAACCTCCCTGGATCTGCTGTAGACACTTTTCCTAATGCCCCCCCAAGACCCCCTTGGCCTTCCTGGCCCCCAGGGCACATTGCTGTCCCCTGCAGACCTTGCTGCCCACCAGCACCCCAGCTCCTTCTCCCCAGGGCTACACTTCAGCAGATCACCTCCCAGCCTGTCCTGATGTAGTTCATTCTTCTTTCCCAGCTGCAGGACTCTGCACTGCTCCTTCTTGAACCTCCTCAGCTCCCTCTCTGCCCAGCTCTTATTCTGTCCAAGTCTCACTGAATGGCTGCCCAGCCTTCAGCTGTCTCAGCCGAGCCTCCCATCCAGTTCCAACCCCTCTGTTGTTGGCAGGGACACCTCCCACTAGACCAGGTTGCCTCAAGCCTCATCCAACCTACCTTGTATCATGAAAAAAAAAAAAAATATATTCCAGAAAGGAAATAACTGCTAAAACTGAACACATTTGTGCATTATTCCTATCTGGAAGGTGTCCAGAGAAGGGCCAGGAGGAGGAGCAGAGGGCTGGAGCTGCTCTGCTGTGAGGACAGCCTGAGGGAGTTGGGGTTGTGCAGGCTGGAGAGGAGAAGGCTCCCAGGAGACCTCATTGTGGCCTTCCAGGATCTGAAGAGGGCTCCAAGAAAGCTGGGGAGGGACTATTTAGGCTGTCTGGGAGTGATAGGATCAGGGGGAATGGAGCAGAACTACAAGTGGGTAGATTGAGATTGTCTGTGAGGAAGAAGTTGTTGCCCATGAGGGTGGTGAGAGCCTGGCACAGGCTGCCCAGGGAGGTGGTGGAAGCCTCCTGCCTGGAGGTGTTTGCAGCCAGGCTGGAGGTGGCTGCTGTAGTGTGAGGTGTCCCTGCCCATGGCAGGGGGTTGGGAGTGGCTGAGTCTTGATCTCCCTTCCAACCCTAACAGTTCTGTGATTCTATATTCAAAGCCTTACCTCAGGAGGTAAAAAAAAAACAACTGGATTCCAGTCCCTTAGAGTACATTTGTTCACTCAAGGAATTAAACAACCATAATAGAAGAGGGAGCTGCAGAAATGTTAGACCTACCCCTCCTTTGAAATGATGAGTGTAGAGGCAGCCCACAGCTCCAACAGCAGTTCAAAGGCTGAGGCTTCAGGGGCTTTGGTGGGGTTTCTTTTATTTTTCCCTCCTCTCTTAAGTTCTGATTTGTCAAATCAGATGCAGATGACCTTTAAAATCTCCTGTAGACACAGAGAGCAAGGAAGAGCCAGGGGTAAGGCTGAGGAATTTTTTGTGTCCTTGCAAAAAGAGGGGGAAAATATCTAATAATACCCATGAGGGAGAGCTCTAAGAAGTTTAAAGTGGCTGTTTACCCTTTGAAAATGTCTTCCTGATGGGTGATTTTTCTCTTGTTTGCAAGAGTGGGGGTTTTGTCTTTGATGATAATTATGAAATGAGATGAAATACAATGGCTGAAATGGCAAATTCTTGCAGAGCCTTCTGTTTTGGGTCACTCTGTAGCTCTATGGATGATGTATCTCAAGAAGCTGGCAGGCAGAGAGCAGGGCCAGAGGAGGGCCACAAAAATGATCAGGGGCTTGGAGCACCTCTGCTACCTGCACAGGCTGAGGGAGCAGGGGGTGAATAAACCAAACCAGGTTGGAAGAGACCTTCAAGATCATCGTCTCCAACCCAATGCTCAGCCTGGAGAAGAGATGTCTCCAGGGAGACCAAACAGCAGCCTTCCAGTACCTGAAGGAGGCTACAAGGATGGAGAGAGACTGTTTGCAAAGGCTTGCAGGGACAGGAGGAGGAGCAATGGCCTCAAACTAGAGCAGAGCAGATTTATAAGGATGTTAGGAACAAGTTCTGCACCATGAGGGTGGAGGAACACTGGAAGAGGTTGTCCAGGGAGGTGGTTGAGGCTCCATCCCTGGAGATCATAGAATCATAGAATCAATAAGGTTGGGAAAGACCTCAGAGATCATCAAGTCCAACCTGTCACCCAACACCTCATGACTAAATAAACAATGGCTTCAAGTTCCACATCCAATACCCTCTTGAAGACCTCCAGGGATGGTGACTCCAACACCTCCCTGGGCATCACATCCCAATGGCTAACAGCTCTCTCTGTGAAAAAAATTCTCCTCTCCCCAAGCCTAAATTCCATAGAATCACAGAATTGTCAGGCTTGGAAGGGAACTCAAGGCTCAGCCAGTCCCAACCCCCTGCCATGGGCAGGGACACCTCACACTACAGCAGGTTGCTCACAGCCACCTCCAGCCTGGCTGCAAACACCTCCAGGCAGGAGGCTTCCACCACCTCCCTGGGTAACCTGTGCCAGGCTCTCACCACCCTCATGGGCAACAACTTCTTCCTCACAGCCAATCTCAATCTCCCCATTTCTAGTTTTGCTCCATTCCTCCCAGTTCTATCCCTCCCTGACACCCTCAAAAGTCCCTCCCCAGCTTTCTTGCAGATCCTGGAAGGCCACAGTTAGGTCTCCTTGGAGCCTTCTCCTCTCCAGCCTGCACAACCCCAACTCCCTCAGTCTGTCCTCACAGCAGAGCAGCTCCAGCCCTCTGCTCCTCCTCCTGGCCCTTCTCTGGACACCTTCCAGCACCTCCAGCTCCTTCCTGGCACAGAGGCTCCAGAGCTGGCCCCAGAGCTGCAGCTGTGGTCTCAGCAGAGTGGAGCAGAGGGGCAGAATCCCCTCCCTGGCCCTGCTGGCCATACTTCTCTTGCTGCAGCCCAGGCTTCTCAAGGGAGAAATTGTTATGAGTGTCCCACATCTCTACAGATCAAGTGCAATTTATTCTACTCATCACTATATTGTAACAAGTCTACCAGGCTGGGCAGGGACTGGCTGGAAAGCAGCCCTGAAGAAAAGGACCTCGGGGTGCTGGGGGAGGAGAAGTTCCACAGGAGCCAGCAGTGAGCACTTGCAGCCCAGAGAGCCAAGCAGAGATTCTACTCAGCTCTGGGGAGACCCCACCTGGGGTACTGCCTCCAGTTCTGGAGCCCCTATGACAAGAGGGATGTGGAGGTGCTGGAAGGTGTCCAGAGAAGGGCCAGGAGGAGCAGCAGAGGGCTGGAGCTGCTCTGCTGTGAGGACAGACTGAGGGAGTTGGGGCTGTTCAGTCTGGAGAAGAGAAGGCTCCCAGGTGACCTCATTGTGGCCTTCCAGGATCTGCAGGGGGCTCCAGGAAGGCTGGGGAGTGACTGCTCAGGATCTCAGGGAGTGATAGGATTAGGGGGAATGGAGTGAAGCTGGAGGTGGGGAGATTCAGGCTGGAGGTGAGGAGGAAGTTCTTCCCCATGAGAGTGGTGAAGCCCTGGAACAGGCTGTCCAGGGAGGTGGTTGAGGCCCCATCCCTGGAGGTGTTTAAGGCCAGGCTGGATGAGGCTCTGGCCAGGCTGATCTAGTGTGGGGTGTCCCTGCCCATGGCAGGGGAGTTGGAACTAGATGATCCTTGTGGTCCCTTCCCACCCTGACTGATACTATGGTACTATGAGCCCAGCTTCCAACAGGAGCTTTCACATATCCTTTCTCTGAGGTGTGGCATTTGATGGAAAACAGGCAGGACTTGCAGTTTCTGCACCTCCCTGCTTGTGATTGCTGATTCCACTCCAGATGTGCTCCTTAGGAGGCAGAAATATTGGAGAAATACTATTTTGGAAGGCATGTAATCATTAGCAGCTATTACTACCTTGGCAATCATGGCTCTAAATTAGCCAGCTTAGCACTAAATGATAAAAACTGACATCACTGAGGTTGGAAATTTTGACAGGGAGGGAAAAAAAGGTAAATAAATATGTGGCTGCTGCAAATGTGTGAGGAGAAGTGAACAGGGAAGGGAAAAAACAAAGCAGAGAGGTTTATAGAAATGTTATGGTTTAAAGGGAAGGGATTTAAAGTAATTGGATGAAATAATCCATCCTGAGGAATCAACAGAAAAGATAAAGACTAGGATAGGGTAGGGTGGGATGGGATGGGATGGGATGGGATGGAGCAGAGCAGAGCAGAGCAGGCTGGAAGAGACCTTTGAGATCATCAAATCCAACCTATCATCCAACACCATCTAATCAACTCAACCATGGCACCAAGCAACCCATCCAGTCTCCTAAACACCTCCAGTGATGGTGACTCCACCACCTCCCTGGGCAGCACATCCCAATGGGCAATCTCTCTTGCTGGGAAGAATTTCTTCACATCCAGCCTAAAATCCCCCTGGTGCATCTTGAGACTGTGTCCTCTTGTTCTGGTGCTGCTTGCCTGGGAGAAGAGACCAACCTCTGCCTGGCTCCAACCTCCCTTCAGGGAGTTGGAGAGAGCAAGAAGGTCTCCCCTGAGCCTCCTCTTCTCCAGGCTAAGCAGCCCCAGCTCCCTCAGCCTCTCCTCCCAGGGCTGTGCTCCAGTCCCCTCCCCAGCTTTCTTGCCCTTCTCTGGACACATTCAAGTCTCTCAATGTCCTTCTTAAACTGAGAAGCCCAGAACTGGACACAGGACTCAAGGTTTGGCCTGAGCAGTGCTAAGCACAGGGCAGAATGACCCCCTGCTCCTGCTGGCCACACTGTTCCTGATGCAGGCCAGGATGCCATTTGCCCTCTTGGCTGCCTGGGCACACTGCAGGCTCATGTTCAGCCTACTGTCAACCAGTACCCCCAGGTCCTTCTCTGCTTGGCTGCTCTCCAGCCACTCTGACCCCAGCCTGTAGCACTGCATGAAGCTGTTATGACCAATGTGTAGGACTTGTGCTCGAGACCTCTCCCCAGCCTCATTGTGAGACCTCAGCCCAGCCTCATGGTGAGACCTCTCCCCAGCCTCATTGTCAGACCTCAGCCCAGCCTCATGGTGAGACCTCAGCCCAGCCTCATGGTGAGACCTCTCCCCAGCCTCATGGTGAGACCTCAGCCCAGCCTCATTGTCAGACCTTAGCCCAGCCTCATTGTCAGACCTCAGCCCAGCCTCATTGTCAGACCTCAGCCCAGCCTCATTGTGAGACCTCAGCCCAGCCTCATGGTGAGACCTCAGCCCAGCCTCATTGTCAGACCTTAGCCCAGCCTCATTGTGAGACCTCAGCCCAGCCTCATGGTCAGACCTCAGCCCAGCCTCATTGTGAGACCTCAGCCCAGCCTCATTGTGAGACCTCAGCCCAGCCTCATGGTGAGACCTCAGCCCAGCCTCATTGTCAGACCTTAGCCCAGCCTCATTGTGAGACCTCAGCCCAGCCTCATTGTGAGACCTCAGCCCAGCCTCATGGTCAGACCTCAGCCCAGCCTCATTGTGAGACCTCAGCCCAGCCTCATGGTGAGACCTCAGCCCAGCCTCATTGTCAGACCTTAGCCCAGCCTCATTGTCAGACCTCAGCCCAGCCCCATGGTGAGACCTCTCCCCAGCCTCATGGTGAGACCTCAGCCCAGCCTCATGGTGAGACCTCAGCCCAGCCCCATGGTGAGACCTCAGCCCAGCCTCATGGTGAGACCTCAGCCCAGCCCCATGGTGAGACCTCAGCCCAGCCCCATGGTGAGACCTCAGCCCAGCCTCATGGTGAGACCTCTCCCCAGCCATGTTACAGTGATTTCAGCTGCAAACAAAGGCAATCCTGTCTAATGTGTTTTGAAATGGCCTGCAGCTGTAGGCAGAACAAAGCATCCCTGCTCTCAATGTTGCTGTGCATCTTTTTCCCCAGTAAATGAAATGCTTTTTATGCAGAAGGCAGTTGTAAATTAGGATATCTGCAAACTAATGCTGCCTTAATGGTTCTTTTGTTCATAACTTGGCTGCTTTAAGAAAACATAGCTGAGATGTAACAACAGAAAGCAACCCACACCCAATTCTTGTTAAGAACATCACAATAGCCAGTATGGCTTCTTAATTACCTCTTTGTTCTCATTAATGCAGAGAACATTAAGAGTTGGTGGTGACTTTTCCTTTTAACTCCCCACCCCCCAAAAGTAAACAATCCTGTGGTGGATGCACCCTCCCTGGAGGTATTCATTGCCAGGGATGGAGAAGGCCTTGACCCCCCTGCTTTAGAGGAAGGTGTCCCTGCCCATGGCAAGGGCGCTGGGACTTGACCTCTAAGGTCTCTCTCACTCCAGACCATTCTCTGACACTCTTGCCTGCTTTCTCTTGTCCCCTGCTGTACAGACTGTGTTTATGACACTAAAATTAGAAAGCAAACTTTCATACTGGCTCCTGCAAGAGCTCTTTGGTGTATAAAATTCAATTAGTCCCTAGCTCATGTCAGCTCAGTGCCTCTGTGTCCTGTGGAGTGGAAGCTGCCACAGCCTAATGAAGCCGAAACTTTCTTGCTCAAGCTGCCTGAGCATCAGCTAAAGATCTTGGCTTGAGGAGGGAGTTTGGATGTTGGCACATGGACTCAGTGCATCTCTGTGAGGATTTTCTCCTCCTTGTAAAGTAGAATCATAGAATCAATAAGGTTGGAAGAGACCTCAAAGATCATCAAGTCCAACCTGTCACCCAAGACCCCGTGACCCCTCAACCATGGCACCAAGTGCCACGTCCAATCCCCTCTTGACCACCTCCAGGGACGGTGACTCCATGGGCCATAAAACAAGAAACTGCCTTCCTCTCCGGAAATCTGAGGGGATTTTGTCAGTGGCAGGACCATGAACCTCCTCCAGGCTGTGAATTCTCCCTTTGAAGGAAGGAGGGAGCTAACTGAGAGAAAAAACTGGAGGGCTCCAAGGATGCTGAAGGGACTGGAGCACTGCCTGGTGAGGAGAGGCTGAAAGGACTGGGGGTGGTTAGTGTTGAGAGAAAGAATAGGATAGGATAGGATAGGATAGGATAGGATTAGAACAGAACAGGATAGGATAGGATAGGATAGGATAGGATAGGATAGGATAGGATAGGATTAGAACAGAACAGGATAGGATAGGATAGGATAGGATAGGATAGGATAGGATAGGATAGGATAGGATAGGATTAGAACGGGACAGGACAGGACAGGACAGGACAGGACAGGACAGGACAGGACAGGACTAGAATAGAATAGAATAGAATAGAATAGAATAGAATAGAATAGAATAGAATAGAATAGAATAGAATAGAGCAGGTTGGAAAATACCTTTGAAATCATCAAATCCAACCTATCACCCAACACCACCTAATCAACTAAACCATGGCACCAAGTGACTCATCCAGACTCTTCCTAAACACTTCCAGGGATGGTGACTCCACCACCTCCCTGGGCAGCACATCCCAATGGCCAATCTCTCTTGATGGGAAGAACTTCTTCCTTACATCCAGCCTAATCTCCCCTGGCACAGCTTGAGACTGTGTCCTCTTGTTCTGGTGTTGGGTGCCTGGGAGAAGAGACCAACCCCCACCTGGCTCCAACCTCCCTGCAGGTATTTGTAGACAGCAATAAGGTCTCCCCTGAGCCTCCTCTTCTCCAGGCTAAGCAACCCCAGCTCCCTCAGCCTCTCCTACAGGGCTGTGCTCCAGACCCCTCCCCAGCTTTCTTGCCCTTCTCTGGACATATTCCAGAGAATACTGAGGAGAAGGCTGAGAGGGATCTGATCAATGCCTATCAATGGCTGAAGGCTGGGGGTCAGGAGGGAAGGGACAGGGCCAGGCTCTGCTCAGCTGCACCCTGGGATAGGACAAGAGGCAATGGATGGAAAGTGCAGCCCAGGAGGTTCTACCTCAACATGAGGAGGAACTTCTGTCCTGGGAGGCTGCCAGAGGCCTGGAGCAGGCTGCCCAGAGAGGTTGTGGAGTCTCCTTGTCTGGAGCCTTTGCAGCCCTGTCTGGATGTGTTCTGTGTGCCCTGTGCTGGGTTCTCTGCTCCTGCTCTGGCAGGGGGGTTGGACTGGACAATCTCCAAAGTTCCCTTTCCAACCCCTGATATCCTGTGATCCTGTTATTAGTTATTAATAGGTATGTGGAGTGCTGGGGTTGTAGCTATTTTTGCTTAGGCAGGATCCTCATCTATTTTTGCCCAGCCTACAGGACAGTAAGGGCTTGAGCATCACTGAAGAGCTTTAGGTCTTCTTTTTGTCCATTAATACATTATAACTAACATAATCCCTCCCCTCAAATGGCCCTGCTCTGGCACAGGGTTTGGACCTGAAGATCTCCAGAGGTCCCTTCCCACCCCTAACAGCCTGCACCAGCTCCAATCATGGGGAAAAGATGCAAGCCTAGGGCTGAAAAAAAGCCTTTGCTATATGATTAGCTTATGGAAATTGAGACTCTTGCAGATGGTATCACTTGGGGGTGAAGATTGCAGGGAGCTGGGAAAGGAGTATTTCTGATCCTGTGGCAGGCATTGCTTCACCAGGGATGTGTGAAGGAACCATAAGGATATTATTCATTCCCCTTTGCCTCTTACCAGTTTAAAACCTTCCACCGTGAGTCCTCTGTCCAGTTCTGGGATCCTCAATATAAGAAGGATTTTGAGCTGCTGGAAGGTGTCCAGAGAAGGGCAACAAAGCTGGGGAAGGGTCTGGAGCACAGCCCTGGGAGGAGAGGCTGAGGGAGCTGGGGTTGCTTAGCCTGCAGAAGAGGAGGCTCAGGGGAGACCTTCTTGCTCTCTCCAACTCCCTGCAGGGAGGTTGGAGCCAGGTGGGGGTTGGGCTCTTCTCCCAGGCAAGCAGCACCAGAACAAGAGGACACAGTCTCAAGCTGTGCCAGGGGAGGTTTAGGCTGGAGGTGAGGAGAAAGTTCTACACAGAGAGAGTTAGCCATTGGGATGCGCTGCCCAGGGAGGTGGTGGAGTCCCCATCCCTGGAGGTGTTCAAGAGGGGATTGGATGTGGCACTTGGAGCCATGGTTTAGCAGTCATGCGGTGTTGGGTGACAGGCTGAAATTGAAGACCTTTGAGATCTTTTCCAACCTTTTTGATTCTATGATAACATTTGGAGGAACAATCAAAAGTCTGGAGCAGCAAGGAGTGGCTGCAATCTTTCTCAATAGAAACATAAACACTAATAATGATTATTACCTTTCATTTGGATAATGAATCAATTTGAAGCATCCTCATTTAATCTGAAAGTGCACTGCAAAGCAGAGCTTTTAATTTGTCTGCTCTGCTGAGACCACAGCTGCAGCTCTGGGGCCAGTTCTGGAGCCTCTGTGCCAGGAAGGGTCTGGAGGTGCTGGAAGGTGTCCAGAGAAGGGCCAGGAGGAGGAGCAGAGGGCTGGAGCTGCTCTGCTGTGAGGACAGCCTGAGGGAGTTGGGGTTGTGCAGTCTGGAGAGGAGAAGGCTCTAGGGAGACCTAATTGTGGCCTCCCAGGATCTGCAGGGGGCTCCAAGAAAGCTGAGGAGGGACTATTCAGGCTTCCTGGGAGTGATAGAAGCAGGGGGAATGGAGCAAAACTAGAAATGGGCAGACTGAGATTGGCTGTGAGGAAGAAGTTGTTGCCCATGAGGGTGGTGAGAGCCTGGCACAGGCTGCCCAGGGAGGTGGTGGAAGCCTCCTGCCTGGAGGTGTTTGCAGCCAGGCTGGAGGTGGCTGTGAGCAACCTGCTGTGGTGTGAGGTGTCTCTGCCCATGGCAGGGAGTTGGGACTGGCTGAGCCTTGAGCTCCCTTCCAAACCTAACAATTCCATATTCTATGTTTGTTGCTTCTCCTCATCCAGCAAAAGGATTTGAGAGCAGTCCTCTTCTTGCTTTCCTTGCTCTGCCTTCCTTTTAGGTTGCTCCTCCTTTATCTTCCCATTTTCTTTTTGAAGTGTGTCTCTTCCCTTTCCTCTTTGTCTCCCCTGTGAAGCAATGCACAACAGCACAGGACTGGGGAGGTGACAATGCAGCTGAGTGAGAAAATTAAATGCCTGCCATGTCTCATTAAAACTCCCTGCTTATTCTTGCATCACTGGAGAGAGCTGCTTTAAATCTTACCTTAAGGATAAAGTGAAACAAGTTAATCTCTTTGGTGAGCCAACCTGGCTCAAAGCCATGATAATCAATCTGGCAACTAAGAGAGAACACTGCACAGGACATGAGCTAAAATAGAAACCCCACCACAGCTATTTAGGGTAGGTGCAGCCTGATGTTGAACAACTGCAGCATTCAATAATTCAGTTTATGAGCCTTAAAATAATGTCTCCAGAGTGGCAATTTGATATCAACGATCCTCTGCTGGTTTCAGGTCCAATCTGTCCACTCTGGGGGGCAAATTGCAGACAGGCTGGACAGATGGGCAGAGGCCAAGGGCTGGAGATTGAACACATCCCAGTGCCAGGTTCTGCACATTGGCCACAACAACCCCAGGCAGAGCTACAGGCTGGGGTCAGAGTGGCTGAGAGCAGCCAGGCAGAGAGGGACCTGGGGGTAATGGTGGACAGTAGGCTGATCATGAGGCAGCAGTGTGCCCAGGTGGCCAAGAGGACCAATGGCATCCTGGCCTGCATCAGGAACAGTGTGGCCAGCAGGAGCAGGGAAGTCATTCTGCCCTGTGCTCAGCACTGCTTAGGCCACACCTTGAGTCCTGTGTCCAGTTCTGGGCCCCTCAGTTTAGGAAGGAGGTTGAGCTGCTGGAACGAGTCCAGAGAAGGGCAAGAAAGTTGGTGAGGGGTTTGGAGCACAGCCCTGGGAGGAGAGGCTGAGGGAGCTGGGGTTGCTTAGCCTGCAGAAGAGGAGGCTCAGGGGAGACCTTCTTGCTCTCTCCAGCTCCCTGAAGGGAGGTTGTAGACAGGCAGAGATTGGTCTCTTCTCCCAGGCAGCCAGCATCAGAACAAGAGGACACAGTCTCAGGCTGTGCCAGGGGAGGTTTAGGTTGGATGTTAGGAAGAAGTTCTACACAGAGAGAGTGATTGCCCATTGGAATGGGCTGCCTGGGGAGGTGGTGGAGTCACCATCACTGGAGGTGTTCAGGAGGAGACTTGCTGGGGTGCTTGGTGCCATGGGTTAGTTGTTTAGGTGGGTTGGATTGGTTGATGGGTTGGACATGATGATCTTGAAGGTCTCTTCCAACCTGGTCTGGTCTGGTCTGGTCTAGTCTATTCCATTCTATTCTATTCCATTCCATTCCATTCCATTCTATTCTATTCTATTCTATTCTATTCTATTCTATTCTATTCTATTCTATTCTATTCTATTCCATTCCATTCCATTCCATTCCATTCCATTCCATTCCATTCCATTCCATTCCATTCTATTCTATTCCATTCCATTCCATTCCATTCTATTCCATTCCATTCCATTCCATTCCATTCCATTCCATTCCATTCCATTCCATTCCGGTCACTATTTCTCTACAAAGAAGCCAGCTCAGGTGCCAATGTTATTCTTTTGATCTGCTAATAAGCATGGAGACAAAAGGAACTGTTTTGCATGCCAGGTGCAGAAAGTGCTGGAGTTTACTACCAAGGCTTTTGAAACAAGCAGGAGGAGGGTTTGTCAAGGATGTGGTGCATTGGTATGCAAACACTACTCCCAGCAAGCATCCCTGAGATTTATCAGTCTCTGTCACTCATTTATTTTTAACCTGCTAGAATTCTCTCCTGCTTTGTTCAATTCAGCCCATTACATGAAGGCATAAGTGAATTCCTGTGTGCTACCACTTGTTAAGTCGTGTCACTATGAGCCCAGGGATGCAGCACTATTGCTTCCAGTTCTGGGATCCTCAATTTAAGAAGGATATTGAGAGGCTTGAAGGTGTCCAGAGAAGGGCAATGAGGCTGGGGAGGGGTCTGGAGCACAGCCCTGGGAGGAGAGGCTGAGGGAGCTGGGGTTGCTTAGCCTGGAGAAGAGGAGGCTCAGGGGAGACCTAATAGCAGCCTGCCAGTGCCTGAAGGGGGTTGTAAGAAGGATGGAGAGAGACTGTTTGCAAAGGCCTGCAGGGACAGGATGAGGGGCAATGGCTTCACACTAGAGCAGAGCAGATTTAGATGGGATGCTGGGAACTGGCATTTTGCTATGAGGGTGGTGGAACACTGGGACAGGTTGCTCAGGGAAGTGGTTGAGGCTCCATCCGTGGAGATATTCAAGGTGAGGCTGGACAGGGCTCTGGGCAACCTGATCTAGTTAAGGATGTCCCTGCTTTGCTGCAGGGAGGTTGGTCTGGATGACCCCTGGAGGTTCCTTCTGGCCTGGACCATTCTTTGCTACTATTCTATGAATGTTACATTGGAATGTTGTCAAATATATTGTGGAATGAAGCAGGAATGGGGAAACCTTCTTGCTCTCTCCAACTCCATGAAGGGAGGTTGTAGCCAGGTGGGGGTTGGGCTCTTCTCCCAGGCAGCCAGCAGCAGAACAAGAGGACACAGTCTCAAGCTGTGCCAGGGGAGGTTTAGGCTGGAGGTGAGAAGAAAGTTCTTCCCAGCAAGAGAGATTGGCCATTGGGATGTGCTGCCCAGGGAGGTGGTGGAGTCCCCATCCCTGGAGGCATTCAAGAAAGGCTTGGATGTGGCACTTGGAGCCATGGTTTAGTTGTCAGGAGGTGTTGGGCATTGGGTGACAGGTTGGACTTGAAGATCTTCGAGGTCTTTTCCAACCTTATTGATTCAGTGATGATTCTATGGTTATGCAAGCACAAAATGAAGTAGGAAGGCAAAAATGTGTTTAGAGAGTCACTATTGGAATCATTTTTTCCTTTGGTACAGATCACAAAAAGCTGAAAGTCCTATTGGAAACTCTGCTGTGGGGCACAGAGTATCAAACTGAGACCAAAAAATGACCCCAGCTTGAGCTGGCTGGATGCCTGCTGTAAGAACTCAAAGGCTGGTTGGTAAATAAAGTCATGTCCTTCTCCTTAGGTGTCTGAATAGCAATCACTGAGACTTCAGGGAGGGCTCTCTGAATCTGAAATTCAAATAGAAAGAGGTGTGACAAATCCTAAAGTCTTTATCTGGCATGGCCATAAATCAGTTGAAATGCCAGGAGTTTGCATGAGGAATGGGTCTGGCTCACCTAATCTGCTCTGCTTTGCACAGGAGCATCTCCTTGCCTTTTTGGGGGGGTGAAAAAAGGATTAATACTTTGTGTGCTGTGAGGGAAAGGTTCATGACCTTTATATTAGATTAAGAAATGTCAGAGCAGAGTGCAGTTCCTGTGGGAGAGGAGAAGGAGATGTGTTAGAAGCCACAGCCATGGAGGATGGGCAGGGACACCTCACACCACAGCAGGTTGCTCACAGCCACCTCCAGCCTGGCTGTAAACACCTCCAGGCAGGAGGCTTCCACCACCTCCCTGGGCAACCTGTGCCAGGCTCTCACCACCCTCATGGGCATCAACTTCTTCCTCACATCCAATCTCAATCTCCCCATTTCTAGTTTTACTCCATTCCTCCCAGTCCTGTCACTCCTTGACACCCTCAAAAGTCCCTCCCCAGCTTTCTTGGAGCCCCCTGCAGATCCTGGAAGGCCACAAGAAGGTCTCCTCAGAGCTTTCTCAGCCTTCTCCTCTCCAGCCTGCACAACCCCAACTCCCTCAGGCTGTCCTCACAGCAGAGCAGCTCCAGCCCTCTGCTCCTCCTCCTGGCCCTGCTCTGGACACCTTCCAGCCCCTCCAGAGCCTTCCTGGCACAGAGGCTCCAGAACTGGCCCCAGAGCTGCAGCTGTGGTCTCAGCAGAGTGGAGCAGAGGGGCAGAATCCCCTCCCTGGCCCTGCTGGCCACACTTCTCTTGCTGCAGCCCAGGCTCTGCTTGGCTCTCTGGGCTGCCAGTGCTCACTGCTGGATCCTGTGGAGCTTCTCATAGCACCAGTGGCAGATACAAAACCAAAACCACATCTTCACAGCTGCTCCTTGGGTGCAGTTGAAAGTGCTAAATGCAACAGATGTCTACTGTTTCCCAGCTTGGCTGGCAGCAATCACAGATGCCCATTAGCCAAAACCAACCAACCAACAACAAAAGAACAACTGTAGGAAAGACTTTTGAGTATAAAGTAGCAGAACTTTGGATTCCATCCTATTTTATTTGTAATGCTAAAGTAAAATGGCCAAACTTTGCAGTGCTGGTTGAAAGGAGGCCCTCCAGAAGCATCTTGGCAGGCTTGAGGAGCAGGCCAGTGCAAACCACTGCATGAGGTTCAACAAGTCCCAGTGCAAGGTCTTGCCTCTGGGTCAGACCAACCCCAAGCACCAATTCAGGCTGGGTGCAGAGTGGGTGGAAAGTAGCCCTGAAGCAAAAGCCTTGGGGCTGTTGGCTGCTGAGAAGATCCTCCTGAGTGGCCTGGTGCAGCCCTCAGGCAGCTGTGTGCTGGGCTGCAGCCAGAGGAGTGTGGGCAGAGGGCAGAAGAGGGGATTCTGCCCCTTGGCTCTGCTCAGACCACACCTCAAATAATGCCTCTGGTTCTGGTGTCCCCAGCAGAAGAAGGACACAGAGCTGCTGGAGTGAGCCCAGAGGAGGGCCATGAGCATGATCCA
This sequence comes from Melanerpes aurifrons, assembly GCA_011125475.1. Taxonomy (NCBI): domain Eukaryota; kingdom Metazoa; phylum Chordata; class Aves; order Piciformes; family Picidae; genus Melanerpes; species Melanerpes aurifrons. Next base: position 1,696,263 of record WWNC01000023.1, on the reverse strand, counting down.
GGGGCTGGAGCAGCTCTGCTATGAGGACAGGCTGAGGGAGCTGGGGTTGTTCAGCCTGGAGAAGACTCTGGGGGGACCTTAGAACTGCCTCTCAATACTTGAAGGGATCCTTGAGGATTATGCAGAGGCACTCTTCATGAGGGTGTCTAGAGGCAGGACAGGGGAGAGTGGTTTTAAACTGAGGGAGAGAAACTGGATCTTAGGAAGAATTCTTCAGTACAGGGGTGGTGAGAATCTAGAAAAGGTGGCAGGGGGCTGGAAGGAGAGGATCTTCAAGGTCCCTTCTTACCCAAACCATTGCATGAATCTATGAATTTCACATAAAAGCTGAAGAGAGAGATGATCACAGAATCAACCAGGTTGGAAAAGACCTCAGAGATCATCAAGTCCAACCTATTCCCTAATACCCAACACCTCCTGACAGCTACACCATGGATCCAAGTGCCACATCCAAGCCTGTCTTGGACACCGACAGGGAAACCTCCCTGGGCAGCACATCCCATGGCCAATCTCTTTTGCTGGGAAGAACTTTCTCCTCACCCCCAGCCTAAACCTCCCCTGGCACAGCCTGAGACTGTGTCCTCTTGTTCTGGTGCTGGGGGCCTGGGAGAAGAGACCAAGCCCCACCTGGCTACAACCTCCCTTCAGGGAGTTGGAGAGAGCAAGAAGGTCTCCCCTGAGCCTCCTCTTCTGCAGGCTAAGCAACCCCAGCTCCCTCAGTCTCTCCTCCCAGGGCTGTGCTCCAGACCCCTCCCCAGCTTTCTTGCCCTTCTCTGGACACCTTCCAGCAGCTCAACCTCTTTCCTAACCTGAGGAGCCCAGAACTGGACACAGGACTCTAGGTTTGGCCTGAACAGTGCTAAGCACAGGGCAGAGTGACCTCCCTGCTCCTGCTGGCCACACTGTTCCTGATTCTCTTGTTCTGGTGCTGGTTGCCTGGGAGAAGAGACCAACCCCCACCTGGCTACAACCTCCCTTCAGGTTGGAAGCATACCCCAAAACCCAAGCATTCAACAGCTGTGCTGTCCTCAACAGAGCAACACAACTGTAGCTGTTTATTATTCTCTGTTGTGGATGTGCTGAATCCAGTCAGAGGTACAGGTCATTAAGAGATGAAGCTGAGCTCCATATTAGTGACATAATGGGTATTAAATCAATACTGAATGCTTAATAGATTGAGTTTCTTTCCTTGAGGCTATTTACATTAGCTGGTGGAGTGCAAAATGCTAATGGGCTTCAGCTGAAAAAGGGAAGAAATAGAAATAATATCAAAGGAAATCCAGCAAAATCCAGGGTGACATGGAACCAGTTGTTCCATTCCCCTTAATTGTCATGTATTCTGTCATCTCCTCTCGCTGCTTAGTGAATTTACAACCAGCACAGCAGGTGGTGAATTTTAAATGGGAGCTCTTCAAGGAAAGGAAAGGTCAATATTAACATAAATATCTTCTTTAAGGATTGGGAGGCAAAGGTTTCTCAAGCAGAGAGCAGGTGCTGCTGCAGAGCTAAAAAGCTGCCCCAGCAGCCAAGTGAAAGGGTTCGTGGAGTTGAAGTTAGGCAACAAATCATAGTTGCATAGCATCATAGCATCAGTCAGGGCTGGAAGGGACCACAAGGGTCAGCCACTTCCAAACCCCCTGCCATGGGCAGGGACACCCCACACTAGAGCAGCCTGGCCACAGCCTCAGCCAGCCTGGCCTTAAACACCTCCAGGGACAGGGCCCCAATCACCTCCCTGGACAACCCAGTCCAGGGCTTCACCACTCTCATGGGGAAGAACTTCCTCCTCACCTCCAGCCTGAATCTCCCCACCTCCAGGTTCATTCCATTGCCCCTAGTCCTAGCACTGCCTGAGATCCTGAGCAGTCCCTCCCCAGCTTTCTTGTAGCCTCCTTCAGATCCTGGAAGGCCACAATGAGGTGGCCCAACAGCCCCAACTCCTTCAGTCTGTCCTCATAGGAGAGGTTCTCCAGCTCTCTGCTCATCCTCCTGGCCCTGCTCTGGACACCTTCTAGCACCTCCAGATCCCTCTTGTCATAGGGGCTCCAGAACTGGAGGCAGGACTCCAGGTGGGGTCTCCCCAGAGCTGAGTAGAGGGGGAGAATCAGTATGACACCAAGGAAGCTGTGGAGGCTTCAAGCTTGCAAGTGTTCAAAGCCAAGTGGGATGGGACCCTCAGCATATCCAGTCAGCTGCAAGATGTAGCTGGCTCAGGGCAATCCCAAACACTGCTATAGGCTGGGCAGAGACTGGCTGGAGAGCAGCCCTGAAGAAAAGGACCTGGGGGTGCTGCTGGAGGAGAAGCTCAGCAGGAGCCAGCAGTGAGCACTTGCAGCCCAGAGAGCCAAGCAGAGCCTGGGCTGCAGCAAGAGAAGTGTGGCCAGCAGGGCCAGGGAGGGGATTCTGCCCCTCTGCTCCACTCTGCTGAGACCACAGCTGCAGCTCTGGGGCCAGCTCTGGAGCCTCTGTGCCAGGAAGGATCTGGAGGTGCTGTTTGGAGTCCAGAGCAGGGCCAGGAGGAGGAGCAGAGGGCTGGAGCTGCTCTGCTGTGAGGACAGCCTGAGGGAGTTGGGGTTGTGCAGGCTGGAGAGGAGAAGGCTCCCAGGAGACCTCCTTGTGGCCTTCCAGGATCTGCAGGGGGCTCCAAGAAAGCTGGGGAGGGACTTTTGAGGGTGTCAGGGAGGGATAGGACTGGGGGGGGAGGGGGGTGGGGTGGGGTGGATCAAAAATAGCAATGGGGAGATTGAGATTGGATGTTAGAAGTTGTTGCCCATGAGGGTGGTGAGAGCCTGGCCCAGGCTGCCCAGGGAGGTGGTGGAAGCCTCCTGCCTGGAGGTGTTTGCAGCCAGGCTGGAGGTGGCTGTGAGCAACCTGCTGTGGTGTGAGGTGTCCCTGGCCATGGCAGGGGGTTGGGACTGGCTGAGCCTTGAGCTCCCTTCCAAGCCTGACAATTCTGTGATTTCTGATGTGTTAGTGCAAGCTACCAGAAAATAAGGGCACATAGATTTCATTAGGAGTTCTCACTGCAGGAGCTTGCAGTGATAGGTGAGGGGCAGTGGCTTTAAGCTGGAGAAGGGAGATTTGCACTGGAGATTAGGAAGAATATCTTTACAATGAGGATGGTGAGACAGTGCAAGAGGTTGCCCAGGGAGGTGGCAGATTCCTCCTTCCTGTAGGTGTTCAGGGCCAGGGTTGGACAGGGCCTTGACCAACTTGATTTAGGGGAAGGCGTCCCTGCCCATGGCAGGTGGGTTGGAACTAGATGATCTTTAAGATCCCTTCTAACCCAAACCACTCTATGACTCTATGAAAAACTAAACCAAAAACTCCAAACAAACAAAACCAAACCCAAAGCAACCAGAATCCAAAACCCTAAACAGCCAAGGGGTATTTATTACTTCTAAGTAATCTTTTCCTCCCTCCCTCTCTCCCTTCCTCCCTCCCTCTCTCCCTTCCTCCCTCCCTCCCTCTTCCTTCCTCCCTCCCTCCCTCTCCCTTCCCTCCCTCCCTCCCTCTCTCCCTTCCTCCCTCCCTCTCTCCCTTCCTCCCTCCCTCTCTTCCTTCCTCCCTCCCTCTCTCCCTTCCTCCCTCCCTCTCTCCCTTCCTCCCTCCCTCTCTCCCTTCCTCCCTCCCTCTCTCCCTTCCTCTCTCCTCCTCCTTTTTCCCTCTCAGCTCCACTCTGACCAGGACAAGGGGGACGGCTCACTGAAGTACATCTTGTCAGGCGATGGGGCTGGCACTCTGTTCATAATCGACGAGAAGACAGGGGACATCCACGCCACCCGCAGGATCGACAGGGAGGAGAAAGCCTTTTACACCCTGCGTGCCCAGGCCATTAACAGGAGAACTCTGAGACCCGTGGAACCCGAGTCCGAGTTTGTCATCAAGATCCACGACATCAACGACAACGAGCCAACCTTCCCAGAGAAGATTTACACTGCCAGTGTTCCTGAAATGTCAGTAGTGGGTGAGTGCTTCCTGCCAGGGCTGCTGCCTCGTACCTGGTGAACCATTGCCCCAGCCTCTGCAAGCTCACTCAGGTCTGGAACGCTGCTCTCCTGACTGAACTGCTTTTCATTGTGATTCATGGATTGAGAGAGTGGAATTGCACCCACACACGGGGTGCTGCTGTAGTTCATTGCTCCTCTCCTCTCCTCTCCTCTCCTCTCCTCTCCTCTCCTCTCCCTCTCCTCTCCCTCTCCTCTCCTCTCCTCCTCTCCTCTCCTCTCCTCTCCTCTCCTCTCCTCTCCAAACCTCCCTCTCCTCTCCTCTCCAAACCTCTCCTCTCCAAACCTCTCCTCTCCTCTCCAAACCTCTCCTCTCCAAGCCTCTCCTCTCTCCTCTCCAAACCTCTCCTCTCCAAACCTCTCCTCTCCTCTCCAAACCTCTCCTCTCCTCTCCAAACCTCTCCTCTCCAAACCTCTCCTCTCCTCTCCAAACCTCTCCTCTCCTCTCCTCTCCAAACCTCTCCTCTCCTCTCCAAACCTCTCCTCTCCTCTCCAAACCTCTCTCTCTCCAAACCTCTCCTCTCTTCTCTCCTCTCCTCTCCTCTCCAAACCTCTCCTCTCCTCTCCAAACCTCTCCTCTCCCCTCCCCTCCCAACCTATCCAAACCTCTCCTCTCTGAACCTCTCCTCTCTTGTGGCATCAGATCAATTCTTGCTTAGGATATTCAAGTTATTAATCCACAGTGCTTTGGAGTATAAATATTTGTGGCAGTTTTGGCCATGTGCCTTTAAGAAATGCCACAGAATTGAGACCTCCAGGAGCTGGAGTGTCCTGGAGGTGTACCAGGAGCTGGGGTTGCTTAGCCTGCAGAAGAGGAGGCTCAGGGGAGACCTTCTTGCTCTCTCCAACTCCCTGAAGGGAGGTTGTAGCCAGGTGGGGGTTGGTCTCTTCTCCCAGGCACCAGCACCAGAACAAGAGGACACAGTCTCAAGCTGTGCCAGGGGAGGTTTAGGCATGATCTTAGAAAGAAATTCTTCCCAGCAAGAGTAATTGGCCTTTGGAATGTGCTGCCCAGGGAGGTGGTGGGGTCAATGTCCCTGGAGGTGTCTAAGGCAAGACTGAATGAGGCACTTAGTGCCATTGCCTAGTTGATTAGTTAGGGTTGGGTGATTGGTTGGACTTGATGATCCCTGAGGTCTCTTCCACCCTGGTTGATCAGCTCATTAGAAGAAGCCTTTGGAAAGCTGAGTGAATTTTGCCTTCCCCTCTCCCTGGAGGTCACCGGTGGTGCTAAGCACAAAACGGAACTGCTGCCTGCACTGTCACTCTGCTCTGTGGCTAAGGAGAGCTCTGTGTTTACTCCTGTGCTGGTGATGCACTGCCTGAAGCCAGACAAGCTCTTTATTCTCTTTGCTTTCAGTTGTGTTTTATTTTCAGTGCATGGACAAATCCTCTCCTGTGTTCAGTTCCTCCCTTACCTCACTCATGAATGGCAGCAGCATAAATTTTAAACAGCTGTCTGAGATCATCTCTCTTCCCTTTGCAGTGCAGTTTCCCTTCCTCTCCTAACTACAAAGTTGCAGCCTGCACAATGCCAGCTGAACTGATTAATACACAAGAGCATCTGGGGATAGAAGCAACACCTCTTTTGCTAGTATTCCTATTTTAATCACTACCACAGCCTGAACTACCTCAAGCAGTGGTTTAAGGTATTATTGATACCTTTGCAGTTCTGGAGACCCTATTATAAGAAGGCTCTGGAGGTGCTGGAAGGTGTTCAGAGAAGGGCCAGGAGGAGGAGCAGAGGGCTGGAGCTGCTCTGCTGTGAGGACAGCCTGAGGGAGTTGGGGTTGTGCAGGCTGGAGAAGAGAAGGCTCTGAGGAGACCTTCTTGTGGCCTTCCAGGATCTGCAGGGGGCTCCAAGAAAGCTGGGGAGGGACTTTTGAGGCTGTCAGGGAGGGGTAGGACAAAGGGTAATGGAGCAAAAGTAGAAGTGGGTAGATTGAGATTGGCTGTGAGGAAGAAGTTGTTGCCCATGAGGGTGGTGAGAGCCTGGCACAGGCTGCCCAGGGAGGTGGTGGAAGCCTCCTGCCTGGAGGTGTTTGCAGCCAGGCTGGAGGTGGCTGTGAGCAACCTGCTGTGGTGTGAGGTGTCCCTGGCCATGGCAGGGGGTTGGGACTGGCTGAGCCTGGAGATCCCTTCCAACCCTGACAATTCTGTGATTCCATGACTCTATTTTCCTGGGCTTTAGATAAAAATGTTAAAAGAGGAAGGAAATTCACAATTACTGACAGAGAATGGCCTCAGCAATGCTCTGCAGCAAGGTGTGGAAGCAAAATGCTAGCAATGTTTTATTCCTAGTATTTTCAGTTTGCTTTGAATTTGTGATTAAATATTTTCTTTTTCCATGCATGTTTTAGCATAAAGGTTAAGAAATATCTACAGTGAGCAATAGGCACCTGAAAAAGTACTGGAAATATCCACTGGTCCCAAGGGCCTGCCCTGCTGAAAAGCATCTCCTATGGAGAATGACCTTGGAGTGCTGCTGGGCAGCAAGGTCTGCATGGGGCAGCAATGTGCCCTGGAGGACAAGAGAGCCAATGGGATCCTGGGGGGCAGCAGGAAAAGTGTGGCCAGCAGGGCTGGGGAGGTTCTGCTGCCCCTCTGCTCTGCCCTGCTGAGACCACAGCTGCAATCCTGTGTCCAGTTTGGGGCTCCTCAGGTGAAGAGAGACAGAGAGCTGCTGGAGAGAGTCCAAGACAGAGCCAGGAGGATGAGTTGGGGACTTGAGCATCTCCCCTGTGAGGAGAGACTGAGAGCCCTGGGGGTGTTGAGTCTGGGGAGGAGAAGGCTGAGAGGGATCTGATCAATGTCTCTCAATAGCTGAGGGCTGGGGGGCAAGGGGAGGGGGCCAAACTCTTTTTGATGTTGTGAAGTAATGAGACAATGACCAATGGATACAAACTTGAACAGAGAAAGTTTCAGCTCACTAGGAGGAGAAACTTCTTTGGTGTGAGGCTGCTGGAGGCCTGGAGCAGGCTGCCCAGAGAGGTTGTAGAGTTTTCTTCTCTGGAGCCTTTCCAAGTCCACCTGGATGCCTTCCTGTGCAGCCTGCCCTGGGTGATGCTGCTTTTGGCAGGGCCTTGGACTGGCTGATCTCTGGAGCTCCCTTCCAACCTCTCATGCTCTATGATTCTAATGTGTTCAGGTCCAGGTTCCTATTTTCAAAGCTACAGAAGAAACTCCAAGACCTTTGTGGTAATCTCCCTCTCCCCAGCCCTTTGCTCTTCCTCTCCCTTGCTCTGCAGTGTTGCACAGCTGATTTCAGGGCAGAACATGTGTCATTGTTTCCTGTCTTTTTGTGGGCTGTTTTTTGTTCCTTTTCTGCTAGAAAGAGCAGAAAATGTCTATTAATCTGGCTGGTTATTTGTATGGATAATTTACTACAGAAGGTACTTGCTCTGGGTAAATATCACACAGCTCAGCTGGGAGTAAGGGAAGGGGAACATAAATTTCAGCTTCAGCTTTGGAATGGATATTCTGTGGATTCTTTCTCCTAGTTAATTACCTCAGTGATTCTTACCTGGTACCTCTACATCATTGTGAGGTTGTAGCCATCACTGCTGGCATGGTGTTTGAAGAGGCTTGCAAGGCGGGGAAGGGCCAAATGTATTAATTGTTATCACTGCAGCAGGCTCAAACACTGTAATTCAAAGTGATGTGAAAATCTGCCCCCTTAGAGCTGCACTAACCTGACAGATGAGAGTTCATGTCTGGGCCTAGCTCATGAGCACCTCCCTCCTGCTTATACTAGAACAAAATATTCAAGCATGCAAGGAGAAAATTGGAGAACAGAACCATAGAATCAACCAGGTTGGAAAAGAGCTCAGAGATCATCAAGTCCAACCTGTGACCTAATATCTAACACCTCCTGACAACTAAACCATGGCTCCAAGTGCCACATCCAAGCCTTTCTTCAACACCTCCAGGGATGGGGACTCCACCACCTCCCTGGGCAGCACATCCCACTGGCCAATCTCTCTTGCTGGGAAGAATTTCTTCCTCACCTCCAGCCTGAACCTCCTCTGGCACAGCTTGAGACTGTGTCCTCTTGTTCTGGTGCTGGGTGCCTGGGAGAAGAGACCAACCCCCACCTGGCTAAGGTTCTTCCCAGCAAGAGAGATTGGCCATTGGGATGTGCTGCCCAGGGAGGTGGTGGAGTCACCATCACTGGAGGTGTTTAGGAAGAGCCTGGCTGAGGCACTTGGTGCCATGGTTGAGTTGGTCAGATGGTGCTGGGTGATAGATTGGACTGGATGATCTCTGAGGTCTTTTCCAACCTGGTGAATTCTGTATTCATGATTCTGTGGATCTATGACTACAAAAAACTCACTCTTCCCACAGAGACCTTAAAGGGAACAGGTTCAAATCTGCAGGTTACAGAAGAAGTCTCTGAGAGACTTTCTTTGGTCTCACAGCCTCACAGTATCACTAAGGTTGGAAGAGACCTCGAGGATCATCGAGTCCAACCTATCAACACAGACCTCATGACTAGACCATGGCACCAAGTGCCACATCCACTCCCCTCTGAACACCTCCAGGGATGGTGACTCCACTGCCTCCCTGGGCAGCACATTCCAATGGCTAACAACTCTCTCAGTGAAGAACTTGCTCCTCACATCCAGCCTAAACCTCCCCTGGCACAGCTTGAGACTGTGTCCTCTTGTTCTGGTGCTGGGTGCCTGGGAGAAGAGCCCAACCCCCTCCTGGCTACAACCTCCCTTCAGGTAGTTGTAGAGGGCAATGCAGCCATGCTCATTGCAGCAAGGGAGAAGGCAGGTTGCTAGGATCTCTCCTGTTTCATCTCTATGTGTATTAAAATAGCATCAATTCCTATTCTATTTGTGCACTGTGGCCCTCATCTGATGCAGCTATAGCTATCACACACATATAATTACACTGCAAATGGAGCTGGTTTTCATTTCTTTTAAAGCTACTACACCTGTGCTTCACTTCACACCCCCTCACCCTCCCCAAAACGATCTGATTTTGGATGCTTCTTTAAACTGAAGTGAAAGCCTCATGCAATTGGCCCATTAATAAGTACTGCTGATAGGAGCACACACAGGAAAGGTGCAAATTAGAAACAGGAAATAACTGGACTAGGGAATGCAGACCCAGTGTCACCTTGCAGGGGTTGCTAAAGAGATTTCTTTCCCCCTGGCAGATACACTGTGTTGTTGTGACAGATGCCTTCATCATGACTGCTCTCTGGTTCTCTGGGTAGGAAATGGAGGATTTGTGAAGTTTAGGATCAGAGAATTGTCAGGGGTGGAAGAGGCCTCAAGGCTCAGCCAGTCCCAACCCCCTTGCCGTGGGCAGGGACACCTCACACCACAGCAGGTTGCTCACAGCCACCTCCAGCCTGGCTGCAAACACCTCCAGGCAGGAGGCTGCCACCACCTCCCTGGGCAACCTGTGCCAGGCTCTCACCACCCTCATGGGGATGTATGAGTCAGCAATGGTCACTGGCAGCCCAGCAGCCAGCTGTGTGCTGGGCTGCATCCAAAGCAAGGACAGCAGCAGGAGAAGGAAGGGATTCTGCCCCTCTGCTCTGCTCTGCTCCGCTCCACCCTGCTGAGACCCTGCCTGCTGCATCCAGGTTTGGTGCACTCAGAATAAGAGGGGCATGGAGCTGCTGGAGCAGGTTTAGAAGAGGCCATGAAATTGCTGAGAGGGCTAGAGACCCTCCCCTGTGGGGACAGGCTGAGAGAGTTGGGGCTATTCAGCCTGGAGAAGAGAAGGCTCCAGGGATATCTTATAGCAGCCTGCCAGTACCTGAAGTGGGCTTGCAAGAAAGCTGGGGAGGGACTTCCTACAGGAGCTTGAAGCGATAGGATGAGGGGCAATGGCTTTGAGCTGCAAAACAGAAGATTTAGACTTCAGATTACACCCTGGAGGTGTTCAAGGCCAGGTTGGATGAAGCCTTGAGCAGCCTGGGTTAGTGGGAGGTGTCCCTGCCCATGGCAGCATGGTTGGAATGAGATGATCTTTAAGGTCCCTTCCTACCTAAACCATTCTAGGAAGCTGTGAATAAGAAAGAGATGAATGTTTTAGGACACCTCTAACAGCCTTACACCTTCAGTTTTAAACAAGTTCAGCTTTTCAGTTTCAATCCTCATCTAGATGACCACCAAAGCAATCACTGGTACAGGGGACAGGATTTGTGATTTCACCTTATTTTATGTTGCCCTTGAGTAGCAACTTTTCTTTTAATCCCTTATTAATTTTGTTTCATGTCTGAGGCTTTGCTCTGCTTAATCCATGATCCATCCTGGTGCAATATCAGGAATTTGCCTCTTGTGCCTGTTGTGACCAGTGCCGGGCACCAGCGGTGTCCCCCAGGGATCAGTGCTAGGCCCCAGCCTGTTCAATATCTTTATTGATGATCTGCAGGAGGGCATTGAGTCCATCAGCAGTAAGTTTGCAGATGACAGCAAGCTGGGGGCAGGAGTTGATCTGTCAGAGGGTAGGAGAGCTCTGCAGAGGGACCTTGCCAGGCTGGGCAGATGGGCAGAGGCCAAGGGCAGGAGATTGAACACATCCAAGTACCAGGAGCTGCACATTGGCCACAGCAACCCCAGGCAGTGCTACAGGCTGGGGGCAGAGTGGTTGGAGTGCAACCAGGCAGAAAGGTATCTGAAGGTACTGGTTGATGGTAGGCTGAACATGAGCCAGCAGTGTGCCCAGGTGGCCAAGAGGACCAATGGCATCCTGGCCTGCATCAGGATCATTGTGGCCAGCAGGAGCAAGGAAGTCATTCTGCCCTGTGCTCAGCACTGTTTAGGCCACACATTGAGTCCTGTGTCCAGCTCTGGGCTTCTCAGTTTAGGAAAGAGGTTCAGCTGCTTGGCCATTGGAGCCCCCAGGCCCCTTTCTGCCAGCAGCTTTCCAGCCACACTGTGCCAAGCCTGGAGCCTTGCTTGGGGTTCTTGTTGAAGCTCATTCCCTTAATGTTTGCCATGGATCCTATCTATACAAACCTCTCTGTAGAGTCTCTCTACCCTGGAGCAGATCAACACCAGATTTATGTCATATGAGATCCTGAAATAGGGAAGAATGTACCCAAGGTTGACTATAAGGTGATAAATGTATTTGAGAAGGTCAGTACACCTCACTTGACATTTGCTTTGGGGTCTGCTTGAATGGGAGCTGGTGTTCTTGAGCCTCCTTCTAGTACCATGTCAAACTAAGTTGACTTTGGATGTTCCAGGTACTTCTGTGGTGCAAGTTACAGCTACTGATGCTGACGACCCTTCCTATGGGAACAGCGCCAGAATCATTTACAGCATCCTTCAAGGACAGCCTTACTTCTCTGTGGAACCAGAAACAGGTGAGGAAAGACATCATTCCTCTCCATGCATTATGAATTTTGAGCCTCTTCTTTCCTTTCTCATTTATCTGATTTGATTGGTAATAAATTAAAGCAACTTTTCCCCAAGTTCAGTCTGCTTTGCCCAATTGGTAGTGAATTAAACCAACCTTTCCCCAGTTTGAGCCTATTTTGATCAATGGTGGTAAATTAAACCAACTTTCCCCCTAGTTGAGACTATTTTGACCAATGGTAGTAAACTAAGCCAACTTTTCCCCAGGTTGAGGCTGTTTAGCCCCAATTGATAGTAAATTAAACCAACTCTTTCCCAAGTTCAGTCTGTTTCACCCAATTGGTAGTAAATTAAACCAACTTTTCCCCAAGTTGAGTCTGTTTTGCTCAATGGTAGTAAATTAAGCCAACTTTTCCCTTAGTTGAGTCTATTTTGACCAATGGTAATAAATTAAATCAACTTTCCCCCAGGTTGAGTCTGGTTTGCCCAATGGTAGTAAACAAAACCAACTTTCCCCCAAGATCACTCTGTTTTACCCAGTTGGTAGCAAATTAAACCAACTTTTTCCCCAAGTTCAGTCTTTATTGCCCAATTGGTAGTAGTTAAACCAACTTTCCCCCAAGCTGAGTTTGTTTTGCCCAATGGTAATAAATTAAACCAACTTTCCCCCAGGTTGAGTCTGTTTTGCCCAATGATAGTAAATCAAACCAACTTTCCCCCTAGTTGAGTCTGTTTTGCCCATTTGGTAGTAAATTAAACCAACTTTCCCTCAAGTTCAGTCTCTTTTGCCCAGTTGGCAGTAAATGAAATCAACTTTTCCCCAAGTTGAGTTTGTTTTGCCCAATGGTAGTAAATTGAACCAACTTTCCCCCAATCTGAGTCTATTTTGCCCCTACTGATAATTGCTGAGTGAGCTCTCCCTGTTCTTGTCTTGGCCAGCAAGACTTCCAACATAATTTCTGTATCAGAAGTTTCTATATAGTTTCTATGTCCAGCTGAGGAGGGAAGTGGCTTTGGTGGGCACCTGGAGTGCAGCCAGACCCAACCTACCACAGCTGGCAAGGGAGCTGGGATGTGGAACTAAGGTTTGTGCTACCAACAGGCAGCTCACACTGAAGACTATTTAGCAAGTTTATGAGCATGAATTTCTACTTGACAGCATTAAATTCATGCATCAGAGAGGTGTCAGGGTTGGAAGGGACCTCAAGGCTCAGCCAGTTCCAAACCCCCTGCCATGGGCAGGGACACCTCACACTGCAGCAGGTTGCTCACAGCCACCTTCAGCCTGGCTGCAAACACCTCCAGGCAGGAGGCTTCCACCACCTCCCTGGGCAACCTGTGCCAGGCTCTCATCACCCTCATGGGCAACAACTTCTTCCTAACAGCCAATCTCAATCTACCCATTGCTATTTTTGATCCACCCCCCCCAGTGCTATCACTAGTTTTGCTCCATTCCCCCTGCTCCTATCCCTCCCTGACAGCCTCAAAAGTGCCTCCCCAGCTTTCTTGGAGCCCCCTGCAGAGCCTGGAAGGCCACAATTAGGTCTTCTCTGAGACTTCTCCTCTCCACACTGCACAACCCCAACTCTCTCAATCTGTCCTCACAGCAGAGCAGCTCCAGCCCTCTGCTCCTCCTCCTGGCCCTTCTCTGGACACCAAACAGCACCTCCAAATGCTGCCTGGCACAGAGGCTCCAGAACTGGCCCCAGAGCTGCAACTGTGGTCTCAGCAGAGTGGAGCAGAGGGGCAGAATCCCCTCCCTGGCCCTGCTGGCCACACTTCTCTTGCTGCAGCCCAGGCTCTGCTTGGCTCTCTGGGCTGCAAGTGCTCACTGCTGGCTCCTGCTGAGCTTCTCCTCCAGCAGCACCCCCAGGTCCTTTTCTTCAGGGCTGCTCTCCAGCCAGTCCCTGCCCAGCCTGTATTGGTGCTTGGGATTGCCCTGATCCAGCTGCAAGACCTTACCCTTGGTCTTGTTGAACCTTATGAGGTTGCCATGGGCTCAGCTCTGCAGCCTGGCCAGGTCCTTCTGGATGGATCTCTTCCTCCAGCCTGTCCAGGTCCCTCTGGATGGATCCTTCCCTCCAGCCTGTGCCTGCTGCACCACACAGCTTGGTGTCATCAGCAAACCTTTTGAGGCTGCGCTCAGTGCCTCTGTCCATGGTACCAACAAAGATGTTGAACAAGACTGCTCCCAGTTTCATTAATGCTTTAGAAACCCATTTCACAGGCTAATAACAAAAACTAAACAAACCAAAACAAGACAAACCAAAACAAGACAAAACAGGAGAAGAAGAGAGGCAGCAAACTGCAGGACATTGAAAATAGACTGTTAATAATCTTGGTGCTGTTGTTCTCTTTCTTTCCCCCCCTCCCACCCCCTTTCTTTCTTTCAGGCGTCATCAGGACTGCTCTGCCAAACATGAACAGAGAAAACAGGGAGCAGTATCAAGTGGTCATCCAGGCAAAGGACATGGGAGGCCAGATGGGTGGATTATCAGGGACCACCACTGTGAACATCACATTAACCGATGTCAACGACAATCCACCGCGATTCCCCCAGAGTAAGCTGCATTTAATAGCTGCCTTGTACTGCAAGAGCTCCAAGCTCAGGAGTCCAGCAATTACCAGCTGGTTTAATTTAGAGTAAATCTAGATTATGAGGCACACATGAACAAAAGGCTTAGGCACTGATTTATTCCCTGTTATTAAAGCAGAATATTAAATGCCAGAGCGTTTGTTGGGTAGGGGAAGAGTTACAGGCTCAGAATAGATCTGCAGCAAGCCCTGGAGTTCTTTGCCAGGTCTGTGGGAGGGGGGCTGGGAGGTGGACCCAGCAGAGCATTAGAAGAATGATGTTTGTTTTTCCCTGACCTGCTCCTTAAAGCCTCCATCTCCCCCTCCCCCCCCCCCCGGAAAACAAAACATGTGGCAGTTCTGGAGAGGCAGAAAGGTTGGGGTTGTAGTCTCTACTTACAGGTGTAATCCTGGAGAATGTGCAGAGGAAATTGCACGAAGGGAATCAAGGAGATTTGGGCTCTGGCAGTTGCAGTGCTGCAAAACCTAACAGAGGATTTACAAAGAGCAAAAAATGAAGAGCATTTGGAATGGAATGGAATGGAATGGAATGGAATGGAATGGAATGGAATGGAATGGAATGGAATGGAATGGAATGGAATGGAATGGAATGGAATGGAATGGAATAGACCAGGCCAGACCAGACTGGAAAAGACCTTTGAGATCATCAAGTCCAACCTATCACCCAACACCATCCAATCAACTAATTTAACCTTGTTAATTTTATTTTATTGTAGAGTGATCATTTTACTTCATTTTACCAAAGGCTTTTGTAGTGCTTTTGAACTTTGGCTACGACACCTAGCAACATTTAATAGCTTCAAACGAAATCATGAACTCATCAGAATCGTAGAATCATAGAACTGTCAGGGTTGGAAGGGACCTCAAGGATCAGCCAGTTCCAACCCCCCTGCCATGGGCAGGGACACCTCACACCACAGCAGGTTGCTCACAGCCACCTCCAGCCTGGCTGCAAACACCTCCAGGCAGGAGGCTTCCACCACCTCCCTGGGCAGCCTGTGCCAGGCTCTCACCACCCTCATGGGCAACAACTTCCTAACAGCCAATCTCAGTCTACCCATTTCTGGTTATTTTCCTTTCCCCCTGCTCCTATCCCTCCCTGACACCCTAAAAAGTCCCTCCTCAGCTTTCTTGTAACCTCCTTCAGGTACTGGAAGGCCACAATTAGGTCTCCTCAGAGCCTTCTCCTCTCCAGACTGAACAACAACCCCAACTCTCTCAGTGTGTCCTCAGAGCAGAGTAGCTCCAGCCTGATCTAGTTGAGGTGGAGGTGGTTGAGGCTCCATCCCTGGAGCTATTCAAGGTGAGGCTGGACAGGGCTCTGGGCAACCTGATCTAGTTGGGGATGTCCCTGCTGAGTGCAGGGGGATTGGACTGGATGAGCTTTGGAGCTCCCTTCCAGCCCAGCCCATTCTATGATTCTGTGATTCTATGAACAATTGAGCAGCTATTGTTTGTGATTTTCCACACAGACCTTATTCTGGATAGAATTTGTTGTTCATTTGGGGGGTTTTGAATACCCACCATTTTTCCCTCCTCATTATTAATTCTCTTGTTCCTAAGGGGAGAGGCTGAGGGAGCTGGGGTTAAGGTTCTTCTTAGCCTGGAGAAGAGGAGGCTCAGGGGAGACCTTCTTGCTCTCTCCAACTCCCTGAAGGGAGGTTGGAGCCAGGTGGGGGTTGGTCTCTCCTCCCAGGCACCCAGCCCCAGAACAAGAGGACACAGTCTCAAGCTGTGCCAGGGGAGGTTTAGGCTGGAGGTGAGGAGAAAGTTCTTCCCAGCAAGAGAGATTGACCATTGGGATGTGCTGCCCAGGAAGGTGGTGGAGTCCCTGTCTGTGGAGGTGTTCAAGCAAGGCTTGGATGTGGCACTTGGAGCCATGGTTTAGTTGTCAGGAGGTGTTAGGTATTAGGTGAGAGGTTGGACTTGATGATCTCTGAGGTCTTTTCCAACCTGGTTGATTCTGTGATTCTTTTTCTCCTCTTGATGTCCGTGTGAATCAGGTGTGACCTTTGCTTTAAAGGAACTTTTCTGGTTTATTCTGGTGGGGTGAGGAGTTGTGTTGTTGTTGTTATTTCCTTTCTTCTCTCTTCTTTCTGTCAGTAGATGAAAGTGTGTGGTTCCCTGAAAATGAAAGCTCTTCTACAGCTGTCTGACTTTACTGGATAGACACAAATAAAAATAGCTACTAACTCAGAAAACATGTTAAAAAAACCCAAACCCAAACCTGTATGTTTAATCTCAAAATGCAAATAGGCTTTAGAATGATTCTCATTTAATAGAATCATAGGATATAAAGTCATAGAATCATAGAATCATAGAATATAGAAGCATAGAAGCATAGAATCATAGAATGGGCTGGGTTAGAAGGGAGCTCCAAAGCTCATCCAGTCCAACCCCTCTGCACTCAGCAGGGACATCCTCCACTAGATCAGGTTGCCCAGAGCCCTGTCCAGCCTCACCCTGAAGATCTCCAGGGATGGAGCCTCAACCACCTCTCTGGGCAACCTGTTCCAGTCTTCCACCACCCTCATGGCAAGAATTGCTGGAATTGCTTCTCGTTAAGTTAAAGCATTGTTATTCTGTGCCATCAATAAAAAGAAGATGTGCATTGGAAGGGAATAGAATGGAATGGCATGGAATGGAATGGAATAGAAATAGGATAGGATAGGATGGGATGGGATGGGATAGGATAGGATAGGATAGGATAGGACAGGACGGAATGGAATGGAATGGAATGGATTAGAAATAGGATAGGATAGGATAGGATAGGATAGGATAGGATAGGATAGGATAGGACGGAATGGAATGGAATGGAATGGAATGGAATGGAATGGAATGGAATGGAATGGAATAGAATAGAATAGAATAGAATAGAATAGAATAGAATAGAATAGAATAGAACAGAATCGAACCGAACTGAACCGAACCAGGTTGGAAGAGACCTTTGAGATCATCAAGTCCAACCTGTCACCCAACACCATCTAATCAACTCAACCATGGCACCAAGTGCCTCATCCTCTCCTCTCCTCTCCTCTCCTCGAGTCTCCCTCCTCCCCTCCCCTTCCCTTCCCTTCCCTTCCCTTCCCTTCCCTTCCCTTCCCCTTCCCTTCCCTTCCCTTCCCTTCCCTTCCCTTCCCCTTCCCTTCCCTTCCCTTCCTTCCTTCCCTTCCCTTCCCTTCCCTTCCCTTCCCTTCCCTTCCCTTCCCTTCCCTTCCCAACAGAGAGGTTAGGCATAAAATTACCTTTCAGCTGATAGGTTTCAAGTTAAGAAAGATGTTGAGTTGCTTGAATGTGTCCAGAGAAGGGCAGTGAGGCTGGGGAGGAGTCTGGAGCACAGCCCTGGGAGGAGAGGCTGAGGGAGCTGGGGTTGCTTAGCCTGGAGAAGAGGAGGCTCAGGGGAGACCTTCTTGCTCTCTCAACTCCCTGCAGGGAGGTTGTAGCCAGGTGGGGGTTAGTCTCTTCTTCCAGGCACCCAGCAGCAGAACAAGAGGACTCAGTTTCAAGCTGTGCCAGGGGAGGTTTAGGCTTGATCTTAGAAAGAGGTTCTTCCCAGAATGGGAATCAGAATGGGGGGTGGTAGAATCAGCATCCCTCGATGTGTGTAAGAACAGCCTGGCTGAGGCACTTGGTGCCATGGTTGAGTTGATCAGATGGTGTTGGGTGATAGGTTGGACTTGATGATCTCTGAAGTCTCTTCCAGCCTGGCTGATTCTGTGATTCTATGATTTCCACTCTCTGTTTCCACTACCTTGTTAGCTATTCAGGAGGTGAGCTCTTCCCACTTCACAGCCTGAATTAATGAGCTGGCTACTGCAGTGGAAGCCAAAGCAGCAGCCACAAGGCATAGCTTGGGGCTGTAGTTTTAAACACTCTAGGGAAAAGTAATAATAATGTGGAGAATAGTTGGCACATTGTAAAACTAATTACATAAATATTAATAGGGGGAAAAAAGTGGTTTTTCACCAGAGTCTCATGAAGCCCTGAATAAATACTAAATAGGAGCAGAGGTTAGTTTTAATTCATCTTTTTAACCATTAGGAGATTACAGAGAGATTATGAACTGCCACAGCCAAGCACAGAGATTCCATGGTAGGGAAATGGGAATGAAAATGTCCTTGATACATCACCTGATTGAAACAGCAGAAACCAACTGAGCAAGAATTGATGGATAAAAGCAGAATGCAGAGTGTGTACAGCCATTAAAAACATTAATTGTGCTGCTGTCTGCCAGCTTCCTATCAAATGCTACCTAAAAAAAACCCTAAAAAATAATGGAGAAATTATTTTTCATCACATTTCATTCAATGCTTAATTAATCTTAATCACCTCCCTCAAAGGAGGGATTCTCCCCCTGTACTTCTCTCTGCTGAGACCACAGATGGAGCTCTGGGGCCAGTTCTGGAGCCTCTGTGCCAGGAAGGCTCTGGAGGTGCTGGAAGGTGTCCAGAGAAGGGCCAGGAGGAGGAGCAGAGGGCTGGAGCTGCTCTGCTGGGAGGACAGCCTGAGGGAGTTGGGGTTGTGCAGGATGGAGAGGAGAAGGCTCTGAGGTGACCTTCTTGTGGCCTTCCAGGCTCTGCAGGGGGCTCCAAGAAAGCTGAGGAGGGACTTTTGAGGGTGTCAGGGAGGGATAGGAGCAGGGGGAATGGAGCAAAACTAGAAATGGGAAGATTGAGATTGGCTGTGAGGAAGAAGTTGTTGCCCATGAGGGTGGTGAGAGCCTGGCACAGGCTGCCCAGGAAGGTGGTGGAAGCCTCCTGCCTGGAGGTGTTTGCAGCCAGGCTGGAGGTGGCTGTGAGCAACCTGCTGTGGTGTGAGGTGTCCCTGCCCATGGCAGGGGGTTGGGACTAGAGGGGGTTGGGACTGGCTGAGCCTTGAGCTCCCTTCCAACCCTGACAGCTCTGTGATTCTATGATTAATTGCAAACTCTATCTGAATGTGTTTTGGTTTTCTTTTTGTTTGTTTTTTATTATAATAATAATTATTATTATTATTACTATTATTAATCATTTCCTTATTTCTTTATTTGGCAAACTTTTCCTTCAATATTTAATTGCAAATGACATCTGAATGTGGGGTTTTTTTGTCTGTTTGATTGCATTTCTTTTACTCTAATTATTTTTTCCTATTTATTTTTAGTTTGGGCAAACTTTTCCTTCACTGTTTAACTGCAAATGATTTCTGAATGTGGCATTTTTGTTTGATCATAATTTCTTACTATTATTATTTTTCCTGATTGATTGATTGACTGAACATGATGGAACTTAAAAACATTACTTATAGAATCATCGAATCACAGTATCAGTCAGGGTTGGAAGGGACCACAAGGATCATCTAGTTCCAACCCCCTGCCATGGGCAGGGACACCCCACACGAGATCAGGCTGCCCAGAGCCTCATCCAGCCCGGCCTTATATTTTTTCACTATTGTTAGTTTTTCTGATGTTTAGGTTTGGCAAACACATCCAGAAGAGTTTGGAATGTCTCCAGAGAAGGAGACTGCACAACATCTCTGGGCAGCCTGCTCCAGGGCTCCCTCACTCTTGCAGTACAAAAGTTTTTCCTTACATTCCCATGGAGCCTCCTCTGCTGCAGCTTTCATCCATTGTCCCTTGTGCAGTCCTTGGACATCCCAGAGCAGAGCCTGGTTCCAGCCCTCCACATCTTTATCCCCAGCAATGAGGGCCCCCATCAGGCTCTTCTCCAAGCTCCAAGCCCCAGCTCCCTCAGCCTGTCCTCAGCAGGGAGATGTTCCACTGCCTTCAGCATCATTCTGGCTCTGTGCTGGACTCTTTCAAGCAGTTCCTTGAGGTCCTTCTTGAACTGAGGGGACCTGAACTTTAGGGACTTCTTTCTACTTCTTCCCTGCAAAGAGCAATGTTCGTGCTGCCTGTTGGGCAAACCTGCTCACCCTTTTCCTGCTGTGGCTGCTGGCCTTTACCTCTTCCCCTTGGGGGTTAGTTTTGGCTGAACTGGTTTTTTTTCCCAACTCACTTGATTTACCTTTAAGTGAAGCAGCAAATCTTGGGACTACTTAACTGAGGCCTGAGAAGAAAATGTGTTTTTTTAAGTGCAGCTTTGATGCCTTAACTTTCATCTTTGGAATGACAGCTGGATCTGAATTGATTATCAACTCCTCCTTTTTCCTGAGCATTCTTCCTAGTGCTGTATGTGCCCCACATGCATTTTTTTTTCCCTGCCATATGTTCTGACAGATGGGATCAAAGATCTCAACCTTTCTTTACAGCTTTCACAAAGAGGCTGGGACATAAAGTACTGAAATATATGGTGAGATATTTACTTCACTTTATTACAGCGTGGCTGAGGGCTGACAATTTTCTTCCTATGTTTCTGTACCAGCTGTATGACACAGAAAG
The DNA here is from genome assembly GCA_011125475.1 of Melanerpes aurifrons. Taxonomy (NCBI): domain Eukaryota; kingdom Metazoa; phylum Chordata; class Aves; order Piciformes; family Picidae; genus Melanerpes; species Melanerpes aurifrons. Next base: position 1,675,960 of record WWNC01000023.1, on the reverse strand, counting down.
ACAAGTGAAATGGGAATACAGCTGAGCCAGGGAATGCAGAAAGCCCCAAACTGCAATGTTCATAGGCCAGGCTTGAGTCCAGAGAGGGGCCACCAGGAGGAGCAGAGGGCTGGAGCTGCTCTGCTGTGAGGACAGACTGAGGGAGTTGGGGTTGTGCAGACTGGAAAGGAGAAGGCTCTGAGGAAACCTTCTTGTGGCCTTCCAGGATCTGCAGGGGGCTCCAAGAAAGCTGGGGAGAATTGTCAGGGTTGGAAGGGACCTCAAGGCTCAGCAAGTCCCAACCCCCCTCACACCTCACACCACAGCAGGTTGCTCACAGCCACCTCCAGCCTGGCTGCAAACACCTCCAGGCAGGAGGCTTCCACCACCTCCTGGGCAGCCTGTGCCAGGCTCTCACCACCCTCATGGGCAACAACTTCTTCCTCACAGCCAATCTCAATCTCCCCATTTCCAGTTTTGCTCCATTCCCCCTGCTCCTATCCCTACCTGGCAGCCTCAAAAGTCCCTCCCCAGATTTCTTGGAGCCTCCTGCAGATCCTGCAAGGCCACAGGAAGGTCTCCTGGGAGCCTTCTCCTCTCCAGACTGCACAACCCCAACTCCCTCAGTCTGTCCTCACAGTAGAGTAGCTCCAGCCCTCTGCTCCTCCTCGTGGCACACATTATCTGTGAAATAGAGGGAGAAAACTGGTTGCCACCTTCAGTAACCATCAGCTGATTTGATAAGGTGGAATAAAAGACTTTCTGGAAGAAGAGGATGAGGGAAAGTACAAGAGAAGAATCTGGAAGAGCAAAACTAATGTCAACAGAGATTTAGAAAGAAATGTGCCCAGGGGACCAAGAAGGCCAAGGGCATCCTGGCCTGCATCAGGAACAGTGTGGCCAGCAGGAGCAGCAGGGAAGTCATTCTGCCCTGTGCTCAGCACTGCTCAGGCCACACCTTGGTCCTGTGTCCAGTTCTGGGCCCCTCAATTTAAGAAGGACATTGAGAGACTTGATACTGGCCACACTTCTCTTGCTGCAGCCCAGGCTCTGCTTGGCTCTCTGGGCTGCAAGTGCTCACTGCTGGCTCCTCTTGAGCTTCTTCCCCACCAGCACCCCCAAGGTCTTTTCTCCAGGGCTGCTCTCCAGCCAGTCCCTGCCCAGCTTGGGATTGCCTTGACCCAGCTGCAGGACCTTGCCCTTGGTCTTGTTGAACCTCCTGAGGCTGTCTTGGGCTCAGCTCTGCAGCCTGCCCAGGTCCCTCTGGATGGATCCTTCCCTCCAGCCTGTGCCTGCTGCCCCACACAGCTTAGTGTCATCAGCAAACCTGCTGAGGGTGCACTCAGTGCCCCTGTCCATGGTACCAACAAAGATGTTGCCCAAAACTGCTCCCAGTTTCATTAATGTTTTACAAATCCATTTCACAGGCTAGTGCAATCCCTTCCCTCCAGCCTGCATCTGCTGCACCACACATCTTGGTGTCATCAGCAAACTTGTGATCAGCTGTTGTGTGCACCCATGGTGCTTGGATGGGTTCTGTGACTGATGTGCTTCTCTTTCTTGTCTCTGGCAGGCACTGTCCACCTCCGGGTTCCCGAGTCCTCCCCGGTGGGGACAGCGATTGGCAGCGTCAAAGCCACAGATGCAGACACTGGGGAAAATGCAGAAGTGGAGTACAGGATTGTGGATGGAGATGGGACAGATATGTTTGATATCCTGACACAGAAGGACACCCAGGAAGGCATCATCACTGTGAGGAAGGTAGCCACACAACAGCTTTCAGCGAGTGGTGTTTGGTGTCCCTGCTGTGTCACAAATGCTCCTGGGAGAATAAAAAAGGCAGGAGCACTTCAGGGTAGCTAGCCTCCTGACCTGGTAGATGGGGTCAGGGAGCAGTGTACTTCCCTTGAAATCCATGAGGAAGTAGTTAGGGACTTGCTGAGCTGCTTGGATCCCCACAAGTCCATGGGACCGGATGGGATCCATCCTAGGGTGCCGAGAGAGCTGGCAGATGAGCTGGCCAAGCCGCTCTCCATCATTTTCCAGCAGTCCTGGCTCACTGGAGAGGTCCCAGAGGACTGGAAGCTGGACAACGTTGTGCCCATCCACAAGCAGGGCAGGCTGGATGAGCCAGGAATGATAGGCCTGTCAGCCTGACCTCAGTGCCAGGCAAGATCATGGAACAGTCATCCTGAGTGCAATCACATAGCACTTACAGGATGGCCAAGGGATCAGCCCAGCCAGCATGGATTTAGGAAGGGCAGGTCCTGCCTGGCCAACCTGATCTCCTTCCATGCCCAGGTGACTGCCTGCTGGATGTGGGGCAGGCTGTGGATGGAGTCTGCCTGGACTTCAGCAAGGCCTTTGACACTGTCCCCCACAGCAAACTCCTGGCCAAGCTGTCAGCCCCTGGCTGGGACAGCAGCTCTCTGAGCTGGGTTAGCAACTGGCTGGAGGCTGAGCCTAGAGAGTGGTGGTGAATGGTGCCACAGCCAGCTGGCAGCCAGGCACCAGTGGTGTGCCCCAGGGAGCAGTGCTGGGCCCCAGCCTGATCAATGTCTTTATTGATGATCTGCAGGAGGGAATTGAGTCCATCAGCAGGAAATGTGCAGATGGCACCAAGCTGGGGGTAGGAGTTGAGCTGTTGGAGGGTGGGAGAGCTCTGCAGAGGGACCTTGCCAGGCTGGGCAGATGGGCAGAGGCCAAGGGCAGGAGATTGAACACATCCAAGTGCCAGGAGCTGCACATTGGCCACAGCAACCCCAGGCAGTGCTACAGGCTGGGGTCAGAGTGGCTGAGAGCAGCCAGGCAGAGAGGGACCTGGGGGTGCTGGTTGACAGTAGGCTGAACATGAGCCAGCAGTGCCACACCTTGAGTCCTGTGTCCAGTTCTGAGCTTCTCAGTTTAAGAGGGACATTGAGACACTTGAATGTGTCCAGAGAAGGGCAAGGAGGCTGGGGAGGGGTCTGGAGCACAGCCCTGTGAGGAGAGGCTGTGGGAGCTGGGGGGGTTTAGCCTGGAGAAGTCACAAGGTGGTCTTGCTTGTAAATGCAGCTATAATTTCCTTCCAGCTTAGCTGGTCTGGCAAATTAAATATTGGAGGGGGAATTTCAACCTACCACAGATGGCATTTTGGTGGCATGCTCTAACTGCTGGACAGCCTCCAGCTGGAGGGCATCATTTAAAGCTTGGATGAGGCACATGGTGCCATGGTTGAGTTGATAAGATGGTGTTGGGTGATAGGTTGGGCTCTGTGAGCTCTGAGGTCTTTTCTGAGGAGTGTGTCCATCAGGGCTGGGGAGGTTCTCCCTCCCCCTCCACTTTCCCTTGATGAGATCATATCTCAAATGCTGTGTCCAGTTCTGGGTTCACCAGTGCAAGTGAGACAGGGATCTGCTGCAGAGTCCAACAGAGGGTTGTGAGGATGATTTGGGGACTGGAGCATCTCCCCTGTGAAGAGAGACTGAGAGCCCTGGGGCTGTTTAGTCTGGAGAAGAGAAGGCTGAGAGGGATCTGATCAATGTCTATCAATAACTGAGAGCTGGGGGTCAGGATGAAGGTGCCAGGCTCTTTTCAGTAGAGCCCAGTGACAGGACAAGGACCAAGGAGTACAAGCTAGAACTCAGGAGCTTCCACCTCAACATGAGCACCTGTGAAGGTGCTGAAGCCCTGGAGCAGGCTGCCCACAGAGGTTGTGGAGTCTCCTTCTCTGGAGGCTTTCCAGCCCTCTTATCTTCTTTGTGGCACTCCTGCGGACCTGCTCCAGCAGTTCCATGTCCCTCTTCTGTTGGGGGCACCAGAACTGGGTGTTTTCAATGAATTTTGGGGGGAGTGGAGATACTGTTTCCTTCACTGGACTGCATCTCTGGGCTCTTCAACAGAAAGCTTCCATGTCTGGGCTGTCACTCTGGCATCTTTCCTGGAGATTAGTTCGTATTTAAAAGCCGACAGCCCTTTAAAACAAATCACTTAGCCATTCTGATGAATGAAAGCCACCAGTTTGTTATCTCCTTGAGATGTGGGGGGTGGGGGGGTGAGGGAATTAATGAAGCCTTCCTCGTGTCAGAAAAGTAAGTTCTCAGCTTGCTCATTTCCTCAGTGCCATTAATTAGCTCACACTTTCCATCCAAGACAGCCAGCAGAAAAAAATGCTGAAGGAATAGAGGTTCTCTCCCATCCAAAAATGCCTTCTAATTATAGCCTTGAACCTTTCCTCCTTCCATTTGAAACAAGAGCTGCTGACAAAAATGGCAACTCTATTAAGAAATAAAGAAGAAAATCAATCTCTGATGTTAGACTCAGCAAATTAAATGAAAAGGAACAAGATGAAGCTCTTACTGTTTCTCAAGAGAACTGTGACACACACACACACATACACACACCCTTGAAAGAAAGCTAACTGTTCCTGAATGGTAAGGCCAGACACAGTTGGAATCATGGAATTGTCAGGGTTGGAAGGGAGCTCAAGGCTCAGCCAGTCCCAACTCCCTGCCATGGGCAGAGACACCTCACACCACAGCAGGTTGCTCACAGCCACCTCCAGCCTGGCTGCAAACACCTCCAGGCAGGAGGCTTCCACCACCTCCCTGGGCAGCCTGTGCCAGGCTCTCACCACCCTCCTGGGCAACAACTTCTTCCTCACAGCCAATCTGGCAGGGAAGGTGGAGTAGATGGAGCCCATTCCAATCAAAGCCATTCCAATCAAAGGTCATTTTTGAGAAGGGGAAAGCAATCCCTGTGCTGTGGAAAAACTTAGCTGTGTTGAGGTTCCTCCAACCCAAGGGCAGATCTGGCAAGGCTCAAGTCCTCTTCACTTTCCATTGTGTATGTAGGCCATCACCTGCCACTGTCTAATGTAAATTAATCAACTTGGTCACCACCTTCATTTCCAGCCACTGGACTATGAGACCAGAAGACTTTATACCCTGAAAGTGGAAGCTGAGAACACCCACGTGGATCCACGCTTCTATTACCTGGGGCCTTTCAAAGACACCACCATTGTGAAAATCTCTGTAGAAGATGTGGATGAACCTCCAGTCTTCAGCAGGTCCTCTTACCTCTTCGAGGTGCATGAAGACATTGAGCTGGGGACGATCATAGGAACAGTAATGGCTCGGGATCCCGACTCGTCCTCAAGCCCAATCAGGTGAGAGTTCAGTCTCTGTACACACAGCAGTTGCTAAAGGGACTAAGGAGAAGGTAGGTGAATGCTCATGTAGGTGCACAGGAAGAACAGAGCGGGATGGGATGGGATGGGATGGGATGGGATGGAATGGAATGGAATGGAATGGAATGGAATGGAATGGAATGGAATGGAATGGAATGGAATGGAATGGAATAGAGCAGAATAAAATAGGGGAAGAATAGAAGAGAAAAGAGAATAGAAAAATAGAGAATAGAGAATAGAGAATAGAGAATAGAGAATAGAGAATAGAGAATAGAGAATAGAGGATAGAATTAACCAGGTTGGAAAAGACCTTTGAGATCATCAAGTCCAACCTATCACCCAACACCATCTAAGCAACTCAACCATGACACCAAGAACCCCATCCTGTCTCTTCCTAAACACCTCCAGGGATGGTGACTCCACCACCTCCCTGGGCAGCATATCCCAATGGCCAATCTCTCTTGCTGGGAAGAATTTCTTCCTCACCTCCAGCCTAAACCTCCCCTGGCACAGCTTGAGACTGTGTCCTCTTGTTCTGGTGGTGGTTGCTTGATGCTTTTCTTTCTGTCATTTATTAGTGGCCTAGGTGCCTGCAGGTACCTCAGGGGCCACATCTGGAATCCTGTGTCCAGTTCTGGGCCCCTCAGCTCAAGAAGGAGCTCAGGGAAGTGCTGGAGAGAGTCCAGCACAGAGCCCCAGAGATGCTGCAGGCAGTGGAAGATCTTCCTCAGGAGGAGAGCCTGAGGGAGCTGAGGGCTCTGGAGCTTGGAGAGGAGGAGCCTGAGAGGTGAGCTCCTTGCTGGGGCTAAAGCTGTGCAGGGGCAGTGCCCAGAGGCTGGAGCCAGGCTCTGCTGGGGGGTGCCCAATGCCAGCCCAAGGGGCAGTGGTGGAAGCTGAGGCAGAGGAAGTGCCATGGGAACAGGAGGAAGGATTTCTTCCCTGTGAGGATGAAAGAAGCACGTAACAGGCTGCCCATGGGGGTTGTGGAGTCTTCTTCTCTGGAGATATTCAAAACCTGCCTGGATGTGTTCCTGTGTGAGCTGCTCTAGGTGACCCTACTGTGGAAGGGGCTATGGACTGGATGAGCTTTGGAGGTCCCTCCCAACATCAAATGTTCTGTGACTCTGTGAGTATTTAAGTGGTGGAAGCCTCCTGCCTGGAGGTGTTTGCAGCCAGGCTGGAGGTGGCTGTGAGCAACCTGCTGCAGTGTGAGGTGTCCCTGCCCATGGCAGGGGGTTGGGACTGGCTGAGCTTTGAGGTCCCTTCCAACCCTGAACAATTCTGTGATTCTGTGATTACAGTCAGTAAAAAACAGATGTCTGATGAACTTCTTTAAATTGCTCATAAAAGTTCATGGAAGCATGAACATGTTTTTCCCACAAGGGTAGTATCAGCCTCCTTCTGTTTGTGATGCCTCAGTTCCAGCAGGTAGTTCAATAAATGTCTGACTTCTACATTTAATTCCACATCAAAGGTTCAACCCCTACCTTTGAAGGCAATGCTCCATATTAGCAAACATGAAGAGCAAGGGAAGTCTTCTGATTCTAGGTTGACATTCTGCCATACTGGGCAGGAACTAAGTTTTGCCTGCAGAAGTTCTTCAGCTGTAGAGACACAGAAGATCCTTCCACACCAGGATATTCATAGGATCATAGAATTGTCAGGGCTGGAAGGGAGCTCAAGGCTCAGCCAGTCTCAACCTCACTGCCATGGGCAGGGACACCTCCCACCACAGCAGGTTGCTCACAGCCACCTCCAGCCTGGCTGCAAACACCTCCAGGCAGGAGGCTTCCACCACCTCCCTGGGCAGCCTGTGCCAGGCTCTCACCACCCTCATGGGCAACAACTTCTTCCTCACAGCCAATCTCAATCTATCAATTTTTAAACTTATTTTCCATCCCCCCTGCTCCTATCCCTTCCTGACACCCTCAAAGTCCCTCCCCAGCTTTCTTGGAGCTCCCTGCAGATCCTGAAAGGCCACAATTAGGTCTTCTCAGAGCCTTGTCCTCTCCAGACTGAACAGCCCCAGTTCTCTCAGTTGGTCATCAGAGGAGAGGAGCTCCAGCCCTCTGCTCCTCCTCCTGGCCCTGCTCTGGACACCTTCCAGCCCCTCCAGAGCCTTCCTGGCACAGAGGCTCCAGAGCTGGCCCCAGAGCTGCAGCTGTGGTCTCAGCAGAGTGGAGCAGAGGGGCAGAATCCCCTCCCTGGCCCTGCTGGCCACACTCCTCTCGCTGCAGTCCAGGATGTGATTTGCTCTCTGGGCTGCAAGTATCACAGTATCACCAAGGTTGGAAGAGACCTCAACGATCATCAAGTCCAACTCGTCACTACAGACAACAGTGCAACTATTCATCAACTTTCTCCATGCAAGCCTATCTTTAGTGTGATTTTTATTATATAGTTTATTTTTTTAACTTGCTGTCTGGTAAATTAATATCCCCTGAAGTGCAGGAGCTGAGCTTGTAGCAATGCTTTTGAAAGGCTCCTAAATTGGCTGTCAGTCTCAGGCTGCAGGAGCAGTGCATCAAAGACAATTTTCCTTTCAGCCCTGAATCCATCCTTTAATTATGATATTGAAATCCTGACTTCTATTTTTGTTATATATTTTTAATTTCATTTTATTTTCTGGTTCTCCTCCATGTCTAGGAAAGCTCAAAGCTCAGACCATCACAAATGGCAGCATTCTGCTAGGTTTATGAAATTCTCAGCCTTTATTCCTCCCTCTGTGAGGCCAACCTGGAGAGTTTTCTAAGTGTTTCCAGAATCTCTTCTCAAAATCAGCCTTTGGAATGCACCACATGGAACTCAAAGCTCTGTTGGCTTGTTAAAGGGATGCTTGCTTCCTTGTGCTGGAAGGTGTCCAGAGCAAGGCCACGAGGAGGAGCAGAGGGCTGGGGCTGCTCTGCTGTGAGGACAGACTGAGGGAGTTGGGGTTGTGCAGGCTAGAGAGGAGAAGGCTCCCAGGAGACCTAATTGTGGCCTTCCAGGATCTGCAGAGGGCTCCAAGAAAGCTGGGGAGGGATTTTGGAGGGTGTCAGGGAGGGATAGGAGCAGGGGGAATGGAATGAAGCAAAACTAGAAATGGGTAGATAGAGACTGGATATAAGGAAGAAGTTGTTGCCCATGAGGGTGGTGAGAGCCTGGCACAGGCTGCCCAGGGAGGTGGTGGAAGCCTCATCCCTGGAGGTTTTGAAGGCCAGGCTGGATGTGGCTGTGAGCAACCTGCTGTAGTGTGAGGTGCCCCTGCCCATGGCAGGGGGTTGGGACTGGCTGAGCCTTGAGGTCCCTTCCAACCCTAAGAATTCTGTGATTCTAATGTTTTTATCATTAAGTTTGAATCTATTAAATTTTTCTTGGTGTAGTATCAGAAGTTCAAAAGCATCAGGGGAGACCTTCTTGCTCTCTCCAACTCCCTGAAGGGAGGTTGTAGCCAGGTTGGGGTTTGGTCTCTTCTCCCAGGCACCCAGCACCAGAACAAGAGGACACAGTCTCAAGCTGTGCCAGGGGAAGTTTAGGCTGGAGGTGAGGAAAAAATTCTTCCCAGCGAGAGAGATTGGCCTTTGGGATGTGCTGCCCAGGGAGGTGGTGGAGTCACCATCCCTGGAGATGTTTTAAAAGTGCCTGGATGAGGCACTTGGTGCCATGGTTGAGTTGATTAGATGGTGTTGGGTGATAGGTTGGACTTGATGATGTCTGAAGACTTTTCCAGCCTGATTAATTCTGTATTCTGTGCTTCTGCATGGCAGGGGGTTTGGAACTGGCTGCTCCTGGAGCTCCCTTCCAACTCTGACAGTTCTGTGCTCCTGGCAATGACATTTTTTTCCCTTTCTTCATCCCTTCCAGGTTTTCTCTGGATCGTCACACGGACCTTGACAGGATATTTAACGTCCATGCTGGCAATGGCTCCATCTACACCTCCAAGCCCCTGGACCGCGAGGTATCGCAGTGGCACAACCTGAGCGTCATAGCAGCTGAGATCAGTAAGCCAATTTGCTCTCTTTTCCCTTTCAGTTTCCCTTAGCCTTGCAAATCTCCAGCTGTGACTTCATGAGGAGAAAGCATTAAAAAAAAACCCACCCCAAGCACCTCCCTTCCTTCCCCCCCTCCCTGTATCCCTCTCTTTAGATATTCTGGGAAAGCAAATTGGGGGTTGTCAACAGCAGCTGCCTCCTCGCTGCTGCTTCTCCTCACCTGCTTCCACAACTGACCTTCAATCTCCAACTCCAGTTGCTCAACTTAAATAGCAATAGTGGGACACTTGTGTGTTCTTCCTTTTTTTGGTAGCAGTGTCATGATTTTGCTGTTGAAGTAGCAGAGATCAGGGTAGTAGTCCACAGTTTTACCACAGAATCAGCTAGGTTGGAAAAGACCTCAGTGATCATCGAGTCCAAGCTATCACCTAATACCTAACACCTCCTGATAACTACACCATGGCTCCAAGGGTCACATCCAATCCTCCAGGGATGGTGACTCCACCACCTCCCTGGGCAGCACATCCCAATGGCCAGTCTCTCTTGCTGGGAAGAATTTCTTCCTCACCTCCAGCCTAAACCTCCCCTGGCACAGCTTGAGATTGTGTCCTCTTGTTCTGGTGCTGGGTGCCTGGGAGAAGAGACCAATCCCCACCTGGCTACAACCTCCCTTCAGGGAGTTGGAGACAGCAATAATGTCAAAAATACTGCTGATGAGCAGTGAAAGATGGCTGGGAAGAGCTATGCTGCAGAGAACTAACTGGAACATTGTGTCCAGCCAATTAAGCATTCTTAGCCTGCATGTCCTCATTTCTGCAGCCCAGGCTAACAGGCTGGTTGCAGTGAGGACCTCCTCTAGCTGCAATTTATGAAAGGGAAGAAAAAAGTTGTTTTCCTCTTGCATTGTCATAGAATCATAGAATCATAGAGTCATGGAATCATGAAATCATGGAATTGTGGAGTCATGGAAACATAGAGTCATAGAATCATAGAGTCACAGAGTTATAGAGTCATAGAGTCATAGAATAGAATAGAATAAACCAGGTTGGAAGAGATCTTCAAGATCATCGTGTCCAACCCGCCAACCAATCCAACCCACCTAAACAATTAAACAATGACACCAAGCACCCCATCAAGTCTCCATAGTCATAGAGTCATAGAATCATAGAGTCATAGAGTCATAGATTCATAGAGTCATAGAATTATAGAGTCATAGATTTATGGAATCATAGAATCATAGAGTCATAGAGTCACAGAGACATAGAGTCATAGAATCATAGAGTCATAGAATTATAGAGTCATAGATTTATGGAATCATAGAGTCATAGAGTCACAGAGACATGGAGTCATAGAATCATAGAGTCATAGAATTATGGAGTCATAGATTTATGGAATCATAGAATCATAGAGTCATAGAGTCACAGAGACACAGAGTCATAGAGTCATAGAATCATAGAGTCATAGAGTCATAGATTCATAGAGTCATAGAATTATAGAGTCATAGATTTATGGAATCATAGAATCATAGAGTCACAGAGACACAGAGACATAGAGTCATAGAGTCATAGAGTCATAGATTCATAGAGTCATAGAATTATAGAGTCATAGATTTATGGAATCATAGAATCATAGAGTCACAGAGTCACAGAGACATAGAGTCATAGAATCATAGAGTCATACAGTTATAGAATCATAGAATCATAGAGACACAGAGTCCTAGAGTCATAGAATCATGGAGTCATGGAATCATAGAGTCATTGAGTCGTAGAATCATGGAATCATGGAGTCAGAGTCGTAGAATCATAGAATCATGGAGTCATAGGGTCATGGAAGCATGAAGTCATAGAGTCATAGAATCACAGTCACAGCATCATAGAATAATATACTCATAATCAAAGAATCACCGAGTCATAGAATCAGTGTCATAAAATTATAGACAAATGCAGTCATGGAGTCAGGTAGTGATAGTACCAGGGGGAATGGTTCCAAGCTAGAGGAGGGGAGAGTTAAACTAGACATTAGGAAGAAGTTGTTGCCCATGAGGGTGGTGAGAGCCTGGCACAGGTTGCCCAGGGAGGTGGTGGAAGCCTCCTGCCTGGAAGTTTTGAAGGCCAGGCTGGATGTGGCTGTGAGCAACCTGCTGTAGTGTGAGGTGTCCCTGGCCATGGCAGGGGGGTTGGGACTGGCTGAGCCTCGAGGTTGCTTCCAGCCCTGACAATTGTGTGATTCTGTGCTGTCTGTTCCTCATCTGATTGGAAAGAAACCATAAAGCATTTAGTAGGACACTAACCCTGTTTCAACCCTCTTTTCTCCTGTCAGACAACCCCAAAGACACCACTCGTGTGCCTGTCTATGTGAGGATTTTGGATGTTAACGACAACGCTCCCCAGTTTGCCGTCTTCTACGATACCTTTGTCTGTGAAAATGCAAGAGCTGGACAGGTATGGCTTGGAGGAAAGACTCCCCACCATCCACCTTTGCTGCAGCATTCAGCTGCAGGTTGATCTTGCTTGGGGAAAAAATGGTGTTGAAAGAGAAGTACTGAAGTGCTGAAAAAGCAAGCAAAGTAGGGTCTCTGTGTGAGGATGAGAGTAGAACCTGACTTTACTGCAGCATCAGCGGTGTGTGAATTGCTTTTCTCTAGCCAGCCCCTGCACTGCTGTTAAATTGTCACTAGGGATGCCCAAGAGACACAAATAAAATTGCTGTTATCTTCACAAAGGAAGAGGTTAGAGCTAAAAGCTTGGGTTTGTATTTTCAGCGATGCTCAAACAGCAAAAGTCAGCTGTAGTTCAGTCCATGCTGATGGATGCTCCAGTTCCAGGCATCTACATCTCTCTGTGAATTCCTTTTCCTCCTTCTCCTTCTCCTTCTCCTCCTCCTCCTTCTCCTTCTCCTCCTTCTTCTCCTTCTCCTTCTCCTCCTCCTCCTCCTCCTCCTTCTCCTTCTCCTTCTCCTCCTTTTCTTCTCCTTCTCCTTCTCCTCCTCCCAGTCCTCTACTCCTTCTCTTCTCCTTTCCTCCTCCTTCTCCTTCTCCTTCTCCTCCTCCTCCTCCTTCTCCTTCTCCTTCTCCTTCTCCTCCTCCTCCTTCTCCTTCTCCTCCTCCTCCTCCTTCTCCTTCTCCTTCTCCTTCTCCTTCTCCTTCTCCTTCTCCTTCTCCTTCTCCTTCTCCTTCTCCTTCTCCTTCTCCTTCTCCTTCTCCTCCTCCTCCTCCTTCTCCTTCTCCTCCTCCTCCTCCTTCTCCTTCTCCTCCTCCTTCTCCTCCTTCTCCTTTCCTCCCTCCTCTTCCTTTTCCTCTCCTTTCTTTTTCATTCTCTCATGTATATTTTTTTCTTTTTATATTTTCTTTTACTTTTTCCTTTTTCTTTTTTCTTTATCATTTTCTTTCATCATTTTCTTTTTTGCTTTTCTTTTTCCTTTTCTTGTTCCTTTTTCTTTTATCTTTTTTTTGTTTTATCTTTTTATCTTTTTCTCTCTTTTTCTTTTCTCTTCTTCATTTACTTTTTCATTTTCATTTTCTTTTTCTTTTCTTTTCTTCTTTTTCTTTCCTTCTTCTTTTTTCTCTTTTCCTTTTTTCTTTACTTTGTCTTTGCTAATTTCTTCTTCTTTTTCTAATTCTCTTTTATTTTCTTTCCTTTCCTGACTGAGTCACCATCACTGGAGGTGTGCCAGACAGGCTTGGATGTGGCACTTGGAGCCATGGTTTAGTTGTCAGGAGGTGTTAGGGAATAGGTTGGACTTGATGATCTTTGAGGTCTTTTCCAACCTGGCTGATTCTATGATCCTATTCTATGATTTTCCCCACACTAATGGTCAGGAGAGAGGCTCTTCATCTCCCAGTGGAAATGAGCTGCCAAAAGAAAAGCAGGCAGCTAGGTGCTGCTGGGTGGGCAGTCCACACAAGAATGTATCCAGGCAGGTCCTGAAAGTCTCCAGAGAAGGAGCATGGTGGAACACTGGAACAGGTTGCCCAGGGACGTAGTTGAGGTCTTATCCCTGGAGATACTCAAGGTGAGGCTCAACAGAGCTCTGAGCAACCTGATATGGTTCAGGATATCTCTGCTTATTGCAGAGTGGGTTGGACTGGATGAGCTTTAGAGGTTCCTTCCAGCCCAGACCATTCTATGAACCTATGATTCATTTATAAAGAACTGGGAGAGGAAAACCAAGCAAGGTTAAACAAGTATGCCCCAGAGAAGGAGCAGTGTCAAAAATCAGATGCCATTTTATGCTTGAAGAATCACTGCAGGTTTCAAATGATTGATCAGAAATGAGGAATAGAAAACCAAAATTACCTATGTTAAGGAGCACAGCCCTGTGAGGAGAGGCTGAGGGAGCTGGGGTTGCTTAGCCTGGAAAGAGGAGGCTCAGGGGTGACCTTCTTGCTTTCTACAACTACCTGAAGGAGATTGTAGCCAGGTGGGAGTTGGTCTCTTCTCCCAGGCACCCAGCACCAGAACAAGAGGACACAGTCTCAAGCTGCACCAGGGGAAGTTTAGGCTGGAGGTGAGGAAGAAATTCTTCCCAGCAAGAGAGATTGGCCATTGGGATGTGCTGCCCAGGGAGGTGGTGGAGTCACCATCACTGGAGGTGTTTAGGAGGAGACCTGATGGGGTGCTTGGTGCCATGGTTGAGTTGATTAGATGGTGTTGGGTGATAGGTTGGACATCATGATCTCTGAGGTCTTTTCCAACCTGGTTCTCTTCTCTTCTCTTCTCTTCTCTTCTCTTCTCTTCTCTTCTCTTCTCTTCTCTTCTCTTCTCTTCTCTTCTCTTCTCGTCTCGTCTCGTCTCTTCTCTTCTCTTCTCTTCTCTTCTCTTCTCTTCTCTTCTCTTCTCTTCTCTTCTCTTCTCTTCTCTTCTCTTCTTCTCTATTCTTCATCTTCTCTACTCTACTTAACCTACTTCTGGATTTTAAACTGAAAATCCAACTGAATAAATATGAAGTGAAAAATAGAGCTAAATAAAGACAAGATGAAAATAAAGTGGAAATCCAGCTGAACACTCCTGAATACATGGACACACACAATAAAAATCAGCTCTAGGTACAGCATTGTATAGAACAAAACCCCCACTCTGAGGCAAAGCAAGAAATAAATCAAGCCCACTGCATTTTGTTCAGGAAATGACATCTCTGCATCACCTAGGTATAAAAAAACCTCAGTCAAAAAAAAAAAATAGCCACCCATTCATTTAGCTGACAGCCAAAGTGATGTTGACAAAGGGCTTGCTCTTACTTCACCCCAAAAGACCCCAAGTCTTTTTCTGTAGGCATTGCAGCAAGCACTCAAGGAATTCAACCGACCTAATTTGGTTTACTCTGAGAATTGAGGCACCAAATTCTCATCCAGCTCTGAGCGGCTGCAGCTGTGAAGAGTGCTACAAGAGAAGAGCTGGAAGTCTGTGTCCCATACATTCTATTTAATCCCACTGGTGTTCTTCACCTCAGGAATATTGATTGTTGCAGCTCTCTCTATTAACAAACAGAAAACTCTTGGGTGGGAAACAGAATGAGCCTCTTTCCTTTTTCGTTTTGGAAAGAGTTTTATTTTCAAATTGAATTTGAAATGTGGCCTTCCCTCTCAGAAACATCTGTTTGATAAAACAACCTCTGAATTCCTGTCTTAGATGATCTCTGAATTTCTGGTTTAGGTATTCTCTCAATTTCTGTCTCAACTGTTCTCTGAATTCCTGTCTTAGCTGATATCTGAATTTCTGTCTTAGCTGATATCTGAATTTCTGTCTTAGCTGTTCTCTGACTTCCTGTCTTAGATCTCTGACTTCCTGTCTTAGATCTCTGAATTTGTATCTTAGATGATCTCTAGTTCCTGTCCTAGATCTCTGAATTCCTGTCTTAGATGATCCCTGAATCCATCTCAAGTGTTCTCTGAATTTCTGTCTTAGATGTCTGAATTCCTCTCCTAAATCTCTGAATTTCTGTCTTAGCTGTTCTGTAGCTCCTGTCCCAGATCTCTTAATTTGTCTTAGATGTCTGAATTCCTGTCTTAGCTGTTCTCTGAATTCTTGTCTTAGCTGATCTCTGATTTTCTGTCTTAGCTGTTCTCTAATTCATGTCCTAGATCTCTAAATCTCTGCTCTAGATGTCTGAATTGCTGTCTTAGCTATTCTCTACATTTCTGTCTTAGCTGATCTCTGAATTTCTGTCTTAGATGTCTGAATTCCTCTCTTAAATCTCTGAATTTCTGTCTTAGCTGTTGTGTAACTCCTGTCCTAGATCTCTTAATTTCTGTCTTAGATCTCTGAACTCCTGTTTTAGCTGTTCTCTGAATTCTTGTCATAGCTGATCTCTGAATTCCTGTCTTAGCTGATCTCCAATTCCTGTCCTAAATCTCTAAATTTATGTCTTAGATGGCTGAATTTCTGCCTTAGGTGTTCTCTGAATCCCTGTCTTGGATGATCTCTGTATTTCTGGGTTAGGTGTTCTCTCAGTTCTGTCCTAAGTGGTCTCTGCATTCCTGTCTTAGATCTCTCAATTTCTTTTTTTAGGCATTCTCTGAATTCCTGTCTTAGCTGTTCTTTGAATTTGTGTCTTAGATGATCTCTAGTTCCTGTCCTACTCTCTGAATTTCGGTCTTAGATGTCCGAATTCCTCTCTTAAATTTCTGAAGTTCTATCTTAGCTCTTCCGTAGCTCCTGTCCTACATCTCTTAATTTCTGTCTTAGGTCTCTGAATTCTTGTCTTAGGTGTTCTCTGAATTCTTGTCTTAGATGATCTCTAAACTTGTGGTTTAGGTATTCTCTCAATTTCTGTCTTAAGTCTTCTCTGAATTCCTGTCTTTGAGTTCTCAATTTCTGTTTTAGGCATTCTCTGAATTTCTGTCTTAGGTATTCTCTGTCTTAGATGTCTGAATTCCTCTTTTAGGTGTTCTCTGAATTCTTGTCATAGCTGATCTCTGAATTCCTGTCTTAGCTGATCTCTAATTCCTGTCCTAGATCTCTCAATCTCTGTCTTAGATGTCTGAATTCCTGTCTTAGCTATTCTCTGCATTTCTGTCTTGGCTGATCTCTGAATTTCTGTCTTAGCTGATCTCTAAATCCTGTCCTAGATCTCTAAATCTCTCTTAGATGTCTGAATTCCTGTCTTAGCTGTTCTCTGCATTTCTGTCTTGGCTGATCTCTGAATTTCTGTCTTAGCTGTTTTCAATTCCTGTCCTAGATTTCTAAATCTCTGTCTTAGATGTCTGAATTTCTGCCTTAAGTATTCTCTTAATTCTTGTCTTAGATCTCTGAATGTCAGTCTTCAGTATTCTCTGAATTCCTGCCTTAAAGCTCTGAATTTCTGTCTTAGTTGTTCTCTCTACTCCTGTCTTAGTTGTCCTCTCTATTCATATCTTAGATGATCTCTGAATTCCTGTCTTAAGCCTTCTCTAAATTCCTGTCTTAGGTATTGGTTTAGATCAGAGATGAAGGTTTGAACTGAGTTAGGCTTCAGATAAAACTCGTTTGGACATGTTTGGGCTTTCATGTATTTATAGAAAGTTATAAATGTGGATTGCAAGGAGAAGAGGGAGGAGGACTAAGGCAAAAAGTGGTCATTTGGGGATGCTGGGAAGTGTATGCCTGCATTTAGCACCACATGAAACATGTGAATGATCTTGTCAGAGAAGCTTGCGTGATACACTTTGTTAACTTAGGCTACCAATTAAGTCTCAAGTCAATATGTGCATAGATTGAAGAGGAAGCACCCTTAACACTTCCAATTTTCTAGACAATTGTATTAAAAACTGTATTAGACAACTGCAGCAGAAACCAAGGTGCATTTGGGGTTTGTTGTTGTCTCAAGCTGAGGCAGGGGAAGTTTAGGTTCGAGGTGAGGAGAAAGTTCTTCACAGAGAGAGTCGTTTGCCATTGGGATGTGCTGCCCAGGGAGGTGGTGGAGTCTCCATCCTGGAGGTGTTCAAGAAGGGATTGGATGTGGCACTTGGTACCATGGTCTAGTAGTCATGAGGTGTTGGGTGACAGGTTGGACTTGGTGATCTTTGAGGTCTTTTCCAACCTTGTTGATTCTATGATTCTATGTTTGATTTTTTCCCCTTGCAGCTTATTCAAACCATCAGTGCAGTAGACAAAGACGACCCTCTTGGTGGACAGAAGTTCTTCTTCAGTTTAGCTGCTGTTAACCCAAACTTCACTGTTCAGGATAATGAAGGTAAAGGTTAAACCTGGTGTAGGGAAGGAGCTTAATTTTGCTGGCTGGCTTGGCTTAAGGAGCAAGACAGGCTCCCTAATTCTTCTCAAAGGAGTTAAAGAGGACTGGAGAGGAACTGGAAAAGTTTAAATGGAAATACTGCTCCTACTCACATAGCACAGTGAAAAGCATATAAAAGACAATGAAATCCATGGGCCATGCCTCTCCAAAACCTCCTCAAGCCAAAGCTTCCACAAACCTCCCTCCAACCAGGCCAAACAAAGGGCAACAAAGCTGGGGAGGGGTCTGGAGCACAGCCCTGTGAGGAGAGGCTGAGGGAGCTGGGGTGGCTTAGCCTGGAGAAGAGAAGGATCAGGGGAGACCTTCTTGCTCTCTCCAACTACCTGAAGGGAGGTTGTAGCTAGGTGGGGCTTGGTCTCTTCTCCCAGGCAAGCAGCACCAGAACAAGAGGACACAGTCTCAAGGGGTGCCAGGGGAAATTTAGGCTGCAGGTGAGGAAGAAAGTCTTCCCAGCAAGAGAGATTGGCCATTGGAATGTGCTGCCCAGAGAGGTGGTGGAGTCACCATCCCTGGAGGTGTTTAAAAAAAGCCTGGATGAGGCACTTGGTGCCATGGTTGAGTTGATCAGATGGTGTTGGGTGATAGGTTGGACTTGATGTCTGAGGTCTTTTCCAGCCTGCTGAATTCTGTATTCTGCACTGTACATGCTGCACCTAGTGCCATGCTCTGAATCACTGTCTTTCCATCCACCCAGACAACACTGCCAGGATCTTGACGAGGAGGAATGGCTTCAGTCGACACGAAATAAGCACTTACCTCCTGCCAGTGGTGATCTCAGACAATGACTACCCCATCCAGAGCAGCACTGGCACCTTGACCATCCGAGTGTGCGCCTGCGACAGCCGCGGCAACATGCAGTCCTGCAGCGCCGAGGCCTTGCTCCTCCCTGCTGGCCTCAGCACGGGGGCACTGGTGGCCATCCTCCTCTGCATCATTATCCTGCTAGGTAAGACAAAGAAACAGCAGACAACACCAAGCTGGGGGCAGGAGTTGATCTGTTGCAGGGTAGGAGAGCCCTGCAGAGGGACCTTGCCAGGCTGGACAGATGGGCAGAGGCCAAGAGCAGGAGATTGAACACATCCAAGTGTCAGGTTCTACACACTGGCCATAACAACCCCAAGCAGTGCTACAGGCTGGGGTCAGAGTGGCTGGAAAGCAGCCAGGCAGAGAAGGACCTGGGGGTACTGGTTGACAGTAGGCTGAACATGAGCAAGCAGTGTGCCCAGATGCCAATGGCATCTTGGCCTGCTTCAGGAATAGTGTGGCCAACGGGAACAGGAAAGTCATTGTGTTCTGTGCTCAACACTGGTTAGGCCACACCTTGAGTCCTGTGTCCAGTCATGGGCTCCTCAGTTTAAGAAGGTCACTGAGACACTTGGACATACCCAGAGAAGGGCAACGAGGCTGGGGAGGGGTCTGGAGCACAGCCCTGGGAGGAGAGGCTGAGGGAGCTGGGGTTGCTTAGCCTGGAGAAGAGGAGGCTCAGGGGAGACCTTCTTACTGTCTCCAACTCCCTGAAGGGAGGTTGGAGCCAGGTGGGGGTTGGTCTCTTCTCCCAGGCAGCCAGCACCAGAACAAGAGGACACAGTCTCAAGCTGTGCCAGGGGAGGTTTAGGCTGGAGGTGAGGAGAAAGTTCTTCCCAGCAAGAGAGATTGGCCATTGGGATGTGCTGCCAGGGAGGTGGTGGAGTCCCTGTCCCTGGAGGTGTTCAAGACAGGCTTGGATGTGGCACTTGGAGCCATGGTTTATTTAGTCATGTGGTGTTGGGTGACAGGTTGGACTTGATGATCTCTGAGGTCTAGAGCAGCTAGGGGTTAGTGTTCTACTAAATGTTTTCTGTTTTCTTCCAAATCATGTGAGTGACAGCCAGCACAGAACCACACAATTGCCAGGGCTGGAAGGGACCTCAAGGCTCATCCAGTCCCAACCTCCTACATGAGCAGGGACCCCTCACACTAGATCAGCTTACTCAGAGCCACTTGATGGGTTGGACACGATGATCTCGAAGGTCTCTTCCAACCTGGTTTATTCTATTCTATTCTTGATGGAATTGCAGCTAAGATATTGCTGTAGCAGAGCTCTTTATCCCTTCTCTGTTTGTTCTCTTCAAGTCATCGTGGTGCTGTTTGCTGCTCTGAAGAGGCAACGCAAGAAGGAGCCTTTGATCCTCTCCAAGGAGGACATCAGGGACAACATCGTGAGCTACAACGACGAGGGTGGCGGCGAGGAGGACACCCAAGCCTTCGACATCGGCACGCTGCGCAACCCCGCGGCCATGGAGGACAAGAAGCTGCGGCGAGACATCCTCCCCGAGACCTTGTTTGTCCCACGGAGGACTCCTTCAGCCCCCGACAACACGGACGTCCGGGATTTCATTAACCAAAGGCTCAAGGAGCACGACACCGACCCCTCTGCACCGCCCTATGACTCCCTGGCCACCTACGCCTACGAAGGCAACGACTCCATCGCCGAGTCCTTGAGCTCCTTGGAGTCGGGCACCACCGAAGGAGACCAGAACTATGACTACCTCCGCGAGTGGGGGCCCCGCTTTAACAAGCTGGCCGAGATGTACGGCGGAGGAGAGAGCGACAAGGACGCCTCTTAACCTGCAGGAGTGACTTCTGCTCCCAGACGCCTTCTGCACTCCACAGTATTTAACATTCAGGAGGATTGCTTTGGGTTTGGTTTTTCCCCCTCCCTGCCACTCAGCACAAAGGTTTCCTTCTCCACTTCAACTTGTCCGTGGCTGTTGTTTGTTCTTTCGAGTAGAAGGCCACCTTGGGAATCTATCCAGCAGTTTATCGAGTCACTTTCCAAGAGCCAAAAAAAAACCCAACTGTGGGAATTCAGTGTTGTCTGTTTAGATTTTGCTATAGGAAGGAAAGAGATGATACCTTGACCTTCAGAAATTGGAACAGGGCGAGAATCCTTTCAGCCCACCTCATCTCCAAGCCGCTTCTGTTAGGTACAGAGAACCACAGAATTGTCAGGGTTGGAAGGGACCTCGAGACTCAGCCAGTTCCAACCCCCCTGCCGTGGGCAGGGATGCCTCACACCACAGCAGGTTGCTCACAGCCACATCCAGCCTGGCCTTAAAAGCCTCCAGGCAGGAGGCTTCCACCACCTCCCTGGGCAACCTGTGCCAGTCTCTCACCACCCTCCTGGGGAAGAACTTCTTCTTAACCTCCAATCCAAACCTACCCATCACTACGATTTTGTTTTCCCCATTCCCATCCTTGCAAGCGCAGCTTTGGAAGCTGGCAAACAAGACAAAACTCCATCCCTAATCAATAAATAAATGAATAACCACACTCCAAGATGTCCTGTGCTGTCCATGGAAACGAAAGCCAAACTGTACCCGTGGTGTTAATAAGTGTAACTTGCAGCTGGTTTCAAACAGAGAAACAGAAAAGTACAACAACAAAAAGGAAGAAAAACAAACAGACAAAAACAAACCCCAAGAATCAAGTGGTTGCGACTCCATTTCATCAGATTCTATCTGCCAATGTTTTATATTTATATTTTTGTATTTATTTTTAAGAAATAAAGCAGGTTTTACAACTATCCTGACTCCTGCCTGCCTCTTCTGACGGTCAGTTCCAGGCTTGGATCAGAGGAATGGAGAATCAGAGAATCAACCAGAGAATCAGAGAATGGCTGAATCAGAGAATCAGAGTATAAGAATAGAATAGAGTAGGATGGAATGGAATGGAATGGAATGGAATGGAATGGAATGGAATGGAATGGAATGGAATGGAATGGAATGGAATAGAATGGAATGGAATGGAATGGAATGGAATGGAATGGAATGGAATGGAATGGAATGGAATGGAATGGAATGGAATGGAATGGAATGGAATGGAATGGAATGGAATAGAACAGGAATGGAATAGAATGGAATAGGAATGGAATAGAATAGGAATAGGATAGGATAGGATAGGATAGAATAGAATAGAATAGAATAGAATAGAATAGAATAGAATAGAATAGAATAGAATAGAATAGAATAGAATAGAATAGACCAGACCAGACCCTGGAGCAGCACAGAAGTCACCCAACAGCAGTCTGTTCACAGTGAGATAAATGCTCAAGCTAAACCAATTCCACCTCTCCACAGCAGTGAGATCTATTAGGTCAAAACCCAGGATGCAGAGAGGAAACATAAAGGGAGGGCAGCAAATAGGAGGAGGCCCTGTGAACATAATCTCCTTTTCCTTTCCTAACTGAATGTTGACTTCTTTCTTCCCTCTCCACTTCTCCAGAGGCTTCTCCAGACTCTGCCTGAGTGTGGTTGAGTTGGCTGAAAAGTCACTTTCCACAGCTGTGGAGATCTAAAATATAGTGAGAAGCACACAGTCAGCCAGGTGGAGTTAGTACTTTATTGCTTCATTGCTTTGTTCCTTTTGCTTTCTCTTCCTCAAAGGTATTTTTGCTTTCCCCTTTTAGAGGAATATGGACTCAAAATGACAGCTTTTAAACTAACTTTATTGGGGGCTTGTTTTGTTTTGTTTTCCTCTTTCTTATTGCCAACCAAAATCTTCAAACCAAACATTCAGCTTTGGAGGAGAACTTCCTTGTCTGGAGGTTGAGGTCAACTTCAGCAAGCAATGAAAAACAACACCACCACCAAAAGTCTTTGACAATAAAGAAGCCCAAGCATTCTGCCTTTCATTTGTGTTCCTTTTGAGCTACAAAGCAGAGATCAGGCAGAGTTTGGACATATATTTAGCAAAACCAGCAGAGAACAGTTCCATTGATGTTTGCAAAGCAATATTAATGATTGGGCATTGGAAGGAAAACAGTTTCTGAACTCCTTTCACTCATATGGAGAGCAGCCAGGCAGAGAGGGACCTGGGGGTAGTGAGAGACAGCAGCTGAACATGAGGCAGCAGTGTGCCCAGGTGGCCAAGAAGGCCAAGGGCATCCTGGCCTGCATCAGGAACAGTGTGGCCAGCAGGAGCAGGGAAGTCATTCTGCCCTGTGCTCAGCACTGCTCAGGCCAAACCTTGAGTCCTGTGTCCAGCTCTGGGCTCCTCAGGTTAGGAAGGAGGTTGAGCTGCTGGAAGGTGTCCAGAGAAGGGCAAGAGAGCTGGGGAGGGGTCTGGAGCACAGCCCTGTGAGGGGAGGCTGAGGGAGCTGGGGTTGCTTAGCCTGGAGAAGAGGAGGCTCAGGGGAGACCTTCTTGCTGTCTAGAGAGAGGAGAGGAGAGGAGACTCGAGGAGAGGAGAGGAGACTCGAGGAGAGGAGACTCGAGGAGAGGAGACTCGAGGAGAGGAGAGGAGACTCGAGGAGAGGAGACTCGAGGAGAGGAGACTCAAGGAGAGGAGACTCGAGGAGAGGAGAGGAGAGGATGGGAGAGGAGAGGATGGGAGAGGAGAGGAGAGGAGAGGAGAGGAGAGGGAGAGGGAGGAGGAGAGAGGAGGAGGAGAGGAGAGGGAGAGGAGAGGAGAGGAGAGGAGAGGAGAGGAGAGGAGGAGAGGGAGGAGAGGAGGAGAGGGAGAGGAGAGAGAGAGGAGAGGAGGAGAGAGGAGAGGAGAGGAGAGGGGAGAGGCAAAACACTAGCTTTTAATTGATGAGTTAGCCTCTAAATATGACAGTCCCCACACAAATGGAAAAGGTCTTCACATTTTTCTCCTCTTGCAGGCACATTTTGCTTTACAGTTAAGGTCTTAATCTCTCCTCTTTCCCATTCTGCCCTCCCTACCCCAGCCAGCAGAGAAGGAGCGGGCTCCCAGAATTGATTAGGCTGCCACGTGTTCCTGGGGTAGCTCCAGGTGACTTTCCACACATTGTAGGGATACAGATGTCTTAAGGCAGTTCTGCACCAGTTCTGTCACAGCAAGATAAATGTAACACCACTCCCCCTAGGGCCTGCACGTATTCCATGGTACCTGCATGATTAATATCAGTTGATTAGCCAGCACAAAGCATTCCAGTAAAATGTGAGAGAGAAAAAAGTAGGCTAAAGCTTGTCCCTTACTTGGGATCATCTCAGCATCTCGTTAAAAAGAGATTAATTTATCATCTTCTTCCTGCAACTGTCCATTCCCAGAGTCCCTGCTGACAGAACCCCCAAAACAACTTGATAGGGCTTGCAAATGTCAGAATGCTGGTGGACAGGAGTGGGAAGAGTGCAGATTCCTTGGAATTATGGCAAAAATCAGTATTTCAGATCAAAAGCTACCATGCCCTGACTCAGTCTCCCCAGCACTACCAGGTAGCTATCATGCAGGTTTGCTGATGACACCAAGCTGTGTGGTGCAGCAGACACAGGCTGGAGGGAAGGGATCCATCCAGAGGGACCTGGACAGGCTGCAGAGCTGAGCCCATGGTAACCTCAGGAGGATCAACAAGACCAAGGGCAAGGTCCTGCAGCTGGCTTGGGGCAACCCCAAATACCAAGAGAGGCTGGGCAGGGACTGGCTGGAGAGCAGCCCTGAAGAAAAGGCCTTGGGGGTGCTGGGGGAGGAGAAGCTCAAGAGGAGCCAGCAGTGAGCACTTGCAGCCCAGAGAGCCAAGCAGAGCCTGGGCTGCAGCAAGAGAAGTGTGGCCAGCAGGGCCAGGGAGGGGATTCTGCCCCTCTGCTCCACTCTGCTGAGACCACAGCTGCAGCTCTGGGGCCAGTTCTGGAGCCTCTGTGCCAGGCAGCATCTGGAGGTGCCGGAAGGTGTCCAGAGAAGGGCCAGGAGGAGGATCAGAGGGCTGGAGCTGCTCTGCTGTGAGCACAGATTGAGAGAGTTAGGGTTGTGCAGTCTGGAGAAGAGAAGTCTCAGGGGAGACCTTCTTGTGGTCTTCCAATATCTGCAGGGGGCTCCAAGAAAGCTGGGGAAGGACTTTTGAGGGTGTCAGGGAGAGATAGGAGCAGGGGGAATGGAGAAAAACTAGAAGTGGGTATATTCAGCTTGGATGTTAGGAAGAAGCTCTTTCCCATGAGGGTGGGGAGACCCCCTTCAGATACTGGGTTTCTGGGATTTCAACGTGCAGATGAAGTAAAAGATGATGCCCCCAATACTGTAACAGGTTGCTAAATTGAATAGAAAATAGAATAGAATAGAACAGAATAAACCAGGTTGTAAGAGACCTTCAAGATCATCGTGTCCAACCTATCACCCAACACCACCTAATCAACTAACAGACTTGCTCACTTGCCAGAGAGCAACAGCTACAACAAAGCTTTCAAAATTAGAGCTGTTGGGCCAAAGAACATCATGTCCTAGACTGCATTTTACATGGAATCATAGAATCAATAAGGTTGGAAAAGACCTCAAAGATCATCAAGGCCAAGCTGTCACCCAGCAGCTCGTGACTAACTCAGCCATGGCACCAAGTGCCACGTCCAATGGAGTTTGAAAGCCTGTCAGGCTTTCACTATCAGTGAGCTGTTCAATAGAGCAAAGAATGAGGTGACAGCCTCCATGGAGGTGTGCAAGAAAGGCTTGGATGTGGCACTTGGAGCCATGGTTTAGCTGTCAGGAGGTGATAGGTCTTAGGTCATAGGTTGGACTTGATGATCTCTGAGATCTTTTCCAACCTGGTTGATGCTGTGATTCTGTGAGTGAGGCAGGTGTAGCAAGCTGCACATCCCTGGAGACAAATAAATTAATATATATATATAATTTAAAGTCTTTTATTGTCTCCACTGAGCAGTGCAAGGAGCTTCATTTTGCTTTTCTTTCCTATCAGGCTCAAATTTGCCTGGCAAAATTGAGTTGGAATAGAAGACTACAGCTCATTGATACTTCAATCCAAAGCAGGGCTAGGGTGGCAGGAGAAAATCACCTCCCAGTGAGTGGGAATAGAAATTAGATTAAAATGGCAGAGAAATAAACCAATCACAGAATCACAGAGTATTAGAGGTGGAAGGCACCTCCAGAGCTCCCCCAGTCCAAGCCCCCTGCCAGAGCAGGGGCACCCAGAGCAGCTCACACAGGAACACATCCAGGTGGGGTTGGAATAGCTCCACAGAGGGAGACTCCACAACCCCCCTGGGCAGCCTGCTCCAGGCCTCTGTCATCCTCACAGGGAAGAAATCCTTCCTCCTGTTCCCATGGCACTTCCTCTAGGCTCAGCTTCCACCACTGCCCCTTGGGCTGGCATTGGGCAGCCCCCAGCAGAGCCTGGCTCCAGCCTCTGGGCACTGCCCCTGCACAGCTTTAGCCCCAGCAAGGAGCTCACCTCTCAGGCTCCTCCTCTGCAAGCTCCAGAGCCCTCAGCTCCCTCAGGCTCTCCTCCTGAGGAAGATCTTCCATTGCCTGCAGCATCTCTGTGGCTCTGTGCTGGACTCTCTCCAGCAGTTCCCTGAGCTCCTTCTTGAGCTGAGGGATGCAGAATTGGACACAAGATTCCAGCTGTGGCCTCACCAGGGAGAATAGAGGGAGAGCAGGACCTCTCTAGACCTACTAACCACAGCCCTTCTAATCCCCCCCAGGCTGCCCTTGGCCTTCTTGACCAGCAGAGCACATTGCTGCACACAGACTATGCCTTAAACCCCACATGGATATTGACCCTTCTACCAAATGCCTCCTACCAAATACCAATGTTCCAACACAAATAACAAAATGAGTGTGGATAACCAAGACAAATCATCTCTCTCTGTCACCACCTTGAAGGAGATAATGGATTTATACCAACAAAGATTATTTTTCCCTGCAAACAACCTGAAAGTAAATGAAAATGTCTTTATTGGCTTTTCCCACAGGGCCCCTGAGACACACTTCTGACTCATTGAATAGGTCTGCATGAAGCACTTAAGATGGGAATAGACAATGGTAGTGTTCTGAAACACAAAGAGCTTTCTGAACCCCATTTTAAATGGTTATTATATATAAAAAGAAAGAGAGCATTAATCAGAATTGTCCCTCAAGGCTCTAGAAGCTTCCCATTCCATCAGATCAAACAGTGTGAAACCATGTGAAGCCAGGCTTTGAGCAGGCTGGGGACAGAGTGGCTGAGAGCAGCCAGGCAGAGAGGGACCTGGGGGTACTGGTTGCTAGTAGGCTGAACATGAGCCAGCAGTGTGCCCAGGTGACCAAGAAGGCCAATGGCATCCTGGTCTGCATCAGGAACAGTGTGGCCAGCAGCAGCAGGGAAGTCATTCTGCCCTGTGCTCAGCACTGCTCAGGCCACACCTTGAGTCCTGTGTCCAGTCATGGGCTCCTCAGGTTTAGGAAAGATGTTGAGCTGCTGGAAGGTGTCCAGAGAAGGGCAAGAAAGCTGGGGAGGGGTCTGGAGCACAGCCCTGTGAGGAGAGGCTGAGGGAGCTGGGGTTGCTTAGCCTGGAGAAGAGGAGGCTCAGGGGAGACCTTCTTGCTCTCTCCAACTCCCTGAAGGGAGGTTGTAGCCAGGTGGGGGTTGGGCTCTTCTCCCAGGCACCCAACACCGGAACAAGAGGACACAGTCTCAGGCTGTGCCAGGGGAGGTTTAGGCTGGAGGTGAGGAGAAAGTTCTTCCCAGAAAGAGTAATTGTCCATTGGGATGTGCTGCCCAGGGAGGTGGTGGAGTCACCAGCCCTGGAGGTGTCCAAGACAGGTTTGGCTGTGGCACTTGGAGCCATGGTTTAGTTGTCAGGAGGTGTTGGGTATTAAGTCATAGGTTGGACTTGATGATCTCTGAGGTCTTTTCCAGCCTGGTTGATTCTATGTTTCTCTGATTCTCTTTCTGTGCAGTGCCCCTAGGAAAATGCTTCATCAGTCCATTTCCTTACCAGCTTCCTTCCTGCAGTGTTCATCATACTCCAAGCTCAACCCCTGGAACGTTCTCCTTTCTGGGCTTGATATTAGTTTGGGTTGATATGAGCAGGCCACAGAGCTGAATCTCATTGCCACAACTCATTGCATTGAGGGCTTTGCCAGTCCCTTCCTTTCTGCTGTAACAGACTTTAGTCCTGACAGAGCTTGCAAGTGATTCAATTGAATAACCAGAGCCTCATAAGAATTTGTAAGAGGTTTAACATCAATTTAATAACAGGAATTCATTCCTGTTGCAGTGTTCCTCAGCCAGCCCTGGGAATTGTTTGGTTTCTGGTGTCAGAGTGGAGGTTCACACACTGCATCTCAGCAATGAAAGGTGTGTGCTGTCACCTAGAGAGAACATTAGGGCAGGAAAGAAATCACTGCTGCACTCTTCCTGTTTCCTCTTGTAAAAGAGGTGCTCCAAAAGACATGGCAAAGCCTAACAAATCTTCCTCACAGGATGTTAGGGGTAGGAAGGGATCTCCAAAGTGGTTGGATTTGATTAGAATCACAGAATTGTCAGGCTTGGAAGGGACCTCAAGGCTCAGCCAGTTCCCAACCCCCCTGCCATGGGCAGGGACACCTCACACTACAGCAGGTTGCTCACAGCCACCTCCAGCCTGGCTGCAAACACCTCCAGGCAGGAGGCTTCCACCACCTCCCTGGGCAGCCTGTGCCAGGCTCTCACCACCCTCATGGGCAACAACTTCTTCCTAACAGCCAATCTGATTCTCCTGGGCTGTTCTACTGCCTGCTTCCTCAGTCTCTCATTCTTAAAAGTGTTGCAGAGGATAACAAGGTTCATGGAACTGGAGCAGAGAAGGCAGGATTGGACTTCTGTGGAAATTGTAAATCAAAGACAAAAGAGAGTGCCTAGAGTGTGGCACAGGCTGCCCAGGGAGGTGGTGGAAGCCTCCTGCCTGGAGGTGTTTGCAGCCAGGCTGGAGGTGGCTGTGAGCAACCTGCTGTGGTGTGAGGTGTCCCTGCCCATGGCAGGGGGTTGGGACTGGCTGAGCCTTGAGCTCCCTTCCTGCCCTGGCAGCTCTGTGATTCCACGCAGCAGAAAACGCAGCCTGGCAAACGCTAAGCAGGAAACATTTCTGCAGCAGTTCCACCACTCAGAGCCCCACAGCCAAATGAAAGCCCAGAAGTGTTTAGTCTCCTGCTGCAAAGGCAGACAAACCCAAGAAATTATCATTTCAGAGGCTCTGGAAGAATGAGTCAGCTGCCCTGAGCAGTGTTTTGTTTCAGGGTCTGCAGATGTTCACTCAGAGACTGAGGCAGCCAATCCTTTGTGCTGTGCTGTGTTGTCTATTTTCCATCATTCAATTTGCATCAGTTTTATTTCTTTTCTTTTTGTTTTTTTTCCTCTCTTTTGAGGGGAGGTTGATGGATTTATCAGAACAACTAAGCTTAATTACCAAGAGTGGATCACAAGTGAGGGAACTTTTCACCTGGCAGCTCCAGCTCAG
Source organism: Melanerpes aurifrons (assembly GCA_011125475.1). Classification (NCBI taxonomy): domain Eukaryota; kingdom Metazoa; phylum Chordata; class Aves; order Piciformes; family Picidae; genus Melanerpes; species Melanerpes aurifrons. Next base: position 1,647,410 of record WWNC01000023.1, on the reverse strand, counting down.
CCAGATGGAACAAGGCACTGATATCTTTCGGGGAGGGGGGCTTCCTAGACAGGTCTCTGAAACAGAAGCAACAAGAACAACTGCAGGAATAGGTTGCCTGGGGAGGTGGCTGGGGCCCCATCCCAGGAGATATTCAAGGTGAGGCTGGACAGGGCTCTGGGCAACCTGATCTAGTTGAGGATGTCCCTGCTGAGTGCAGGGAGGTTGGACTGGATGAATTGTCAGGGTTGGAAGGGATCTCAAGGATCATCCACTTCCAACCCCCCCTGCAATGGTCAGGGACACCTCACAATACAGCAGGGGAGTGCTTGAGACAGTCCAGCACAGAGCCACAAAGATGCTGAAGAGAGAGGAGCCTCTTCCTTATGAGGAGAGCCTGAGGGAGCTGAGGGCTCTGTGGCTTGGAGAGGAGGAGCCTGAGAGGTGAGCTCCTTGCTGGGGCTAAAGCTGTGCAGGGTGCCTGAAATGAGGAACCCTGATTTCCAAGCACTCAGTAGCCTTCTTCTCAATCATCATCACCACCATCATCACCACCACCACCATCATCATCATCATCATCTTTTGTTTATTAAAGTTAGGTACTGAACAGTTGCCTTTCCAAAGCCCTTTCAACAACCACACTGGTGACACATGGGTGTGATGGGTGACCACCAGATGGATAAGGAACTGGCTTGATGTCTGCACCCAAAGAGTGGCTGTCAATGGCTCCATGTCCCAGTGGAGGCCAGGGACAAGCGGAGTCCCTCAGGGATCAGTCCTGGGACCTGTCTTGTTCAACATCTTTGTGGGTGCCATGGACAGTGGCATTGAGTGCAGCCTCAGCAGGTTTGCTGATGACACCAAGCTGTGTGGTGCAGCAGACAGCTGGAGGGAAGGGAGGCCATCCAGAGGGACCTTGACAGGCTGGAGAGGTGGGCACAAGCCAACCTCAGGAGGTTCAACAAGACCAAGGGCAGGGTCCTGCAGCTGGGTCAAGGCAATCCCAGGCACAAATCCAGGCTGGGCAGTGACTGGCTGGAAAGTAGCCCTGAGGAGAGAGCCTTGGGGGTGCTGGGGGAGGAGAAGCTCACCAGGAGCTCTCAGTCTGCACTTGCAGCCCACAAAGCCAATCAGATCCTGGGCTGCAGCAGGAGAAGTGTGGCCAGCAGGGCAAGGGAGGTGATTCTCCCCCTCTGCTCAGCTCTGGGGAGACCCCACCTGGAGTACTGCCTCCAGTTCTGGAGCCCCTATGGCAAGAGGGATCTGGAGGTGCTGGAAGGTGTCCAGAGCAGGGCCAGGAGGAGGAGCAGAGGGCTGGAGCTGCTCTGCTGTGAGGACAGACTGAGGGAGTTGGGGCTGTTCAGTCTGCAGAAGAGAAGGCTCCCAGGTGACCTCATTGTGGCCTTCCAGGATCTGAAGGAGGCTCCAGGAAGGCTGGGGAGGGACTGCTCAGGATCTCAGGGAGTGCTAGGACTAGGGGGAATGGAATGAAGCTGGAGGTGGGGAGATTCAGGCTGGAGGGGAGGAGGAAGTTCTTCCCCATGAGAGTGGTGAAGCCCTGGACTGGGTTGTCCAGGGAGGTGGTTGGGGCCCTGTCCCTGGAGGTGTTTAAGCCCAGGCTGGCTGAGGCTGTGGCCAGGCTGATCTAGTGTGGGGTGTCCCTGCCCATGGCAGGGGGGTTGGAAGTGGCTGATCCTTGTGGTCCCTTCCAACCCTCACTGATACTGTGATAACTAACATTGAATCTGCAGAGCTAGAGAGGTTCAACTCTCTTCTCCAGCTGTGGTTAACTTGAGCCTTTCTGTGTGAACTGCTTCAAACCAAAACCAACAACAACAAGCCACCCCCAAAAACCTCAGAAGGAAACTACAGCTTAAATTATCAATACGGCTTTCACTCACTCTGTCAGCTGTGGATCCATTCTCTTTAATAAGTTGTCTAAAGCACCTTGCAGGCTGCCTGATTCCCCTTTGATGCTGCACCAAGCGAGGGAGATGAAAGCCTGGCTCGAATCTATCACTGCTGACACCTCTGTGACTTTGCCCCATCAATCCTGCCTGATGGGGAGCTGCCACAACAAAGTCAGCCCCAATGATGGAATTGTCACTCCACCCAAGCCAAGCTGCCAAGGCAGCTGCTGGAGCATGGTGTTGTGAAGTTGATGTCCTTCCATAGGCTGTGCTCATAGCTCTGGGCCTTTGACTTGTACTTCTCCTGAGATGCTGAAATGCACCAGGATTAAATCATTTTGGAGTGATCCTCCTCTAGCCTGTGTGATACCCTGAGCCTTCAACATACTGAGTAACCTCAGTTGCTAAAGTGTGTTACAGTATCACTAAGGTTGGAAGAGATCTGTTGGATCATCGAGTCCAACCTGACTCTTCTCGATTCTTCCTTCCCAGGTGCTTTAAACACCAGCGCCACAGGCTGGGAGGTGATCTGCTGGAGGGCAGCCCTGTGGAGCCCTGGTGGGCAGCAGTTTTGTAGCCTAGGAACCATAGAATCACAGAACTAACCAGGTTGGAAAAGAACTCAGAGATCATCAAGTCCAACCTATGGCTTAATACCTAACACCTCCTGACAACTAAACCATGGCTCCAACTGCCACATCCAAGCCTTTCTTAAACACCTCCAGGGATGGGGACTCCACCACCTCCCTGGGCAGCACATCTCAATGGCCAATCTTTCTTGCTGGGAAGAACTTTCTCCTCACCTCCAGCCTAAACCTCCCCTGGCACAGCTTGAGACTGTGTCCTCTTGTTCTGGTGCTGGCTGCCTGGGAGAAGAGACCAACCCCCACCTGGCTACAACCTCCCTTCAGGGAGTTGGAGAGAGCAATGAGGTCTCCCCTGAGCCTCCTCTTCTGCAGGCTAAGCAACCCCAGCTCCCTCAGCCTCTCCTCCCAGGGCTGTGCTCCAGACCCTTCCCCAGCTTTCTTGCCCTTCTCTGGACACCTTCCAGCAACTTTACCTTGTTTCCATGAAGCAAGCTACCTATCAGAGCTGCCAATATAAAGGGAAGGGGAGAAAAAGTACCCACAAGCTTTTAGGGTCAGGGCAAGGTAAGGGTTGGTCTCTTCTCCCAGGCAACCTATGACAGAAGGAGAGGGCAGTCTCAAGCTGCACCAGGGGAGGTTTAAGGTGGAGGTGAGGAAGAAATTCCTTCCAGCAAGAGAAATTGCCCATTGGGATGTGCTGCCCAGGGAGGTGGTGGAGTCACCATCACTGGAGGTGTTTAGGAAGAGCCTGGATAAGGCACTTGGTGCCATGTTGAGTTGATCAGATGGTGTTGGGTGATAGGTTGGACTTGATGATCTCTGAGGTGTTTTCCAACCTGGTTAATTCTGTATTCTGTCTATTCTGTATTCTGTCAAATGAGCAATCAAATGATCAGAGTCTCTCTCCACTGGAAAGCTTCAATGGAAGGCTAACTGCTGCCTCCTGCTCATGACTTCTCTCCAAAGCTGAACTGAGGTCCTTGCTGTTCTCTGGCAGCTGAAGTCTCCCTCTTCCTGCCTTCTATTTTTAAGAAGTGTTTAAGAGCTGAAGAGAAAATGAGCAGCAGGAGCAGAGCCACATCAGGAAGCATCCTCCTCAGCTGCTGCTCAAGAGAAAAAACACCACACAACACATTTGAAAGGCCTTCTAATAGAATGCTGCTTGCCCCCATAACACTTGTCAGTGGCTGTGCTTCAGATGCAAATTTCTTCATGCCTCTGAATTGAATTAATTTGGAGAAGTAGTGAAGAACTGAGGGAGCTGGGGGTGTTTAGCCTGCAGAAGAGGAGGCTCAGGGGAGACCTTCTTGCTCTCTACAGCTACCTGAAGGGAGGTTGTAGCCAGGTGGGGGTTGGTCTCTTCTCCCAGGCACCCAGCACCAGAACAAGAGGACACAGTCTCAAGCTGCACCAGGGGAGGTTTAGGCTGGAGGTGAGGAGAAAGTTCTTCCTAGAAAGAGAGATTGGCCATTGGGATGTGCTGCCCAGGGAGGTGGTGGAGTCACCATCCCTGGAGGTATTTAGGAGGAGACTGGATGGGGTGCTTGGTGCCATGGTTGAGTTGATTAGATGGTGAGGGAAGGGAAGGAAGGGAAGGGAAGGGAAGGGAAGGGAAGGGAAGGGAAGGGAAGGAAGGAAGGGAAGGGAAGGGAAGGGAAGGGAAGGGAAGGAAGGGAAGGGAAGGGAAGGGAAGGGAAGGGAAGGGAAGGGAAGGGAAGGGAAGGGAAGGGAAGGAAGGAAGGGAAGGGAAGGGAAGGGAAGGGAAGGGAAGGGAAGGGAAGGGAAGGGAAGGGAAGGGAAGGGAAGGGAGGCTCCAGGGAGATGTTAGAGCAGCCTTCTGATGCCTGAAAGGGAACCTACAAGAAATCAAGGGAGGGAGTTTTTACAAGGGCTTGTAGTGATGAGAGGGAATTGATTGAACTTTGAGAAGGGGAGATTTAGACTGGAGAATAGGAATTCTTTCCAGTGAGGATACAATACAATCCGTAGTTAACCAGGTTGGGAAAGGTCTTGAAGATCATCAGTCCAACCTATCACCCAGCACCATCTAATCAACTCAACCATGGCACCAAGCACCTCATCCAGGCTCTTTTTAAACACCTCCAGGGATGGTGACTCCAGTACCTCCCTGGGCAGCACATCCCAATGGCCAATCTCTCTGTCTGGGAAGAATCTCTTCCTAACATCCAACTTAAACTTCCCCTGGTGCAGTTGGAGGCTGTGTCCTCTTGTTCTGGTGCTGGCTGCCTGGGAGAAGAGACCAACAGTTTGATGTCCATCTTGTGCTGGGGGCACCAGAACCAGATGCAGTACTGCAGGTGAGGTCTCATGAGAGCAGGGCAGAAGGGCAGAATCACTTCCCTGTAGTCTGTAGCCACTTCCCTGTATCCCTGCAGTCTGCATTCTGAAATGACTCTGCTGCCAACCCCCAAAGGAACTCAATGAATCAGGTGGTACAAAGCTCTGCACCCAGCAGGTAAAGCCTGAAACTGCCTTGACAACCACATTTCATTAATGGTTTGGGTTTAGTGAGCAGCTCATGGGTTCAGGCATTCAGGTGCAATGGACTAGAAGCATCCTCAGAGCTGGGAAGTTTATTAGTTTGATTATCATGCCAAAGATGATGAGCACATGCAGAGCTGGAAAACAAGGTGGGGGGTGGGGAAAACAGGGTTCCAGTCCATTGGCTGTGCCCCTTTTCAGCCTTTCAAGGCACTAACTAGAAGGACATCTCAGCGCTGCTAACAGCAGCTCTCCTCCCAGGGAGTAAATTGTGAATGTCTTTGGTTGCAGATCATAATGAGCAGATCTCTTCTGACAGTGTCAAAGCATGAACTTTGGGATGAGACAACATAAAACTTAGGCTAAAAGCACTCCTGCTCCTTCTAGATTCTTTCACAACCTACCTGAAAAATCAGTGGTAGAATGGGATGGTAAATCCCAGTCAGCCCTGTGGTAGAGGCTGGGGACTGAGCTGCTGGAGAGCAGTGAAGGGGAAAAGGACCTGGGGGGTCCTGGTGGATGGGAGGTTGACCCTGGGCCAGCAATGTGCTCTGCTGGCCAAGAGAGCCAATGGGATCCTGGGTTGGATTAGAAAGGCTGTGGTTAGTAGGTCGAGGGAGGTTTTCCTCCCCCTCTACTATGCCCTGCTGAGACCACAGCTGCAATCCTGTGTCCAGTTTGGGGCTCCCCAGTTGAAGAGAGACAGAGAGCTGCTGGAGAGAGTCCAAGGCAGAGCCAGGAGGAGGATATGGGGACTTGAGCATCTCCCCTGTGAGGAGAGACTGAGAGCCCTGGGGCTGTTGAGTCTGGGGAGGAGAAGGCTGAGAGGGATCTGATCAATGTCTATCAATAGCTGAGGGCTGGGGGACAAGGGGAGGGGGCCAAGCTCTTTTGGGTGGTGCACAGCAATAAGACAAGGAGCAATGGATACAAACCTGAACACAGAAGATTTCACCTCACCATGAGGAGAAACTTCTTTAAAGTGAGGGTTACAGAGGCCTGGGGCAGGCTGCCCAGAGAGGTTGTGGAGTCTCCTGCTCTGGAGCCTTTCAAACCCCCTGGCTGCCTTCCTGTGCAGCCTGCCCTGGGTGATGCTGCTCTGGCAGGGGGCTTGGACTGGATGATCTCTGGAGGTCCCTTCCAACCTCTAATGTGCTGTGATACTGTGATATGCGCAGAGCCAAGGAGCAGAAAGCTTTCCAACAGGTTGCAAGGAGCTAGCTGAGTATTAGCATACAGATTCCATTTCCTCAGCTCATTCCTGCAGCATCTGTCAAAACTTCCACATTTGGAAGCATTCACCTGGGCAGAGCTATGGAGCTATAGAATTGCCTCAGCAGGCTGCCAGAGAGGTTGTGGAGTCTCCTGCTCTGGAGCCTTTCCAAGCCCATCTGGATGCCTTCCTGTGCAGCCTGCCCTGGGTGATGCTGCTCTGGCAGGGGGCTTGGACTGGATGATCTCTGGAGGTCTTTCCAACCTCTAAAGTACTGTGACATGCAAGTGATGTCACAGCAGAGAATTGGTTTTGGTGGGCAGATGGAGTCAAGAAGTTGTTAAGGAAGAAGTCTCCTGGATTAGAATTTGTCCACCTGTGATAGGCAACAAAATGCTAACACCAGGAAAGCATTTTTGTGAGGCACTGAGGCACTGTTAGCACCAAAGCAGGTCAAAGCATCACCCCTTGGCAGCACAGGAGGAAAGAATTGCAAATCAGGTGCTGTTCAAATGTTCAGATCACCCCATGGCCTCAGGTTTGAAGGAGGGTTCACTGTGAGGGTGACAAAGCCCTGGAGCAGGCTGCCCAGAGAGGTGGTGGAGTCTCCTGCTCCAGAGACATTGAACAACCACCTGGATGTGTTCCTGTGAGATCTGCCCTGAGTGACCCTGCCTTGACAGGGGGGATGGACTGGATGAGCTTTCAAGGTCCCTTCCAACCCCTAGCATTCTGTGAGTCTGTGTGTCTCTCTCCTGCCTCTCAGACACTGATCAGGGTCCATTGTATTTATCTTAGTATCATAGTATCAGTCAGGGTTGGAAGGGACCACAAGGATCAGCCACTTCCAACCTCCCTGCCATGGGCAGGGACACCCCACACTAGATCAGCCTGGCCACAGCCTCAGCCAGCCTGGCCTTAAACACCTCGAAGGACAGGGCCCCAACCACCTCCCTGGACAACCCATTCCAGGGCTTCACCACTCTCATGGGGAAGAACTTCCTCCTCCCCTCCAGCCTGAATCTCCCCACCTCCAGCTTCATTCCATTCCCCCTAGTCCTATCACTCCCTGAGATCCTGAGCAGTCCCTCCCCAGCCTTCCTGGAGCCCCCTTCAGATCCTGGAAGAACACAATGAGGTCACCTGGGAGCCTTCTCTGCTCCAGACTGAACAGCCCCAACTCCTTCCGTCTGTCCTCACAGCAGAGCAGCTCCAGCCCTCTGCTCCTCCTCCTGGCCCTTCTCTGGACACCTTCCAGCACCTCCAGATCCCTCTTGCCATAGGGGCTCCAGAACTGGAGGCAGTACTCCAGGTGGGGTCTCCCCAGAGCTGAGCAGAGGGGCAGAATCACCTCCCTTGCCCTGCTGGCCACACTTCTCCTGCTGCAGCCCAGGATCAGATTGGCTTTGTGGGCTGCAAGTGCAGACTGAGAGCTCCTGATGAGCTTCTCCTCCCCCAGCACCCCCAAGGCTCTCTCCTCAGGGCTGCTTTCCAGCCAGTCCCTACCCAGCCTGCATTTGTGCCTGGGATTGCCTTGAGCCAGCTGTAGGACCCTGCCCTTGGTGCCCACCTCTCCAGCCTGTCCAGGTCCCTCTGGTCCCATCTTATCTATTTTAGGCATCATTTGAGTGCATCCCTTTCCCAAGCAGTGTTTAGTAAATCAACACAGCCCAGAGGATGCTGTGTGTGATCTTTTCAACCAAGAGCAAACCCAGGACACAATCCTGGCTGGGCTGTCTGCTTGCCTGTTTGAAGGTTTCTTGGTGTGTACCTGGGCATCCTAAACAAAACCTTTTGCCTTCCCCTCGGGGTCAGGAAAGAATTCTGACAGGAAAGAGAGATCAGAGCAGTGCTTGCAGTGACAGGGAGGCTGCACATGCTTCACAGCACTAAACAAGGGACACAACTCTGCTCCTTTCTGCTCTGTTTGCTTAGGTTAGTGGGTGGTTGTGTAAGGCAAAGGACCTCTACTGGTCCTGTGCTAGTGGAAAGATAATACAAGCAGTCTTTAAGAGAGAACTCTCACTTGACAAGATGACAGCTGTGGTGCTGTGTACACAGGGGTAATAGAATCATTGTTAGGGGGGGAAAGGACCTCAAGGATCAGCCAGTCCCAACCCCCCTGCCAAGGGCAGGGACACCTCACACTTTGGATGAGCAGCTCAGCAACATGGGCTAAGATTTGTGTACAGGGAGATCATAGAATGGTCAGGGTTGGAAATGACCTCCAAACCTCTGCCTCACTCTAGGCACTCTCTTTTCTCTTTGACTTACAAAGGGCCACAGAAGTCCAATCCTGCCTTCTCTGCTCCAGTTCAATGAACCTTGTTATCCTCTGCAACACTTTCAAGAAGGAGTGACTGAGAAAGCAGGCAGTGGAACAGCCCAGGAGAATCAGCTTGGATGTGAGGAAGAAGTTGTTCCCCATGAGAGTGATGAGAGCCTGGCACAGGTTGCCCAGGGAGGTGGTGGAAGCCTCCTGCCTGGAGGTGTTTGCAGCCAGGCTGGAGGTGGCTGTGAGCAACCTGCTGTGGTGTGAGGTGTCCCTGCCCATGGCAGGGGGGTTGGGACTGGCTGAGCCTTGAGGTCCCTTCCAAGTCTGATAATTCTATGATTCTAATCAAACCTAAGAGGCAGGGAGGCATACAGCTCCCCAGCTCTCTCAGTCTGTCCTTATAGGAGAGGTGCTCCAGCCTTCTGCTCATCCTCTAGGCCATTCTCTGGACACATTGCAGCACAGGGTAGGTGGCACAGGGATGTGTCCAAGCAGAACAAATCTTGTGCACCACTCACACCAGCAAGAGAAACCTTGTGTAGTGCTGCTGCTTCATTGTACCTGATGATTCAGACATGAAACAAATCCTTCTTGAGTTTTTCCTTCTCACTGAGAAGTGATGGTTGCAGTATCTGCAGTGAGAGCACATGCCAGCACGGAACATCCAAGGAGGGAACCTGTAGAATCATAGAATCATAATCATAGAATTATAGAATCATAGAATCATAATCATAGAATTATAGAACCATAGAAACATAGAATGGTCTCTGTTGGAAGGGACCTCCAGAGCTCATCCAGTCCAACCCCCTCTGCAACATCCTCCACTAGATCAGATTGCCCAGAGCCCTGTCCAGCCTCACCTTCAATATCTCCAGGGGGTAGAGCCTCAACCACCTCCCTGGGCAACCTGTTCCAGTGTTCCACTGCCATTTTTGTTCTCTTTTTTAATCTCACAGCAAATCCCAGGCTCACAGGATGTTAAGGGCTGGAAGGGACCTCCAAAGATCACAGTATCACAGTATCACCAAGGTTGGAAGAGACCTCAAAGATCATCCAGTCCAAAGATCATCCAGTGCCAGCCCCCTGCCAGAGCAGAGCAGAGAACCCAGCACAGGGCACACAGAACACATCCAGACAGGGCTGCAACGGCTCCAGACAAGGAGACTCCACAACCTCTCTGGGCAGCCTGCTCCAGGGCTCTGTCACCCTCACTCTAAAGAAGTTTCTCCTCATGCTGAGCTGAAACCTTCTGTGTTCAGGTTTGTATCCATTGGTCCTTGGCTTATTGCTGTGCACCACCCATGAGAGCTTGCCCCCTCCCCTTGCCCCCCAGCCCTCAGCTATTGAGAGACATTGATCAGATCCCTCTCAGCCTTCTCCTCTCCAGACTCAACAGCCCCAGGGCTCTCAGCCTCTCTTCACAGGGGAGATGCTCAAGCCCCCAACTCATCCTCCTGGCTCTGCCTTGGACTCTCTCCAGCAGCTCTCTGTCTCTCTTCAACTGGGGAGCCCAGTACTGAACTGATTGCAGCTGTGGTCTCAGCAGGGCAGAGCAGAGGGGCAGCAGAACCTCCCCAGCCCTGCTGGCCACACTTTTCTTGCTGCCCCCCAGGATCTCCTTGGCTCTCTTGGCCAGCAGAGCACATTGCTTTCCCATGCAGACCTTGCTGTCCCCCAGCACTCCAAGGTCTTTCTCTGTGGAACTGCTTTTATATCACACTGCTTACATTGTCTTGGAGCTTGTTTAAGCCCAGAGAAGAGGCTGAAGGGAGCCCTCACTGCTATCTACAACTCCTTGCACGATTTTAATGCCCTGTGGTGCTGAGCACTGTAGGCTGATGCAACAAAATGCTGACAATTTGCCAGAGAAAGGAGAGCTAAGTGACTGTGTGAACTGTCAGTGCCCTGCCATCAGAAGATGGTGGGAAAGCTGCATGCAGGCTGTGAGGCTTCTTGTAAGGTACTCAAACGTATTTGTATGACACGATTTCCTGTGCTGTTTTGGGGCCCTCACTCCAGGAAGGACAACAAAGCTGATCTGAAGTTTGAGGCTAATTTGAAAGGGAAGCAAGCCTTGCAGAGTGTACAAAAGGCTGGTTTCTTGTTGCTGAACCATTGCACCTTTCATATGTGCTTGTGTTCTCTGTTATTGCTGTAATTCTCCGTGTTAAACACACAAAGACAAACCAAGGAACCTGATCCCAACTCTCCCTCTTAGAATCACAGAATGCTCTGGGTTGGAACTGACTCCAGAGCTCATCCAGTCCAACCCCTCTGCACTCAGCAGGGACATCCCCAACTAGATCAAGTTGCCCAGAGCCCTGTCCAGCCTCACCTGGAATATCTCCAGAGGATGGAGGCACATCCACCTCCCTGGGCAACCTGTTGCAGTGTTCCAGCAGCCTCCTGGTGCAGAACTTGTTCCTCACATCCAATCCCAATCTGCTCTGCTCTGTTTGAAGTCGCTGTCCCTGGTCCTGTCCCTGCAGGCCTTTGCAAACAGTCTCTCTCCATCCTTCTTGTAGCCCTCTTCAGGTCCTGGCAGGCTGCTCTGAGGTCTCCCTGGAGCCTTCTCTTCTCCAGGCTGAACACCCCCAGCTCCCTCAGCCTGTCCTCGTAGCAGAGCTGCTCCAACCCCCTGATCTTTTCTGTGGTCCTCCTCTGGACCCTCCCCATCAGCTCTATGTCCTTCCTCATTGAGTGCTCCAGAGCTGGACACAGTACTCCAGGTGAGGTCTCATCAGAGCAGAGCAAAGGGTCAGAATGTCCTCTCTGGCTCTGCTGGCAATGCTGCTTCGGATGCAGCCCAGGCTGCCCTTGGCCTTCTGTGCTGCAAGCTCGCACTGCCTGCTCCTGTCCCAGCTTGCTAATGTGCTCCTTTTCCTCAGGAATGTTCTCCTGTTATTGATCTTCTCTCATGCTTCTCACCCTAGTTTGTTATTTCATTTTTTTGGCTCATTTTTTGTGCAGGTTACCCCAATGTGATGTTGCACAAAGGGATCTCTGCTACATCTGCTCATCAAATCACTAACCAGAGTGGGTTTTGTTCCCTACAGAGGTGTCTGCACTCCTTCCCCACTCAAAGATCCTACATTCAAGGATTCTGTCTGGATACCCAAAGCAAAATAGGCTCCTTCCAACAGCTGAGATCCAAAGCATTTCTCCTCTTCTTGCCTTTCCTTTTTTCCTCTGAATAGCAGAATGTGAGGGCAAACACTTCCTGTCATCTGGGAGGGAAAGAGAGTTTCCCTGAGCAATCAGCTGAAGAAGCAGAGCCCAACAAAAAGAGCAGCCCTAACTCAGCCCAGCTTCAAAACAAAATGTGAAGCTTCCCTCCTTCAACTGAGATGCAGCTCCTCATCTCTCTACTTCCACTGTCACTGTGTGGAATATTCTTCTTGGCTTGAAAGTGGTTTTGTCTTTCAGTGCCTCATTTTGAAGAACAGATGGAGAATGATGAAGTCAGGGCAAGAGAGAGAAAGATGAAATCAGAGTCACCATCCCTGGAGGTGTTCAAGAGGGGATTGGATGTGGTACTTGGTGCCATGGTTTAGTCATGAGGTTTGTGGTCACAGGTTGGACTCGATGACCCTTGAGGTCTCTTCCAACCTTGATGATTCTGTGAGAAAGGAAGATGAAATCAGGTCAAGAGAGAGAATGATGAAATTAAGACAAGAGAGAAAATGATGAAATCAGGATGGGAGAAAGATGAAATCAGGACAAGAGAGAGAATGTTGAAACCATGTCAAAAGAAAGATGAAATCTGGAAAAGATAGAGAGTGATGAAATCAGGAAAAGAGAGAGAAAGAGGAAAGCAGGACAAGAGGGGGAAGGACAAAATCAGAACAAGAGAAAGATAAAATCAGGACAAGAGAGAAAGAGAAAGAGAAAATCAGGCCAAGAGAATGATGAAATCAGGACAAGAGAGAGAATGATGGAATCAGGATGAGGGAAAGATAGAATCAGGACAACATAGGGAAAGATGAAATTAGGACAAGAGAGAGAATGATGAAATCAGTACAAGAGAGAGAAGGACAAAATCAGTACAAGAGAGAGAAGGATGAAATCAGGGCAAGAGAGAGAAAGAGGAAATCAGGACAAGAGAGAGAAGGATGAAACCAAGGCAAGAGAGAGAAAGATGAAATCAGGACAAAAGAGGTGGATGAAATCAGGACAGGAGAAAGAAAGATGAAATCAGGACAAGAGAGAGAAGGATGAAATCAGGATAAGAGAGAGAAAAGAGGAAATCAGGACAAGAGAGGACAAGGCAAGAGAGAGAAAGATGAAATCAGGACAAAAGAGGTGGATGAAATCAGGACAGGAGAAAGAAAGATGAAATCAGGACAAGAGAGAGAAGGATGAAATCAGGCCAAGAGAGAGAAAGATGAAATTAGGACAAGAGAGAGAAAGATGAAATCAGGACAAGAGAGAGAAAGAGGAAATCAGGACAAGAGAGAGAAAGATGAAATCAGGACAAGAGAGATGGATGAAATCAGGACAAGAGAGAGAAAGAGGAAATCAGGACAAGAGAGAGAAGGATGAAATCAGGCCAAGAGAAAGATGAAATCAGTCCAAGATAGGGAAAGATGAAATCAGGCCAATGATGACATCTGAGCTACTCTGATACCAATAAAAATATTGAAAACTTTCAATTAAAAAAGAGAAAATCAGGGGGGGAACACAAATGAAATAATAACTGAGTGGCCTTGTGGAACCTTCCTGAAATGCAGGAGGTCAGCTGCATATTCAGTGTATAAACTAGCCCAGTGCACAAACCAACTGCTCCAGGGGAAAGCTGCGTCCATAAATCACTGACAGGGTTTGCAGACATCCACAGCACCAAGAGATTTCTCATCTGCAAAGACAGAGCCTAGCAGATATTCCTCAGCATTGCCAGGCTGCATCCCAGACACAGCTTTCTGATCAAATTGATGGAACAAAATGCTTTATCTTCCAGGAGAGCAGAACCCTCTGTGGGATGGAGATGGCAGAAGAGTTGACAAGAGGGGAGAGGCTGCAGGAAAATTCAGATTAATTACATGACTTCATTTCAGAGAGTGCATTACACAGCCTCTGCAAGCTGCTTGAGTTTCTTCCACAGCTATCATCAGATTTGAAACCAGTCCAGCTGAAATGAGGGCATGAGGTGGTGCTACAATTATGGCCATGTGGTCACAGGCTCACAGGATGTTAGGGGTTGGAAGGGATCTACAAAGATCATCAAGTCCAAACCCCCTTCCAGAGCAGGAGCAGAGAACCCAGCACAGGGCACACAGAACACATCCAGACAGGGCTGCAAAGGCTCCAGACAAGGAGACTCCACAACCTCTCTGGGCAGCCTGCTCCAGGCCTCTGGCAGCCTCCCAGGGCACAAGTTCCTCCTCCTGCTGAACTGCAACCTCCTGGGCTGCACTTTCCATCCATTGCCTCTTGGCCTATCCCAGGGTGCAGCTGAGCAGAGCCTGGCCCTGGCCCTTCCTTCCTGACCCCCAGCCCTCAGCTCTTGATAGCCATTGATCAGATCCCTCTCAGCCTTCTCCTCTCCAGACTGAACACCCCCAGGGCTCTCAGCCTCTCCTCCCCAGGCAGTCTCCAGTCCCTTCCTCATCCTTGTAGCCCTCCCTTGGACTCTCTTCAGCAGATCCCTGTCCCTCCTGAACTGGGGAGCCCAGCACTGGATGCAGTACAGTTCAGCTTCCACCACTGCCCCTTGGGCTGGCACTGGGCAGCCCCCAGCAGAGCCTGGCTCCAGCCTCTGGGCACTGCCCCTGCACAGCTTTAGCCCCAGCAAGGAGCTCACCTCTCAGGCTCCTCCTCTCCAAGCTCCAGAGCCCTCAGCTCCCTCAGGCTCTCCTCCTGAGGAAGATCTTCCACTGCCTGCAGCATCTCTGTGCCTCTGTGCTGGACTCTCTCCAGCACTTCCCTGAGCTCCTTCTTGAGCTGAGGGGCCCAGAACTGGACATAAGATTCCAGATGCAGCCTCATAGAGGGGGAGGAGAACCTCTCTGACCTACTGACCACAGCCCTTCTAATCCCCCCCAGGCTGCCCTTGGCCTTCTTGGCCACCAGAGCACATTGCAGGCTCACAGTCAACCTCCCATCCACCAGGACCCCCAGGTCCTTTTCCCCTTCCCTGCTCTCCAGCAGTTCAGTCCCTACTCTATAGAATCAGGATGACTTGGAGTCTTTCAGGCAGTTCTCTGTACATCAGCTTGAATAAAAGGCAAGAGAAGATTAGATCATTCTCCCACCAGGTGCAGACCCAGAGCAGAGTTGGTGTGCGAAATGAAGTGATCTTTATCAGAGTGCAAACAGCACAGGTCCCCCTGTGGAACAAAAAAAGGGTGGCTGAAAACTGAATTAGTGAATCTCAGCTGATGCAAGAGGGAAACTGAATCAAAAAGCCTCACTTGATGGAAGCTGAAAATTGGATGAAACTGTCTCAACTGATGGAAGCTGAAACCAGCAGAAGGCAACTTCTGTCTTCTGCAAATAAAACCAAGGAGATGTCTGGCCAAGGTGAGTCCTCAAAAATGCATTTCATGATATGGAATGGAATGGAATGGAATGGAATGGAATGGAATGGAATGGAATGGGATGGGATGGGATGGAATGGAATGGGATGGGATAGGATATAGGATAAGATGGATAGGATAGGATAGGATAGGATAGGATAGGATAGGATAGGATAGGATGGGATAGGATAGAGCAGGTTGCAAAAGACCTTGAAGTGCTCCACCTGGAGCTCTGTGTCCAGTTCTGGAGCCTCTGTGCCAGGAAGGTTCTGGAGGTGCTGGAAGGTGTCCAAAGCAGGACCATGAGGATGAGCAGAGGGCTGGAGCTGCTCTGCTGTGAGGACAGACTGAGGGAGTTGGGGTTGTGCAGGATGGAGAGGAGAAGGCTCTAAGAAGACCTTCTTGTGGCCTTTCAGGATCTGAAGGGGGCTCCAAGAAAGCTGGGGAGGGACTTGAGGGTGTCAGGGAGTGAGAGGACTGGGGGTGGGGTGTGGAACAGACCTATAAATGGATAGATTCAGTCTCAATCTGTGCCAGGGAAAATTTAGGCTGGAGCAAAAGTCTTTAGCCATTGGAATGGCCCAGGGAGGTGGTTGGAGATTGGATGTGGCACTTGGTGCTGTGGTTTAGTCATGAGATCTGTGGTGACAGGCTGGACTTGATGATCTTTGAGGTCTCTTCCAACCTTGGTGATTCTGTGATGTCAGGAAGAAGTTGTTCCCCATGAGGGTGGTGAGAGCCTGGCACAGGTTGCCCAGGGAGGTGGTGGAAGCCTCCTGCCTGGAGGTGTTTGCAGCCAGGCTGGAGGTGGCTGTGAGCAACCTGCTGTGGTGTGAGGTGTCCCTGCCCATGGCAGGGGGGTTGGGACTCGCTGAGCCTTGAGCTCCCTTCCAGCCCTGACAATTTCATGGCTTTGTGAAATGCCATCTGAACATCTTATCAGAACTAATTGCACCACACATCTCATGAGCTGTGAGATCAGCTGCAAGCCTCAAGCAGTGCAATTCTGCTCCGGGAACCTTTATCTCTTCTTTTTGTTGCTGTTGTTTCAAATCACCAAGATGAGCTGGTGGCAGTCAGGAGCACTGTCAATTGTTGAATAGCAATCACAGAATCACAGAGAGTTAGGGGTTGAGAGGAGCCTTGAAAGCTCATCCAGCCCAACCTCCCAGCCTCCTCACAGGGCTGTGCTCCAGACCTCTCCCCAGCCTCAATGCCCTTCTCTGAACACGTTCAAGTGTCTCAATGTCCTTCTGAAACTGAGGAGCCCAGAACTGGACACTGTCATAGGCTGGCCTGGATGATCTCAGAGGTCTGTTCCAGCCTCAATGATTCTGTGATTCTGGAATCATCTCAAAAGACAGAAGTTTAGTTGCTTAGATGGTGCTGGGTGATAGGTTGGACTTGATGATTTCTAAGGTCTTTCCCAACCTGGTTAATTCTATTCCATCATTTCCTCTCCCTTCCTTTCCCCTCCCTCCCTCCCTCCCTCCCTCCCTCCCTCCCTCCCTCCCTCCCTCCCTCCCTTCTTCCCTCCCTTCCTCCCTTCCTCCCTCCCTTCCTCCCTTCTTCCCTCCCTTCCTTCCTTCTTCCCTCCCTTCCTCCCTTCTTCCCTCCCTTCCTTCCTTCTTCCCTCCCTTCCTCCCTTCTTCCCTCCCTTCCTTCCTCCCTTCTTCCCTCCCTTCCTTCCTCCCTTCCTCCCTTCCTTCCTTCCTTCCTTCCTTCCTTCCTTCCTTCCTTCCTTCCTTCCTTCCTTCCTTCCTTCCTTCCTTCCTTCCTTCCTTCCTTCCTTCCGTCCTTCCTTCCCCCTCCCTCCCCTCCCCTCCCTTCCCTTCCCTCCCCTCCCCTCCCCTCCCCTCCCTTCCCTCCCTCCCCTATCCAGATGCCCCAAGCAGGCCAACCCAGGCCATTCCCAAAGCCTTGTGCTGTCCCCATCCAACAGGACCATTTCAGCAGGAGCAGTATCCCATCATTTACTCATTATGTGTCATTTTTCTCCCCCTCCCACCCTCCCTACTTCACTCCAAGGGGGTGATGAGATTTGCTCATCAATTTATTCTACTTGATTTTCCATGATTTGAACCTTTAGGACAAACTCTCCAGCATATAATGAGAACCCTCAGGAATATGCTCATTTTTAATTGCTGGAGTCTTATCACTGAAAAAACAACCCAACCAAGAGCAGAGTAAATCTTGCAAAGGCTTCCTCTCTCAGCTTACTCAAATCCCTCTTTCTGGACTGGCATTGGACACTCCCAGGCAGTTGCAGATTTACTTCTCTTTCAATTAGGGTTTTCTGGTCACAGAAATCACAGGAGGTTGGAAGGGGCCCTCAAAGGCTTAAATTTAGAGAAGAATGGAATGGAATGGAATGGAATGGAATGGAATGGAATGGAATGGAATGGAATGGAATGGAATGGAATGGAATGGAATGGAATGGAATGGACCAGGTTGGAAAAGACCTCAGAGATCAGCAAGTCCAACCTAGCACCCAGCATCATCTAATCAACTCAACCATGGCACCAAGTGCCTTATCCAGGCTCTTCCTAAACACCTCCAGGGATGGGGACTCCACCACCTCCCTGGGCAGCACATCCCAATGGCCAATCTCTCTTGCTGTGTAGAATTTCTTCCTCATCTCCAGCCTAAACTTCCCCTGGCACAGCCTGAGACTGTGTCTTCTTGTTCTGCTGCTGGGTGCCTGCCTGGGAGAAGAGACCAACCCCCACCTGGCTACAACCTCCCTTCAGGGAGTTGCAGAGAGCAATGAGGTCTCCCCTGAGCCTCCTCTTCTGCAGGCTAAGCAACCCCAGCTCCCTCAGCCTCTCCTCCCAGGGCTGTGCTCCAGACCCCTCCCCAGCTTTCTTGCCCTTCTCTGGACACCTTCCAGCAACTCAACATCTTAGCCTGGATGTTAGGAGGAAATTCTTCCCAGCAAGAGAGATTGGCCATTGGGATGTGCTGCCCAGGGAGGTGGTGGAGTCATAATCACTGGAGGTGTTTAGGAAGAGCTTGGATGAGGCACTTGGTGCCATGGTTGAGTTGCTCAGATGGTGTTGGGTGATAGGTTGGACTTGATGATCTCTGAGGTCTTTTCCAACCTGGTTAATTCTATTCTATTCTATTCTATTCTATTCTATTCTATTCTATTCTATTCTATTCTATTCTATTCCATTCCATTCCATGCTATCCCATCCCATCCCATCCCATCCCATCCCATCCCATCCCATCCCATCCCATCCTATCCTGTCCTACCCTATCCCATCCTATCCTATCCTATCCTATCCTATCCTATCCTATCCTATCCTATCCTATCCTATCCTATCCTATCCTCTTCTAATTTGGGACTGGACCTATAGATTGACAAAACAGAAAGGAATAAAGGACTAAGATCATAGAGCAGACTAGTGAAAGCATGGTGCATAGGCTGCTCAGAGAAAGGAAATTGTCTCAAAGCATCTGGAAGCCCTGAGCAGAGCTG
The DNA here is from genome assembly GCA_011125475.1 of Melanerpes aurifrons. Taxonomy (NCBI): domain Eukaryota; kingdom Metazoa; phylum Chordata; class Aves; order Piciformes; family Picidae; genus Melanerpes; species Melanerpes aurifrons. The sequence goes on along the minus strand of WWNC01000023.1, from coordinate 1,628,948 downwards.
AAAACTACTCTGCAAATCTCTGAGACTGTCTCTGAGCTGTGAACAACTAAAAGCTTTAGAACCAACAAGGAGCAAGACTGGAAGAACACAAATATTTACAGTACCTCCTGAAGGGGGGGAAGGAGAAAAGGACAGAAGAGAAGTTTTTACAAGACACCTAAGCAAATGAAACTCCATGGAAATGAGTGGAATAGTAACATTTGGTACAGGAAATAGGTGCAGTGCATTTGAAGTGTGGGAAGGGTTTATGATCTTAGCTGAATGAGAGAGATATTTTAGATGAAGAACAAAATCAAAGGGCAGTGTGGGAACAGAATTTATTATGAAATCTCTTTCAGTTTATCAATATCTTTGTTAGCCCAATCTGGGCTGCCTCCTTTGTTTGCTCACCTTATCAAGGAAAGGATCTGGAGGGGCTGGAAGGTGTCCAGAGAAGGGCCAGGAGGAGGAGCAGAGGGCTGGAGCTGCTCTGCTGTGAGGACAGCCTGAGGGAGTTGGGGTTGTGCAGGCTGGAGAGGAGAAGGCTCCCAGGAGACCTTCCTGTGGCCTTGCAGGATCTGCAGGGGGCTCCAAGAAAGCTGGGGAGGGACTTTGGAGGGTGTCGGGGAGGGACTTTGGAGGGTGTCAGGGAGGGATAGGAGCAGGGGGAAAGGAACAAAACTAGCAATGGGAAGATTGAGATTGGCTGTGAGGAAGAAGTTGTTGCCCATGAGGGTGGTGAGAGCCTGGCACAGGCTGCCCAGGGAGGTGGTGGAAGCCTCATCCCTGGAGGTGTTTGCAGCCAGGCTGGAGGTGGCTGTGAGCAACCTGCTGTGGTGTGAGGTGTCCCTGCCCATGGCAGGGGGGTTGGGACTGGCTGAGCCTTGAGGTCCCTTCCAACCCTGACAACTCTGTGATTCTATGATATTGCTAAAAGGAAGTCAACTTGGCTGCTGTGACATCGGATGGTAAAAAACCACGCTGTTTGGGCTTAATTTTTAATCTCCTCTGTATGTCTTGGTGGCAGAGAACTAACTGAGACTGCTGTAACACATCAGGCTCCATTAATGTAGAGTTCAGTGGAGAGTTGTGTTTGCTCACCTCTCACATGGGAACGTGATGCAAAGGCTTTGTAATCGTGACAGCCTCGGGAGCAGGGTTGCATCAACAGCTGACAAAGGGAGCCTCAACAATGCACAGCTCAACAGCAGCTGAACGGGAGAGGAGTTGTGCCTGGCACTACACATTCTAAAACGAATGCAGGAGCACCACCTTCTGGGGCAAAGGAGGCATCTGCAGCTCCCTGACGGGAAAGCAGAGCTTGGAGCATCATGGAATCACAGAATGCTCTGGGTGGGAAGGGAGCTCCAAAGCTCATCCAGACCAACCCCCTCTACACTCAGCAGGGACATCCTCAACTAGATCTAGTTGCCCAGAGCCGTCTCCAGCCTCACCTTGAATATCTCCATGGATGGGGCCTCAACCACCTCCCTGGACAACCTGTTCCAGTGTTCCACTACCATTTTTGTTCCCTTTTTTAACCTGACAGCAAACCACAGGCTCACAGGATGCTAGGGGTTGGAAGGGAACTCCAGAGATCAACAAATCTAACCCCCCTGCCAGAGCAGGAGCAGAGAACCCAGCACAGGGCACACAGAACACATCCAGACAGGGCTGCAAAGGCTCCAGACAAGGAGACTCCACAACCTCTCTGGGCAGCCTGCTCCAGGCCTCTGGCAGCCTCCCAGGGCAGAAGTTCCTCCTCCTGCTGAGCTGCAACCTCCTGGGCTGCACTTTCCATCCATTGCCTCTTGGCCTATCCCAGGCTGCAGCTAAGCAGAGCACCAGAATGAAGTTATTCCAGGTGGGCCAGGAAACAGTGGCTGTGAAATGAAAGGTTGGCTTTTTCTCACCCAGAATGTGACATTCAGCTTTTCCTTGCTTCCTGCATGCTGAATGACCTGGACTCTTAAGAAGTGATGGGAAAGCTTCAGGTCCTGTCTGCATAAACAGTCTTCTGCTGACCTCTAATGGAGAAGATAAATCTGAAACGGCTTGGAGTCAATGGAATGTTTAAAGCTCAACACAGAAAGAGCACAGAGCAATAACACTGACACAATACTTCCATCCTGGTGAAAACACTGGTGTGCATGGAACCATGGAATTGTCAGGCCTGGAAGGGACCACAAGGATCATACAGCTACAGCCCCCTTGCCATGGCAGGGACACCTCACACCACAGCAGGTTGCTCACAGCCACATCCAGCCTGGCTGCAAACACCTCCAGGCAGGAGGCTGCCACCACCTCCCTGGGCAGCCTGGGCCAGGCTCTCACCACCCTCATGGGCAACAACTTCTTCCTCACAGCCAATCTCAGTCTACCCATTTCTAGCTTGGATCCATTCCTCCTGTATCTATCCCTCCCTGACACCCTCAAAGTCCCTCCCCAGCTTTCTTGGAGCCCCCTGCAGATCCTGGAAGGCCACAATTAGTTCTCCTCAGAGTTTTCTCCTCTCCAGAATGAACAACCCCAACTCCTTCAGTATGTCCCCAGAGCAGAGCAGCTCCAGCCCAATGCAGTGGTGAAAGGCAGAGGCTGGTGCCTGTCCAGATGAGAGCAACTCTGAGGGAATGGACCTGGAGACCTTGGCAGGCACAAGCTAGGCAGAGCTAGCAGTGTGCCTTGGCTGCAGAGATGGCCAGCAGCACTCTGGAAGGTACTTACATGAACACAACTGGGACAGAGAGGAGGGTCATAGAATCACAGAACCACAGCAACACTCAGGCTGGAGCAGAGCTTCAGGATCCCCAAATCCATCCCAGAGCCCTGCTCTGCAAGGCTCAGCCCTAAACCACAGCCCCAAGCACCACAGCCAAACCACCTGCAAACACAGCCAGCCTTGGGCACTCCACCACCTCCCTGGGCAGCACATCCCAAGCCCTGAGCACTCTGCAGGGGGAAAAACTCTTCCTGCTCTCCAGGCTGAACCTCCCCAGGGGCAGCTTGAGGCCATTGCCTCTTGTTCTGTCCCTCCTGCCCTGGGAGCAGAGACCAGCAGCAGCCTCTCCACAAGCTCCTTGCAGGGAGCTGGAGGCAGCCAGGAGGTCTCCCCTCAGCCTCCTCTTTCCCACCAACCATCCTCAGCTCCTTCAGCCTCTCTCCAGCACATTTCTTCCCCAGGCCCTTCCCAGCTTCCTTGCCCTCCTCTGCCCTGGCTCCAGCACCTCCACAGCTCTCTTGCCTTGAGCTGCCCAGCACTGGACACAAGCCTTGAGGTGTGGCCTGCCCAGAGCTGAGTGCCAGGGGACAATCCCCTCCCTGCTGCTGCTGGACACAGCATTGCTGATCCCAGCCAGGAGGCCTTTGGCTCTCTTGGCCCCCTGGGCACACTGCTGGCTCCTCTGCAGCTGCTTGGCCATTGGAGCCCCCAGGTGCCTTTGTGCCAGCAGCTTTGCAGCCACCCTGCCCCAAGCCTGGAGCCTTGCTGGGGGCTGTTGTGTCCAAAGGGCAGGACCTGGCATTCAACCTAGTTGAAGCTCATCCAATTAACATAGGTCATGGATCCAAATTACCCAAGTCCCTCTGCAGAGCCTCTCTACCAGGTTTAAAAACAAGGACATATATATTTTTTAATCCAAAACAGGTTTAATGTTTGCAAAACACATCGATTCCTGAGCTGGGACATTTCTGTATCACTTTCTTCACATCCTCCCCCTCTACTCTGCTCTGGTGAGACCCCACATGGAGTTCTGGGGCCAGTTCTGGAGCTTCTGTGCCAGGAAGGTTCTGGAGGTGCTGGAAGGTGTCCAGAGAAGGAGGAGGAGCAGAGGGCTGGAGCTGCTGTGCTGTGAGGACAGACTAAGGGAGTTGGGGTTGTGCAGGCTGGAGAGGAGAAGGCTCTGAGGAGACCTCATTGTGGCCTTCCAGGATCTGCAGGGGGCTCCAAGAAAGCTGAGGGAGGGACTTTGGAGGGTTTCAAGGGGGGATAGGAGCAGGGGGAATGGATCCAAGCTAGAAATGGGTAGACTGAGATTGGCTGTGAGGAAGAAGTTGTTGCCCATGAGGGTGGTGAGAGCCTGGCACAGGTTGCCCAGGGAGGTGGTGGCAGCCTCCTGCCTGGAGGTGTTTGCAGCCAGGCTGGAGGTGGCTGTGAGCAACCTGCTGTGGTGTGAGGTGTCCCTGCCCATGGCAAGGGGGCTGTAGCTGTATGATCCTTGTGGTCCCTTCCAGGCCTGACAATTCCATGGTTCCATGCACACCAGTGTTTTCACCAGGATGGAAGTATTGTGTCAGTGTTATTGCTCTGTGCTCTTTCTGTGTTGAGCTTTAAACATTCCATTGACTCCAAGCAGTTTCAGATTTATCTTCTCCATTAGAGGTCAGCAGAAGACTGTTTATGCAGACAGGACCTGAAGCTTTCCCATCACTTCTTAAGAGTCCAGGTCATTCAGCATGCAGGAAGCAAGGAAAAGCTGAATGTCACATTCTGGGTGAGAAAAAGCCAACCTTTCATTTCACAGCCACTGTTTCCTGGCCCACCTGGAATAACTTCATTCTGGTGCTCTGCTTAGCTGCACCCTGGGATAGGCCAAGAGGCAATGGATGGAAAGTGCAGCCCAGGAGGTTGCAGCTCAGCAGGAGGAGGAACTTGTGCCCTGGGAGGCTGCCAGAGGCCTGGAGCAGGCTGCCCAGAGAGGTTGTGGAGTCTCCTTGTCTGGAGCCTTTGCAGCCCTGTCTGGATGTGTTCTGTGTGCCCTGTGCTGGGTTCTCTGCTCCTCCTCTGGCAGGGGGGTTAGGTTTGTTGATCTCTGGAGTTCCCTTCCAACCCCTAGCATCCTGTGAGCCTGTGGTTTGCTGTCAGGTTAAAAAAGGGAACAAAAATGGTAGTGGAACACTGGAACAGGTTGTCCAGGGAGGTGGTTGAGGCCCCATCCATGGAGATATTCAAGGTGAGGCTGGACAGGGCTCTGGGCAACCTCATCTGTTTGGGGATGTCCCTGCTGAGTGCAGAGGGGTTGGTCTGGATGAGGTTTGGAGTTCCATTCCAAGCCAAAGCAGGCTATGATTCTATGGTTAGGCAGGACTCCCTGCCTATTGGTAATTTGGTACACAAGAAGTTGTTTTGTATGTGCTGCCACCATCTTTTTCACATTTCTTCTCCATGACCTTTAAGTGCAGTGAGAAACAAAACTAACCAACCAAGCCTAACTGGTTCAGAGAAGAGTAAACTGCACATTACCAGCCCAAACATTTCTGAGTTGATTTGGAATGCTAGCAAGTTATGAAAAGCAACAATAGTGCATGCTTGTCATGCTTGTGAAAGCTTTGTTATAACCTCAACTTAAAAAGTAAGAGTCAAAAAAAAAGCTTTATTGTAGCCACAGCAACCCCAGGCAGTGCTACAGGCTGGGGTCAGAGTGGCTGGAGAGTGGCCAGGCAGAGAGGGACCTGGGGGTGCTGGTGGATGACAGGATGAACATGAGCCTGCAGCGTGCCCAGGTGGCCAAGAAGGCCAATGGCATCCTGGCCTGCAGCAGGAACAGTGTGGCCAGCAGGAGCAGGGAGGTCATTCTGCCTTGTGCTCAGCACTGGTTAGGCCACACCTTGAGTCATATGTCCAGTTCTGGGCCCCTCAGGTTAGGAAGGAGGTTGACTTGCTGGAGCGTGTCCAGAGAAGGGCAACGAAGTTGGTGAGGGGTTTGGAACACAGCCCTGTGAGGAGAGGCTGAGGGAGCTGGGGTTGCTTAGCCTGGAGAAGAGGAGACTCAGGGGAGACCTTCTTGCTCTCTCCAACTCCCTGAAGGGAGGTTGTAGACAGGCAGAGGTTGGTCTCTTCTCCCAGGCACCCAGCACCAGAACAAGAGGACACAGTCTCAGGCTGCGCCAGGGGAGGTTTAGGCTGGAGGTTAGGAAGAAGTTCTATACAGAGAGAGCCCATTGGAATGGGCTGCCTGGGGAGGTGGTGGAGTCACCATCACTGGAGGTGTTCAGGAGGAGACTTGATGGGGTGCTTGGTGCCATGGGTTAGTTGTTTAGGTGGTGTTGGATGATAGGTTGGACTCGATCTTGAAGGTCTCTTCCAACCGGGTCTATTCCATTCCATTCCATTCCATTCCATTCCATTCCATTCCATTCCATTCCATTCCACTCCACTCCATTCCATTCCATTCCATTCCACTCCACTCCATTCCATTCCACTCCACTCCATTCCATTCCATTCCATTCCACTCCACTCCATTCCACTCCATTTATTCCATTCCATTCCATTCCATTCCATTCCATTCCATTCCATTCCATTCCATTCCATTCCATTCCACTCCATTCCACTCCATTCCAGCCTCAACTTAAAAATAAGAGTCAAAAAAGCTTTATTATGTACTGAAATTAAAAATAGAGTCAAAAAGGCTTTCTTAGAGCCTCAACTTACAAATAAGGGTCAAAGAACATTTATTGCAGCCTCAGCTGAAAAATGCCAGCAAAAATAACACATCTTCAACACCTCTAAAAATGTGACATGGATTGGGTAGGACACAGCACTGCCTGCAAGTAATTACAGCCAAAAAAGAAGAGAGCAGAGCAAGGCAAAGGATCAGCACTGTGCATCTTAACCTGGGTTCCACCACTCCTTCTGCCTCCTCTCCAGCTCCATTCCTCCCCCCCACCCCCCCCACCCCGAGTCAGAAAGAAGCAAGATAAAAATAATGCAAATATGGCCTCTTTTCTTAGGTGGAAGATGCATCAGCATGGCAGAAGGTTTACTTTCTCCAGTAATCCACTGAATGTTGCTCACTAATTACATTACTAAGTGCACCATCATCATATTTCTGTCCCACTGGCAGCAGAATAAGTTGCAAACAAGCCTGGCTGGCTGGCAGAATTATTTTCCTAGTTATGGCAGGCTTGCTAGAGCCTAAAATAATAATATTTGACCTTTTCTCCCATTCTGGACCTGCCCTGGGTGTTAAAACATGACAGCAGCATCATGAATCAAATTCAGGGGCCTCACACGGGCAGAGCTCCCAAGGTCTCTGCAGTGCATTTTCAATGTCAGTGCTCCAAGGGCTGATTCCATCCCCTGGAAACTGGGGTTTCAATGGGACATGTTATTGTAGGCCCATACTATCCACCCCCAGGAAAAAACAACCAGACAGGTGAAAGAAGAGAGTCATTGAATCAAAGATGTTCATAGGATCATAGAATCAACCAGGCTGGAAAAGACCTCAGAGATAGAATAGAATAAACCTGGTTGGAAGAGACCTTCAAGATCACCAAGTCCAACCTATTATCCAACACCATCTGATCAACTCAACCATGCAACCAACCACCCTATCAAGTCTCCTCCTGAACACCTCCAGTGATGGTGACTCCACCACCTCCCCAGGCAGCCCACTCCCTGGGCAATCACTCTCTCTGTGTAGAATTTCCTCCTCACCTCCAGCCTAAACCTCCCCTGGCACAGCCTGAGACTGTGTCCTCTTGTTCCGGTGCTGGGTGCCAGGGAGAAGAGACCAACCTCTGCCTGGCTACAACCTCCCTTCAGGGCGTTGTAGAGAGCAATAAGGTCACCCCTGAGTCTCCTCCTCTCCAAGCTAAGCAACCCCAGCTCCCTCAGCCTCTCCTCACAGGGCTGTGTTCCAAGCCCCTCACCAACTTTCTTGCCCTTCTCTGGACATCCTCCAAGTCCAACCTGTCACCCCTGACAGCTAAACCATGGCAACAAGTGCCACATCCAAGCTTTTCTTGAACACCTCCAGGGATGGGGACTCCACCACCTCCCTGGGCAGCACATCCCAATGGCCAATCTCTCTTGATGGGAAGAATTTCTTCCTCACCTCCAGCCTAAACCTCCCCTGGTGCAGCTTGAGACTGTGTCCTCTTGTTCTGGTGCTGCTTGCCTGGGAGAAGAGACCAACCCCCACCTGGCTCCAACCTCCCTTCAGGGAGTTGGAGAGAGCAAGAAGGTCTCCCCTGAGCCTCCTCTTCTCCAGGCTAAGCAACCCCAGCTCCCTCAGCCTCTCCTCACAGGGCTGTGTTCCAGGCTAAGGCTTTGCACCTTCAGGAGTGCAGTGCAGTCTCTGCTCCCAGAGCTTGTAAAAAATCACAGATTTCTTTCCCAATATTCTGGCTCTAATAATTCTCTGTTATTTGGGAGAGCTTTCTTGGTGACACTGTTGGGTTTGTAACCTTGTTAGTAAGATCTGCTGCATTTTGGACGTTGTAGTGAAAACCCCATCCCTGGTGAAGGACTTTTTAGGATGTCAGGGAGGGATAGGACCAGGGGGAATGGATCCAAGCTGGAGAAGAAGAGATTTATATTAGACATTAGGAAGAAGTTGTTGCCCATGAGGGTGGTGAGAGCCTGGCGCAGGTTGCCCAGGGAGGTGGTGGAAGCCTCCTGCCTGGAGGTGTTTGCAGCCAGGCTGGAGGTGGCTGTGAGCAACCTGCTGTGGTGTGAGGTGTCCCTGCCCATGGCAGGGGGTTTGGAACTGGCTGATCTTTTAGGTCCTTTCCAAGCCAAACCATTCTATGATTGTATGATCTTTAAGGCCCCTTCCAACCCAACCCATCCACTGAATTTATGAGTGCAATCTACTTTGCTTTGTAAACATGACTCCCCACCTTTAAACACCTTAAGGTGCTCACCAAGAAGGACATCTGAATGTGTTCCTTCATCACCTCCACAGTGTAATATCAAATTTATAGACCTTGAAGGATGCAATGCTTCACCACTGCTCTGGTAACTAACTGCCTGAAGGGCAGGCAGAACATTTTGCCTCAGCTGTCCTTCACTCTCGCTCACAAAAATCCATAGGTTGATGTCTGTCATGGCTGAAAATCCTTGGTTTGCTGCCTCCCTGCAAGAGGACTGCTCTGCAAATGTCACACCAAAACCACCCTGCAAGCACAGTGAATGATTTGCTGCTGCTAAATCATAGAATTAGAATGGTTTGGGTTGGAAGGGACCTCAAGGCTCAGCCAGTCCCAACCCCCTGCCATGGGCAGGGACACCTCACACCACAGCAGGTTGCTCACAGCCACCTCCAGCCTGGCTGCAAACACCTCCAGGCAGGAGGCTTCCACCACCTCCCTGGGCAGCCTGTGCCAGGCTCTCACCACCCTCATGGGCAACAACTTCTTCCTCACAGCCAATCTCAATCTCCCCATTTCTAGTTTTGCTCAATTCCCCTGCTCCTATCACACCCTGACACCCTCCAAAGTCCCTCCCCAGCTTTCTTGGAGCCCCCTGCAGATCCTGGAAGGCCACAATGAGGTCTCCTGGGAGCCTTCTCCTCTCCAGCCTGCACAACCCCAACTCCCTCAGGCTGTCCTCCCAGCAGAGCAGCTCCAGCCCTCTGCTCCTCCTCCTGGCCCTTCTCTGGACACCTTCCAGCACCTCCAGAGCCTTCCTGTCCTAGGGGCTCCAGAACTGGCCCCAGGACTCCAGGTGGGGTCTCAGCAGATGAACATCACAGGAAGGAATACCCAATTCTTTGTACTCAGCTTGCAGAGAGTTTCCCCCTGCTTCCCCCTCCCACCCAGTACATCATTCTACAGCATGATTCTAATGCCCTGTGGTGCTGAACATTGTAGAATAAAATGTTGAAAATTTGCCAGAGAAAGGAGAACTAAGTGACTCTCTGATCTTTCAGTGCCCTGCCATGGTAAGATGGTGAGAAATCTGCATGCAGGCTGAAAGGCTTTTTGGAAGCTGCTCAGATGAATTTGTATGACATCAGTTTGTGTTTAAATCCTCCCATTTCCCAGGGTGTTTCAGGCACCTCATTCCAAGAACTTTGAGGAGCAGGGAAGTCATTGTGCCCTGTACTCTGCACTGCTCAGGCCACACCTTGGGTCCTGTGTCCAGTTCTGGGCTCCTCAGGTTAGGAAAGATGTTGAGCTGCTGGAAGGTGTCCAGAGAAGGGCAACAAAGCTGGGGAGGGGTCTGGAGCACAGCCCTGGGAGGAGAGGCTGAGGGAGCTGGGGTTGCTTAGCCTGCAGAAGAGGAGGCTCAGGGGAGACCTCACTGCTCTCTCCAACTCCCTGAAGGGAGGTTGTAGCCAGGTGAAGGTTGGTCTCTTCTCCCAGGCAACCAGCCCCAGAACAAGAGGACACAGTCTCAAGCTGTGCCAGGGGAGGTTTAGGCTGGAGGTGAGGAGAAAGTTCTTCACTAAGAGAGTTGTTAGCCATTGGGATGTGCTGCCCAGAGAGGTGGTGGAGTCACCATCACTGGAGGTGTTCAGGAGGGGATTGGATGTGGCACTTGGTGCCATGGTCTAGTCATGAGGTCTGTGGTGACAGGTTGGACTCGATGATCTTTGAGGTCTCTTCCAAGCTTGGTGATTCTGGGTGATTCTGTGCTTGATTTTTTCCCCTTGCAGCTTATTCAAACCATCAGCACAGCAGACCAAGACAAGCCTCTTGGTGGACAGAAGTTTTTCTTCAGTTTAGCTGCTGTGATACTGTGAAAATATTGACACATCCCCAGGAAGGTTATTTGGGTGCAGATGTGACATTTGGAGACGTGGGGCTGCGGTGCAAACTAAATCAATCAGAAGTCATTTATCACTTAGCAGTGAAACTTCATGTTTATCTCTCTCTCTCTTCTCATCTCAAGAGGGCTTGTGCCTCCAATTATTGCCTTTGAGCCTCACCTTCTGACTTTGTTTCCAGGCAATTAGCTTCTTTATTCTTCCTTTTTTGTTGTTTCTTGCTTAGATATGACCTACCTAGGGGTCTGCTCTTCTGGAACAAATACTTATTAAAATGAAATGAATAACCCAGTTGCAGTCATTGACATAGCCTAGCAGCTTTAAAAGTGGATGATCACAGCCTCACAGTATCACTAAGGTTGGAAGAGACCTCGAGGATCATCGAGTCCAACCTGTCACCACAGACCTCGTGACTAGACCATGGCACCAAGTGCCACATCCAGTCCCCTCTTGAACACCTCCAGGGATGAGGACTCCACCACCTCCCTGGGCAGCACATTCCAATGACAAATGACACTCTAGGTGACAAACATTCTCCTCACCTCCAGCCTAAACCTCCCCTGGTGCAGCTTGAGACTATGTCCTCTTGTTCTGGTACTGGGTGCCTGGGAGAAGAGACCAACCCCCACCTGGCTACAATCTCCCTTCAGAGAGTTGTAGAGAGCAATGAGGTCTCCCCTGAGCCTCCTCTTCTCCAGGTTAAACAATCCCAGCTCTCTCAGCCTCTCCTCACAGTGCTGTGCTCAAGGCCTCTCTCCAGCCTTGTTGCCTTCTACAGCATTTGGCACCCTTGCTATATATCTAGCATTACTTTTACAGCCTTTGCTCTGCTAGGTCTCTTCTACCCCTCTGCTCCACTCTGCTGAGACCACAGCTGCAGCTCTGGGGCCTGATCTGGAGCCTCTGTGCCAGGAAGGCTCTGGAGGTGCTGGAAGGTGTCCAGAGAAGGGCCAGGAGGAGGAGCAGAGGGCTGGAGCTGCTCTGCTGTGAGGACAGCCTGAGGGAGTTGGGGTTGTGCAGTGTAGAGAGGAGAAAGCTCTGAGGAGACCTCATTGTGGCCTTCCAGGATCTGCAGGGGGCTGCAAGAAAGCTGGGGAGGGACTTTTGAGGGTGTCAGGGCGTGATAGGAGCAGGATGAATGGAACAAAACTAGAAGTGGGGAGATTCAGACTGGATGTCTAAACCTACTGTCCCTCTTAGAATGAAAATACATGATTATCAATAACCCCAAACCCTCTGCCTCTTCCTGGTTAAATACTAAGGTTTGCTTTGGTTTTACACAACTATCAATAATCCCAAACCCTTTGTTTCTTCCTGGTTAAATACTCTGTTTTGCTTTGGTTTTACACAACTATCAATAATCCCAAACCCTTTGCCTCTTCCTGGTTAAATACTCTGTTTTGCTTTGGTTTTACACAATTATTACTGACTCCAGACCCTTTGTCTCTTCATGGTTGAGCGTTCTGTGTTTTGCTCTTTAAATGCAGCCCTCTGCTAAGGGTCCCCAAAACCATTACAGTCATTAGAAACCTCCTCAAGCCATTTATCTGCCTTTATTTCATCCTCCTCTCAACCACTCCAGGGTGCCCATTACTGTCTGCCATCAGTATGCATGCAAAAGCCAGCCTAGGTGAGCTGTGTTAATATTATGCTTCAGCAGCACACCCTGGAGTGTCTTATTGCTTCAGTGATGGAAAGGTCAAACATTAGGAGCTTGCTATCATGTTTCACAGAACATTCTACATTCTCAGCCTCTGTCAGCTCATCCTTTCGGGAAAAGTCGATGCAAGAAGGGTGGAAAAAAAAACCCCAAGCATAGCAAACATGCTTCAATTAAACCAGGATTTGTTAAAGTGCTGGAATGCAGCAGAGCCTTGCAGGTCTCTTTGGGCAGTGAGTGAGGTTGCTGAGAGTAAACAGCGAGGCTGTAAAGAGGGTTGGCAGAATGCACGTCTCAGGGGCAAAAACCTTCCTGGATTGTAAGAAGCCAAAAGAAAATGAAAGGAGTGAATCTTAGAGGGGCTGAGATCTTTACTGCAGAATCACAGGCTCAGGCAGGTTGGAAAAGGCCCTTGGGAACATAGAATCAGAGAACTGTTAGGGTTGGAAGGGAGCTCAAGGTTCAACCAGTCCCAACCCCCCTGCCATGGGCAGGGACACCTCACACCACAGCAGGTTGCTCACAGCCACCTCCAGCCTGGCTGCAAACACCTCCAGGCAGGAGGCTTCCACCACCTCCCTGGGCAGCCTGTGCCAGGCTCTCACCACCCTCATGGGCAACAACTTCTTCCTCACATCCAACCTCAATCTACCCATTTAGAGTTTTTGTTCCATTCCCCCTGGTCCTATCACACCCTGACACACTCAAAAGTCCCTCCCCAACTTTCTTGTAACCCCCTTCAGATGCTGGAAGGCTACAAGAAGGTCCTCCTTGGGAGCCTTCTCCTCTCCAGCCTGCACAACCCCAACTCCCTCAGGCTGTCCTCACAGCAGAGCAGCTCCAGCCCTCTGCTCTCCTCCTGGCCCTTCTCTGGACACCTTCCAGCACCTTCCTGGCACAGAGGCTCCAGAGCTGGCCCCAGAGCTGCAGCTGTGGTCTCAGCAGAGTGGAGCAGAGGGGCAGAATCCCCTCCCTGGCCCTGCTGGCCACACTTCTCTTGCTGCAGCCCAGGCTCTGCTTGGCTCTCTGGGCTGCAAGTGCTCACTGCTGGCTCTTTGCTTTGCACAACTGCATGAAAGGAGGCTGCAGTGAGGTGGGGATTGGGCTCTTCTCCCTACTCTCAGGTGACAGAAGGAGAGGAAATGGCCTGAAATTTCTCCAGGGGAGGGTTAGGTTGGAGATGAGGAAAACTGTCTTTGCTGCAAGAGTGGTCAGGGGTTGGGAGAGGCTGCCCAGGGAGGTGGTGGAGCCCCTCTGCCTGGAGGTCATCAAGAAACCTGTGGACATGACAGTTGGGGACATGGTTTGATGGACATGGTTCGATGGACATGGTTTGCTGGCCATGGTGGGGTTGAGTCAACACTTGGACTGAATGATCTTAGAGGTCTTTTCCACTCAGAACTATTCTATGACTCCCTGTTAATGTCTTATCATCAACCCTTCCCTACTAAGATCTCTTCCTACCAGAAAACACTTTAAAAGTGGTGTGAATATTTGATTTGGATGAGGTTCAAGACCAAAAGGATAAAATCTGCCTTCCATAAATACTTTGTGCTGCTCAGTTGCCCTGAGGCTGCTTTTAGGGGGAAAAAAAAGTTCTTTATACTAAGGCATCAAGTAATTATTTAAGTTAATGTCTTAAAAGTGTTAAGAGTAATAAACAATGGCCTGGATCTGTAGCCCTCATGATGTAGATTCCAACTGACTGCCTTTGAAAGCCTTTTGGGATAAAAGAGATCTGCTTAGGCAGGAAACCACTTGATCTCCAGCACTAAACTGCAGATGGCTTTGGTAGGAAATCAGGAGAGCTGAATGCCTCTTCTATCCCTGCATCACAGTGATTCCTCTCAACATTATCTGTGAAATAGAGGGAGAAAACTGGTTGTCACATTCAGTAACCATCAGCTGATTTGATAAGGTGGAATAAAAGACTTTCTGAGAGTAGAGGATGAGGAAAAGTGCAAGAGAAGAATCCAGAAGAGCAAAGATAAAGTTAACAGAGATTTAGTGTGTCCAGGTGGCCAAGAAGGCCAATGGCATCCTGGCCTGCATCAGGAAGAGTGTGGCCAGCAGGAGCAGGGAGGTCATTCTGCCCTGTGCTCAGCACTGCTTAGGCCACACCTTGAGTCCTGTGTCCAGTTCTGGGCTCCTCAATTTAAGAAGGACATTGAGAGACTTGATACTGACCACACTTCTCTTGCTGCAGCCCAGGCTCTGCTTGGCTCTCTGGGCTGCAAGTGCTCACTGCTGGCTCCTGCTGAGCTTCTCCTCCACCAGCACCCCCAAGGCCTTCTCTCCAGGGCTGCTCTCCAGCCAGTCCCTGCCCAGCCTCTATCAGTGCCTGGCATTGCCCTGAGCCAGCTGCAGGACCTTGCCCTTGGTCTTGTTGAACCTCCTGAGGTTGCCCTGGGCTCAGCTCTGCAGCCTGTCCAGGTCCCTCTGGATGGATCCTTCCTCCAGCCTGTGTCTGCTGCACCACCCAGCTTAGTGTCATCACAAACCTGCTGAGGGTGCACTCAATGCCCCTGCCCATGGCACCTATGTATCCTGTGTATGTACAAGGTGGAAAGGATTCATGGGTTCTGTATTTTCCTGTGTATTTGTGATGATAATTCTGTGTTTCTCCTCAATTTGTTTTACTCTTATGGGGTGGGGGGGGTGGTAAAATTATATCTCTGCTCTTGCAACAAAGACTACAAGAAGGCTGGGGAGGGAATTCTCAGGATGTCACATAGTGATAGGACTAGGAGGAATGGAATGAAGCTGGAGGTGGGGAGATTCAGGCTGGAGGTGAGGAGGAAGTTCTTCCCCATGAGAGTGGTGAGGCACTGGAATGGGTTGTGCAGGGAGGTGGTTGGGGCCCTGTCCCTGGAGGTGTTTAAGACCAGGCTGGCTGAGGCTCTGGCCAGGCTGATCTAGTGTGGGGTGTCCCTGGCCATGGCAGGGGGGTTGGAAGTGGCTGACCCTTGTGGTCCCTTCCAACCCTGACTGATACTGTGATACTATGATATGATACAATGGTTTAAAATAGTTGTTTTCACTTCATTCATTATGCTTAGACATTGAACAAAGGGAAAAAAAGAGTATTTAACTAAGGAAGCTTTCAATTCCAGACCTGATTTGAACTTAAAGCCCAACACAGCTAGGGAAGATTTGTGTGCTCCCTGTGCGGTCACGCGTTCCCCCTCTCATCATCTCCCTGTCTCTTCTGATCAATGTTTCACTCCATTTGTTGTCCTCCATCACACATCACCCTGTGCAGCACTCAGAAAGCCTCCTCTGTGCAGTGTGAGCTAAGCAAGAGCCTGCATGACCCAAATAGAATCAGAGAGTCGCTGGAAGAGACCTCTGAGGTCACAGAGTCTGACCAGCAGGCTGAGCCCAGCCTTGAGGGGTTGGGGTTGTGTACAGCTAAGTGCATCCTGCTGCAACATCTTTCCTGGTAATCAGCCAAAGAAGAACATTTCTGCAGGTCCCTTCAAAATCTCTTTTAGGACATTTCTGCAGATCTCTTTAAAAGTCTCTCTTAGGGAGTTAATGAAGATGCAATCAGAGTCCTACAGGGTAGAAAGGATATCAAAGATTCTACCTAGGCTTTCACATGAAATGCTAAAAAACATGGAGTCATGGAATTGTCAGGGTTGGAAGGCACCTCAAGGCTCAGCCAGTCCCAGGTGAGTCCAGCCTCACCTTGAAGCTCTCCAGGGATGGAGTCCCAGCCACCTCCCTGGGCAACCTGTTCCAGTGTTCCACCACCATCCTGGTGCAGAACTTGTTCCTCATATCCAATCTCAAACTGCTCTGCTCTAGTTTGAAGCCATTGCCTCTAGTAAAGTCCCTGCAGACCTTTGTGAACAGTCCCATTCAAGCCTTCTTGTAGCCCCATGCAGGTCCTCAAGGGACCTCAAGGCTCAGCCAGTCCCAACCCCCTGCCATGGGCAGGGACACCTCACACCACAGCAGGTTGCTCACAGCCACCTCCAGCCTGGCTGCAAACACCTCCAGGCAGGAGGCTTCCACCACCTCCCTGGGCAGCCTGTGCCAGGCTCTCACCACCCTCATGGACAACAACTTCTTCCTCTCCTCACAGCCAATCTCAATCTACTCATTTCTAGTTTTGCTCCATTTCCCCTGCTCCCATCCCTCCCTGATACCCTCAAAAGTCCCTCCCCATCTTTCTTGTAGCCCCCTTCAGCTGCTGGAAGGCCACAATTAGGTCTCCTGAGAGCCTTCACTTCTCCAGACTGAACAGCCCCAACTCCCTCTGTCTGTCCTCATAGGAGAGTAGCTCCAGCCCTCAGATCATCATCTACCAAAGTCCATTAAAGCACAGGGAAGATGGAACTGGATGATCTTTAAAGTCCTTTCCAACTCAAAGATACTCAGAAAACTAGGACAGAGAGTTTATTTTCTTCCAGCAACTGAAGACATTCCCCCTCCAGAGGTGGAAGGACATTGAGAAACCTTCCAACCTCTCATCTACAGAGGGGCTACCTTTGATTATTCTCTTCCAGAACAGCTTTGGCTACTTTGCTGTTATCCACAGTCATGGTATTGCGATTCAAGCTTAGCACACCTCCTTGATTCCATTATCCACATCAAAGGAAGAGGAAGCAAATGTTACATTTGCATAGGGGACAGGGGGGGTTTCGGAGAGGAGCCTGCTGCCTCTTGCCGCTAAATGGATTATTTCCATTTGAAGATGCAAATGTTTCTTTTGGGGAGGATGAAGCTGAAAATTCACTTCCCATTCAAGGAAAAGTAGGTTAAATAACAGCCATTCTTCTGCATTTTCAGCGAGGACCTAACGTCCCTGGCTCACACAACGTGCCTAATGCACACTGAGTAGAGAGGAAAAGGAACTTGGGGAATAAAGTGGTATAAAAGATAGATATGGGGGTGTGTGTGTATATATATATATTTCTCTAAATGTTTTAGGGTTTCCCTTGGGTTTTTTTGGGTGGTGTCTGTTTGGTTTGATTCAGTTATGGATGGGCAACAAGCTGCAGGGCTGGCAACAACAGGCATAGAGCCTACATGATCACACGAGCCTCACAAGCCTCATGAGAATAAATCCTACGAGGAGCAACTGAGGGAGCTGGGGATGGTTGGGATGGGATGGGATGGAATGGAATGGAATGGAATGGATCAGGTTGGAAGAGACCTTCAAGGTCATCAAGTCCAAACTATCAACCAATCCAACCCACCTAAACAACTAACCCATGGCACCAAGCACCCCATCAAGTCTCCTCCTGAACACCTCCAATGATGGTGACTCCACCACCTCCCCGGGCAGCCCATAGGTTGCTGAAGAGGAGGCTGAGGGAAGACCTCATTGCTCTCTACAGCTCCCTGAAAGGAGCTGGTGCTGGTTTCTCCTATCCCTCCCTGACACCCTCAAAAGTCCCTCCCCAGCTTTCTTGGAGCCCCCTGCAGATCCTGGAAGGCCACAATTAGGTCTCCTTAGAGCCTTCTGCTCTCCACACTGAACAAGCCCAAATCCCTCGGTCTGCCTCCATAGCAGAGCAGCTCCAGCCCTCTGCTCATCCTTGTGGCCCTTCTCTGGACACCTTCCAGCACCTCCAGAGCCTTCCTGGAACAGAGGACCACAGTGCTCCAGGTGGGGTCTCAGAAGAGCAGAGTAGAGTGGGAGAATCACTTGGTGCCATGGTTGAGTTAATTAGATGGTGTTGGGTGATAGCTTGGACTCGATGATCTCCAAGGTCTTTTTCAACCTGGTTAATCCTCTCCTCTCCTCTCCTCTCCTCTCCTCTCCTCTCCTCTCCTCTCCTCTCCTCTCCTCTCCTCTCCTCTCCTCTCCTCTCCTCTCCTCTCCTCTCCTCGAGTCTCCTCGAGTCTCCTCGAGTCTCCTCTCCTCTCCTCTCCTCGAGTCTCCTCTCCTCGAGTCTCCTCTCCTCGAGTCTCCTCTCCTCTCCTCGAGTCTCCTCTCCTCGAGTCTCCTCTCCTCTCCTCTCCTCTCCTCGAGTCTCCTCTCCTCTCCTCTCCTCTCCTCTCCTCGAGTCTCCTCTCCTCTCCTCGAGTCTCCTCTCCTCTCCTCGAGTCTCCTCTCCTCGAGTCTCCTCTCCTCTCCTCGAGTCTCCTCTCCTCGAGTCTCCTCTCCTCGAGTCTCCTCTCCTCTCCTCTTCCATTCTACTCCTGTTCTGTTCTGTTCTATTCTGTTCTGTTCTGCTTTGGGTGCCCCTGCTCTGCCAGGGGTTGGACTGGATGAGCTTCAGAGGTCCTTCCCAGCCCCTAACAACCTGTGATTCTGTGACCAGCGTGCTCAAGCTGGTGCCAAAGGAAGGCTGGGGGTACCTGAAGGACAAGAGCTTTGAGAGAATAACACATTTTAGAATTCAATCTCAAATCTACCAGGATTTTCTGTTTTGCCTCTATGAAAACATAGCTGCTGGATATAGATCTCTGGTGCCAATTCAAGGTTGAATACAGAACAGCTGCATCAAAGGGAACAAGTCCCAACAGGTACAGCTTCTTAGCAGATTGTAGAGGCAATTAGCTATCAAAGGCGTGAGAGTGATGCCTGATTATGCAAACCCTTTGGTTTTCCCTTCTACCAGGAGAGAAATTCAGCCACTGGAGTTCAGTGGAGTTGAAATGAGGAACACCCCTATGAGAGGCTGAGTAGCATAGTGAATGAGCAGCATCACAGGCATGATTGTGTCGAGTCCTGGTGCTCACAGCATGAAATGGACATAGAAGTGTTGCAGGGGGTTCACAGAAGTCCACAAAGGTGATCAGAGGGCTGGAGCACCTCCCCTATGGGGACAGGCTGAGGGAGTTGAGGCTGTTCAGTCTGGAGAAGAGAAGGCTTCATGGAGACCTTAGAGTGACCTTCCTGGACATGAAGGGGCTGAAACAAAAGCCACAAAGGAGTTTTATAAGGGCTTGAAGAGATAGGATAGGATAGGATAGGATAGGATAGGACAGAACAGAATTAACCAGGTTGGAAAAGACCTCAGAGATCATCAAGTCCAACCTCTCACCTAATACCTGACACCTCCTGACAACTAAACCATGGCTCCAAGTGCCACATCCAAGCCTTTCTTGAACACCTCCAGTGATGGTGACTCCACCACCTCCCCAGGCAGCCCATTCCAATGGGCAATCTCTCTTGCTGGGAAGAATTTCTTCCTACCATCCAGCCTAAACCTCCCCTGGCACAGCTTAAGACTGTGTCCTCTTGTTCTGGTGCTGGTTGCTTGGGAGAAGAGACCAATCCCCCCCCCAGTTACAACCTCCCTCCTCCTCAGGATGAGGAGCAGTAGATTGAAGCTTGAGGAGGGCAGATTTAGACCGGAGATTAGGAAGAAATCCTGTCCAGTGAGGGTGGAGAGACACTGGCACAGGTTGCCCATGGAGCTTGTGGATGTGCCCTGTCTGGAGATATTCAAGGCCACGTTGGATGAGGCCTTGAGCATCCTGGTCTGGTGGAAGGTGTCCCTGCTCAGGGGAGCTGGACTGGATGATCTGTGCTGGGCCCTTCCACCCCCTAACCCCATTCTGTGTTTCCTGGTTGCTGTTATGAAGTCCAATCTCTGTTTCTCACCACGTGGTCAACGTAATTATATCATTCCTTTATCCCCTCTGATCCTGATTAGTTGGTTTTGGCTTTGGTTGTCTTTGGATTTGGGGTTTATTGTATTTGAACACATGGAATATTTGCTGGCTGTTGCTGGAGTGCAGAGGAGGGCAAGGAAGCTGGGGAAGGGGCTGGGAAATGTCTTAGGAGGAGCAACTGAGGGAGCTGGGGATGGTTAGTTTGGAGAAGAGGAAGCTGAGGGGAGACTTCATTGCTCTCTACAGCTCCCTGCAAGGAGGTTGTGGAGAGGCTGCTGCTGGTCTCTTCTCATAGGCAGTAAGTGATAGAACAAGAAGGAATGGCCTCAAGCTATAACCTAAATCTTATGAGGAGTGACTGAGGGAGCTGGGGATGGTTAGTTTGGAAAAGAGGAGGCTGAGGGGAGACCTCGTTGCTCTCTACACCTACCTGAAAGGAGGTTATGGAGAGGCTGCTGCTGGTCTCTGCTCACAGGTCATTAGTGACAGAACAAGAGGCAATGGCCTCAAGCTATAATTGAGCAGGAAGCTATAACTGAGGAGGTTTAGACTGGAGAGTAGGAAGAGTTTTTTTCCCTTCCAGAGTGGTCAGGGGTTGGAATGTGCTGCCCAGGGAGGTGGTGGAGGCAGCTAAACAGCCCCAGCTCTCACCCTTTCCTCACATGAGAGATTTCCCAGTCCCCTCAGCATCTCAGTGGCCCTGTGTTGGCCTCTCTCTCCGTGGATCCTGAGCTGGATGATGTATAGGAGCACATTAACAAGGTGTTCCTTTCTTTCTGGCAACAAGAGCAAAAAAGGTTTTCAATCTCCACAACCCATTACTGCTCCCCCAGCTTTGGCACTGGACCCAGCGGCTGCTGCTGCTACGAAGTGCAGAAGGTTGGGGCAAAGCTCCACACTTCTGTTTTACAGCTCTCAGCCTAATTAACTGCTTGTACTTTGGTGCTGCATCTCCTTGATTCCCAGGCAAGGCTAACACGCAGGGAATGAAGTGCATTGCTGGGGTTTTATTTTATCTGTGCCAGGCACAGTCACAAAGGGGCTGAAAAGCAAAGCAGGTGTGTAACACTCTCCTGTAACACAGCAAACATGACAGAAGCAAGGCAATATATTCATCCTCTTGATATTAAATATGCAGAGTGTGCTCTCGTTCTTCTGACAAGCAAATCTCACTGCAGCTACAGAGCATGCCACATAAGGGGGGGGGGGGGGGGGGGAGAAAACACCAAACCCAAGCAAAACACAGGCCACTGAAATTCATCTAGTGGGGAGAGCAAGGGAAGGTCTGACATAGAGCCATAGAGTCATAGAATCATAGAGTCATAGAGTCACAGAGTCACAGAGTCATAGAGTCACAGAGTCATGGAATCATAGAGTCACAGAGTCATAGAGTCACAGAGTCACAGAGTCACAGAGTCACAGAATCATAGAGTCACAGAGTCATAGAGTCACAGAGTCATGGAATCATAGAGTCACAGAGTCATAGAGTCACAGAGTCATAGAATCATAGAGTCACAGAGTCACAGAATCATAGTCATAGAATCAGGGTTATAGAATCAAAGAATCATAGGACCAAAAATGCTCTGGGTTGGAAGGGAGCTCCAAAGCTCATCCAGTCCAACCCCCTCTGCACTCAGCAGGGACATCCCCAACCAGATCAGGCTGCCCACAGCCTTGTCCAGCCTCACTTTGAATATCTCCAGGGATGGAGTCCCAGCCACCTCCCTGGGCAACCTGTTCCAGTGTTCCACTGCCCTCCTGGTGCAGAACTTGTTCCTCACATGCAATCTCAATCTGCTCTGCTCTAGTTTGAAGCCATTACCTCTAGTAAAGTCCCTGCAGACCTTTGTGAACAGTCCCATCCAAGCCTTCTTGTAGCCCCCTGCAGGTCCTCAAGGGATCTCAAGGCTCATCCAGTCCCAACCCCGTTGCCATGGGCAGGGACACCTCACACCACAGCAGGTTGCTCACAGCCACATCCAGCCTGACTGCAAACACCTCCAGGCATGGAGGCTTCCACCACCTCCCTGGGCAACCTGTGCCAGGCTCTCACCACCCTCATGGGCAACAACTTCTTCCTAACATCCAATCTCAATCTACCCATTTCTAGCTTGGATCCATTCCCCCTGCTCCTATCCCTACCTGGCACCCTCAAAAGTCCCTCCCCAGCTTTCTTGTAGGTCCCTGCAGATGCTGGAAGGCCACAATTAGGTCTCCCCAGAGCCTTCTCTTCTAACTGAACACCCCCAGCTCTCTCAGGCTGTCCTCATAGCAGAGGTGCTCCAGCCCAGCCCACTCCTCTTCATGGCCCTCCTCTGGACCCTCTCCCTCAGGTCCATGTCTATCCTGTGTTGAGGGGCTCCAGACCTGAATAGCTGTTGGTATTTTTCACCTTGCCTTCACTCAGGGATGAAAGTGACCTTTAAAATCAATTCTCATTCTGATGGGGGCAAAAGGACAGCAAGACCTAAAACACCCTGGGCTGTTGGGTTCTTTTCTTTTGGGGTCTAGACTTTCAGAGGCAGCTGGCTAACTGGAAGCAGCTTATCATTTTCATGTCCTCTATCATGGCTCTTCTAATCACTTTGAAGAGTACAGAAGCATAACCTTTATTCTGATCAAGTTAATTTAAAATGAAAGCATGAGACAGTGAGCAGAAAGCTCTGATGGCACAGAAAACTGGGGGATTGAAAGGATCTCTTTTAGCCCTGCAGGAAATCTGAGTTATTGAGATGCTAATTTGGGGGTGGGTGAGAAGGGCAGAGCTGAATGGAACCTGTTAAAGATTCCAAATCATTAAGAGCTTTCTTCCCCTCCAAGAAAGTTTCTAATTCTACAGCCTGGATTGTGTGCAGGAGAGGCAGGGAGGGAACTGCTCTCTCTGTATCCACAAAGTAAGACAAACAAGCAGTGAAAATTGTCAGGTGCATTTGTATCCTGGGCTGCAGCCAGAGAAGTGTGGCCAGCAGGGCCAGGGAGGGGATTCTGCCCCTCTGCTCCACTCTGCTGAGACCACAGAAAGCTGGAGAGAGACTGTTTGCCAAAGCCTGCAGGGACAGGAGGAGAGGCAAATGCTGCAAACTAGAGAAGAGCAGAATTAGATTGGATACCAGAAGAAGTTCTTCACTATGAGCGTGGTGAAACGCTGGAACAGGTTGCCCAGGGAGGTGGTTGAGGCTCCTTCCCTGGAGGTGTTCAAGGTGAGGCTGGACAGGGCTGTGGGCAGCCTGATCTAGTTGGGGATGTCCCTGCTGAGCGCAGAGGGGGTTGGACTGGACGAGCTTTGGAGCTCCCTTCCAACCCAGAGCATTCTGTGATTCTAGGATTTTTTGATTCTATGATACTAAGATTCTATGACAACATTGGGCATTCAGTGTGAGAGAAGGCTCTGTGAATAAAGAATCTGTTTTCCTTCAGTTCTCACAGGGTACTAAGTCTCAGGGGTGCCCCTGCTCGGACTCTGTAGTGAAATATCTCAAGCAGACCCCAGGAGTGTGACCTACTCAAGGTGAACCTACTCTGGCAGGGGGGTTGGAGTACATCCCTTCCAGTGTCTAACATTCTGTGATGTAGAATAGAATAGAATAGACTAGAATAGAATAGAATTAAGCAGGTTGGAAAAGACCTTTGAGATCATCAAGTCCAACCTATCACCCAACACCATCTAACTCAACCATGGCACCAAGTGCCTCATCCAGGCTCTTTTTAAACACCTCCAGGGATGGTGACTCCACCACCTCCCTGGGCAGCACATTCCTGTGACCAATCTCTCTTGATGGGAAGAACTCCTTCCTAACATCCAGCCTAAACCTCCCCTGGCACAGCTTGAGACTGTGTCCTCTTGTTCTGGTGCTGGGTGCCTGGGAGAAGAGACCAATCCCCACCTGGCTACAACCTCCCTGCAGGGAGTTGGAGAGAGCAAGAAGGTCTCCCCTGAGCCTCCTCTTCTGCAGGCTAAGCAACCCCAGCTCCCTCAGCCTCTCCTCCCAGGGCTGTGCTCCAGACCCCTCCCCAGCTTTCTTGCCCTTCTCTGGACACCTTCCAGCAGCTCAACATCTTTCCTGCTTCCATTTGGGGAATGGGAAAGTAATAATTATTTTTAATGTTCACATTTCTTATTGATTAGGAGCAAGAATATATTACTTATCAAGGACGAGAATTACCTTCACATTTCCTAATGATTACAACAACAATAACAACACCAAAACAAAGAAAACAACCCCAAAACCCCTCAAAAAAACCCCAAACTCCCAAGCAAAGCAAGCAACAACAGCAACACAAAATAATAGCAATCAACACAGCACTAAATACGATTACAAGGGAGTAGAAATTACTTTTCTCTACACAGACTTCCTCTCTACAGTGGAAAGTTTACCATGGAAACACTGGAACGATCACCAAGGCTCCAGCAGCCGCTAGGTGTCAACAGAGCCTAGCAATCTGCCACCCTGTTTGAATGAGATGCAAGGAGATAGCTTTACAGTGATCTACCTTACTTGCATTTGTATTGATCACAGGCTCACAGGATGTCAGGGGTTGGAAGGGAGCCCCACAGAGCACTGAGTCCAACTCTTCCTGCTGGAGCAGGAGCAGAGAACCCAGCACAGGGCACACAGAACACATCCAGACAGGGCTGCAAAGGCTCCAGACAAGGAGACTCCACAACCTCTCTGGGCAGCCTGCTCCAGGCCTCTGGCAGCCTCCCAGGGCACAAGTTCCTCCTCCTGCTGAGCTGCAACCTCCTGGGCTGCACTTTCCATCCATTGCCTCTTGGCCTATCCCAGGCTGCAGCTGAGCAGAGCCTGGCCCTGGCCCTTCCTTCCTGACCCCCAGCCCTCAGCTCTTGAGAGACATTGATCAGATCCCTCTCAGCCTTCTCCTCTCCAGACTGAACACCCCCAGGACTCTCAGCCTCTCCTCCCCAGGCAGTCTCCAGTCCCTTCCTCATCCTTGTAGCCCTGCCTTGGCCTCTCTCCAGCAGATCCCTGTCCCTCCTGAACTGGGAGCCCAGAGCTGGATGCAATACTCCAGGTAAGGTCTCAGCAGGGCAGAGCAGAGTGGGAGAAGAACCTCCCTGGCTCTGCTGCCCACACTCCTCTGAATGCCTCCCAGGACCCCCTTGGTCTTCCTGGCCCCCAGGGCACATTGCTGTCCCCTGCAGACCTTGCTGCCCCCCAGCACCCCCAGCTCCTTCTCCCCAGGGCTGCACTCCAGCAGATCCCCTCCCAGCTGTGCTGCTGCAGGTTATTCTTCCTGCCCAGCTGCAGGACTCTGCACTGCTCCTTCTTGAAGCTCCTTAGCTTCCCCTCTGCCCAGCTCTCAGCCTGTCCAAGTCTCTCTTAAGCAAATGTATTCTGCTTGGCTCCATTCAAAATCCAACCCACTCCAGCCCCAGAGCCAATCAAGGGAAAGCAGTGGGAGGGCAGCAATCATCCCCCATGCACACACAAACCACTCCAAGTGCAAACATCCACATGCTGTAAACATCATTTTTGGAGGGATCAGCTGAACTGCCAGCAGGTGTCCAAACAAGCTGCTCTTCCTTGCCTGGGATGAGAAATGAAGCAGACTAAGTGCTTACATCTGACTGGGAAAAGGCCAGGAGAAATTCTCCTTCCTCCTCTTACTTCAAGATCTGTGAGATTTGATGCAACAAAAGCCACTGAGCAGTGGCAGCTTTGCCACGACCTACATGGCCTATGCAAATGGGACACTCACCCTCCCTGCTTTCCTTCAGGAGCACTTTCCTTCTTCATGATGATGCATAAAGGCAAGGGGAGAGTCTTGCACCTGGGAAAGAACAGCCCCAGGGAGCAGGAGAGGTTGGGGACTGAGCTGTTGGGAAGGAGAGAAGGACCTGGGGGGTCCTGGTGGATGGAAGGTTGACCATGAGCCAGCAATGTGCTCTGGTGGCCAAGGAGGCCAAGGGCAGCCTGGGGGGGATTAGAAGGGCTGTGGTCACAGAGGTTCTCATCTCCCTCTGCTCTGCCCTGCTGAGGCCACAGCTGGAATCTTGTGTCCAGTTCTGGGCCCCGCAGCTCAAGAAGGAGCTCAGGGAAGTGCTGGAGAGAGTCCAGCACAGAGGCACAGAGATGCTGCAGGCAGTGGAAGATCTTCCTCAGGAGGAGAGCCTGAGGGAGCTGAGGGCTCTGGAGCTTGGAGAGGAGGAGCCTGAGAGGTGAGCTCCTTGCTGGGGCTAAAGCTGTGCAGGGGCAGTGCCCAGAGGCTGGAGCCAGGCTCTGCTGGGGGCTGCCCAATGCCAGCCCAAGGGGCAGTGGTGGAAGCTGAGGCAGAGGAAGTGCCATGGGAACAGGAGGAATGATTTCTTCCCTGTGAGGTGCCAGAGGCCTGGAGCAGGCTGCCCAGGGGGGCTGTGGAGTCTCCCATCCTGGAGCTATTCCAACCCCACCTGGATGTGTTCTGTGTGAGCTGCTCTGGGTGATGCTGCCCTGTCAGGGGGGCTGGATTGAATGAGCTTTGGAGGTCCCTTCCAGCTCCTAAGACCCTCTGATCCTGTGTCTTACTGGGATACCCTGAGAGACAGAGATGAAGCTTGTTTGTACTTTTGTGATGATCAGGGAAGGTGGAAAGAGGAGAACCAGATGAGAAGGAAAAACAAACCCCCAAACCTCAGCACTCCTTCATTGTGACAGGAAAGGAGAGGCTCAAACCTCCTCTGCCAAGCCCTGGAAAATTAATGACCCTTCTTGACGTTGAGGTTTAGTGCCCTAAATATCAAGATGAGCACAGAGCCTGGTGACAGCCTCTCTCTCTCTCTCTCTCTCACAGTTGCACAAGCTTCACTTAGATCAAACCACTCCAGATCTGGCTGAGGTCAACAGCTACCCAAACTATTTATCGCCCAAAAGAAGGAGGCCACAAACAGCCACCTGGCAGCTGTCCTACTTGGAATGGCCCTTCCAGGGCAGAATCCTTCCTGGTTTTTAAAGCATTCACATTGTGAGCCAGATTTTGTCTTCCCTTGAGAGACCAAGCTGCCAGTGCTCAATTTATAGCATTTCTAGGACCTACTTTGGATTGTGAGAGACCTTGAACTGTGGAAGCATAGAATGGTCTGGGCTGGAAGGGAGGTCCAAAGCTCACCCAGTCCAAGCCCCTCTGCACTCAGCAGGGACATCCTCCACTAGATCAGCTTGCCCAGAGCCCTGTCCAGCCTCACCTTCAATATCTCCAGCCTCAACCACCTCCCTGGGCAACCTGTTCCCATGTTCCTCCACCCTCAGGGTGCAGAAACTTGTTCCTCACATCCAATCTCAATCTTCTCTGCTCTAGTTTGAAGCCACTGTCTCTCATCCTGTCCCTGCAGGCCCCAGGGACCACCTAGCCCCAACGCCCTGCCATGGGCAGGGACACCTCACACTACAACAGGTTGCTCACAGCCACCTCCAGCCTGGCTGCAAACACCTCCAGGCAGGAGGCTTCCACCACCTCCCTGGGCAGCCTGTGCCAGGCTCTCACCACCCTCATGAGCAACAACTTCGTCCTAGCAGCCAATCTGAATCTGCTCTCCTCTGGACTGAGATCTATTGCAGCACTTGTAGAATCAGCACTATCACTCTGGTGGTCACCCAAGCACTCACACCACAGCTGGTGCAAAGGATATCTGCTCTGTGCAAGGACATTTATCCCTTTAATGTACATCTCACAGAAGCAGAGGGTGGCCCTCAGCAGGTCCCCCTGATTTGTGTTCTGCTCCTGTGCCAGAAGAAGAATCTTAATCTTGGGAAATGGAAGGACACAGAGGTTAATGTTGTGGACTGTGCTTCAGAGGCAGCTGCACACCCAGAAAAGAAGGCAGCTCTCCTTGGCTTGGGCTTCAGGCTCTTTGCTAAGTCTTCCACAGCAAGAGAGTTGGTCAGAGCCTTGGCAAGCAGAGCAAGTAAGGTTCATTGGTATAGAAACATAGACAGAGTCCTAAGAGTCATAGAATCACAGAATGGTTTGGGTTGGAAGGGACCTCCAGAGCTCATCCAGTTCAACCCCTCTGCACTCAGCAGGGACATCCTCCACTAGATCAGCTTGCCCAGAGCCCTGTCCAGCCTCACCTTCAATATCTCCAGGGATGGAGGCTCAACCCCATCCCTGGGCAACCTGTTCCAGTCTTCCACCGCCCTCATGGTGCAGAACCTCTTCCTAACAGCCAATCTAAATCTGCTCTGCTCTAGTTTGAAGCTACTGTCCCTCATCCTGTCCCTGCAGGCCCCAGGGACCACCTACTTCCAACCCCCCTGCCATGGGCAGGGACACCTCACACTACAGCAGGTTGCTCACAGCCACCTCCAGCCTGGCTGCAAAAACCTCCAGGCAGGAGGCTTCCACCACCTCCCTGGGCAGCCTGTGCCAGGCTCTCACCACCCTCATGGGCAACAACTTCTTCCTAACAGCCAATCTGAATCTGCTCAATTTAAGAAGGACATGGAGAGACTTGAAGGTGTCCAGAGAAGGGCAACAAAGCTGGGGAGGGGTCTGGAGCACAGCCCTGGGAGGAGAGGCTGAGGGAGCTGGGGTTGCTCAGCCTGGAGAAGAGGAGGCTCAGGGAAGACCTTCTTGCTCTCTCCAACTCCCTGAAGGGAGGTTGGAGCCAGGTGGGGCTTGGTCTCTTCTCCCAGGCACCAGCACCAGAACAAGAGCACACAGTCTCAAGCTGTGCCAGGGAAGGTTTGGGCTGGATGCTAGGAAGAAATTCTTCCCAGCCACAGAGATTGGCCATTGGGATGTGCTGCCCAGGGAGGTGGTGGAGTCCCCAGCCCTGGAGGTGTTCAAGACAGGCTTGGATGTGGCACTTGGAGCCATGGTTTAGCTGTCAGGAGGTGTTAGGTATTAGGTAATAGGTTGGACTTGCTGATCTCTGAGGTCTTTTCCACCCTGGTTGATTCTATGACTCTATGATCTATGATAATTTACTGTGTGCCATATTGCTGATAAAAAGGTTCATTGCCTGATGAAACTAATTGCTCCAGATTAGACAGTGCTGTAGAGCCCCTGGAGCCATGGAGCAGTTTGACAGGACTATAAAATCAGACTTTTACTGTATCAATAAAATCAGCCTTTGTCCTGAGTGCTTCCTGCTTTGAGTGGCATTCCCACATGCATGCACGAAACTCCTAATGCCTATGCAGAGAATGGAATCTGCTTTGCCAGCCTGGGGCATTCAGAAGTGAGGTACAGCAAGTGTAGGACCATGCTCCCAGAGCCTGCTGATTTAGAGACAGCACATGAAATGGGAGCCTGGATTCACAGAGCTCATCCTATGCCATCTATTCTTGTGGGTAGGGGAAAGAATTTGTAATCAGCTCTTTTTCTCCCCCTCCTGAGTCTAACTACACACACACACACAGGGTGATTTGATTTGTGACTCTTTCAAGATGCAAATTACTGGGGGGAGAGAGAGAGGTTTATCAGCATCATTCAAGGCATTTTCTGCAGGCAGGTGTGCATTGAACACATCCAAGTGCCAGGTTCTGCACATTGGCCACAGCAACCCCAGGCAGTGCTAGAGGCTAGGGTCAGAGTGGCTGAGAGTAGCCAGGCAGAGAGGGACCTGGGGGTAGTGGTGGACAGTACATGAGCCAGCAGTGTGCCCAGGCCAGGCATCCTGGCTGGCAGGTGTGGCCAGCAGGAGCAGGGAAGTCATTCTGCCCTGTGCTCAGCACTGCTTAGGCCATACCTGGTGTCCTGGGACCAGTTCTGGGGTCCTCAGTTTAAGAAGGACATTGAGAGACTTGAAGGTGTCCAGAGAAGGGCAAGAAAGCTGGGGAGGGGTCTGGAGCACA
The DNA here is from genome assembly GCA_011125475.1 of Melanerpes aurifrons. Classification (NCBI taxonomy): domain Eukaryota; kingdom Metazoa; phylum Chordata; class Aves; order Piciformes; family Picidae; genus Melanerpes; species Melanerpes aurifrons. Next base: position 1,599,447 of record WWNC01000023.1, on the reverse strand, counting down.
GCCCTGTGAGGAGAGGCTGAGGGAGCTGGGGTTGCTTAGCCTGGAGAAGAGGAGGCTCAGGGGAGACCTTCTTGCTCTCTCCAACTCCCTGAAGGGAGGCTGTAGCCAGGTGGGGGTTGGTCTCTTCTCCCAGGCACCCAGCAGCAGAACAAGAGGACACAGTCTCAAGCTGTGCCAGGGGAGGTTTAGGCTGGAGGTGAGGAAGAAATTCTTCCCATCAAGAGAGATTGGTCATTGGGATGTGCTGCCCAGGGAGGTGGTGGAGTCCCCAGCCCTGGAGGTGTGTGGAGAGGGTGCTTTGGGACATGGTTTAATGGGCATGGTGGTGTGAGGCTGGTGGTTGGACTGGATCAGCTTTGAGACCTTTTGCAAGTAAAAGAGGTCTATATCTGTGTGATTCTATGAAGAAGAACAGGAAGGTGTTCAATTCAAGCTGCCCATTTTGACAGTTCTAAAGCACACTATGACACACTGCAAGCACAATGGACTCTACATCTGCTCCTTAATACTGAATAGATGTAAGAAAGTTCCTATCATAGCTTGGCAGGAAAGGATTCAACCATTCAAAATTACAGCAAATCATCCTTGGTTTATATCAGATTTCTTCTAAAGGCACAAACCATTCACCATCTGAAATGAGTCTGGAAGGACATTCTCGAGGGTGAGCAGAGGGCTGGAGCTGCTCTGCTGTGAGCACAGACTGAGGGAGTTGGGGTTGTGCAGGCTGGAGAGGAGAAGGCTCCCAGGAGACCTCATTGTGGCCTTCCAGGATCTGCAGGGGGCTCCAAGAAAGCTGGGGAGAGACTTTTGAGGGTGTCAGGGAGGAATAGGAGCAGGGGGAATGGAGCAAAACTAGAACTGGATAGATTGAGATTGGCTGTGAGGAAGAAGTTGTTGCCCATGAGGGTGGTGAGAGCCTGGCCCAGGCTGCCCAGGGAGGTGGTGGAAGCCTCCTGCCTGGAGGTGTTTGCAGCCAGGCTGGAGGTGCCTGTGAGCAACCTGCTGTAGTGTGAGGTGTCCCTGCCCATGGCAGGGGGTTGGGACTGGATGATCCTTGTGGTCCCTTCCAACCCTGAATGAAACTATGAAACTATGAAAATATAAGATCATTGAGTCCATGCCCCCTGCCAGAGCAGGAGCACAGAACCCAGCACAGGGCACACAGAACACATCCAGACAGGGCTGCAAAGGCTCCAGACAAGGAGACTCCACAACCTCTCTGGGCAGCCTGCTCCAGGCCTCTGGCAGCCTCCCAGGGCACAAGTTCCTCCTCCTGCTGAGCTGCAACCTCCTGGGCTGCACTTTCCATCCATTGCCTCTTGGCCTATCCCAGGGGGCAGCTGAGCAGAACCTGGCCCTGGCCCTTCCTTCCTGACCCCCAGCCCTCAGCTCTTGAGAGACATTGATCAGATCCCTCTCAGCCTTCTCCTCTCCAGACTGAACACCCCCAGGGCTCTCAGCCTCTCCTCCCCAGGCAGTCTCCAGTCCCTTCAGCATCCTTGGAGCCTCCCTTGGACTCTCTGCAGCAGATCCCTGTCCCTCCTGAACTGGGAAGCCCAGAGCTGGATGCAATATTCCAGGTGAGGTCTGAGCAGGGCAGAGCAGAGTGGGAGGAGAACCTCCCTGGCTCTGCTGCTACACTCAGGGTAAACTACACTCAGTAGTTTATCCTGGCCAAGAGAAGTTTGATTGCTGTAGTAAATTCTTCTATTATCAGCTGCATTCTGCAGCAAAGATCACTGCTTTGAAGGTGCAGGAACACTGCTATTGTTCCAGCAGGAGTGTTTCTGGAGGAGGAGATGATAGCTGCTCCACTTATTAGCAGTCTAAGTCAGGTATCTCTAAAGCAGGCTCACGTGGGAAGCACAAGCAGAACAGCAACCTCGGCCTCCAGGAAGATCAAAATGATGCTCAGAGGCAATGGAAACAAGACCTCAGAGAGATTATTCCCTGGAATGATGCTTGGGGAGTGAAAAAAACCCTCACAACTTAGAAATGCTGGAGAGGAAAATGCAGCCAGCTGTGACTGCAGAACACAAAGGGAAAACTCCACTGTCATAGAATCAGAGAATCAGTTGTTAGGGTTGGAAGGGAGCTCAAGGCTCAGCCAGTCCCAACCCTCTGCCATGCCCAGGGACACCTCACACCACAGCAGGTTGCTCACAGCCACCTCCAGCCTGGCTGCAAACACCTCCAGGCAGGAGGCTTCCACCACCTCCCTGGGCAGCCTGGGCCAGGCTCTCACCACCCTCATGGGCAACAACTTCTGCTTAGCATCCAATCTGAATCTCCCCTCCTCTAGTTTTTCCTGGTCCTGTCACTCCCTGACACCCTATAAAGTCCCTCCCCAGCTTTCTTGGAGCCCCCTGCAGATCCTGGAAGGCCACAATGAGGTCTCCTGGGAGCCTTCTCCTCTCCAGCCTGCACAACCCCAACTCCCTCAGGCTGTCCTCACAGCAGAGCAGCTCCAGCCCTCTGCTCCTCCTCCTGGCCCTGCTCTGGACACCTTCCAGCCCTCCAGAGCCTTCCTGGCACAGAGGCTCCAGAGCTGGCCCCAGAGATGCAGCTGTGATCTCAGCAGAGTGGAGCAGAGGGGCAGAATCCCCTCCCTGGCCCTGCTGGCCACACTTCTCTTGCTGCAGCCCAGGCTCTGCTTGGCTCTCTGGGCTGCAGGTGCACAACTCCCTTCCAGCCTCTAATGTTGTGTGAAGCTGTGACACAGTCCAGCAAAGGCTGGAGTCAATGTGAATTTCTAGTCCTCAGGCCTGGGAGAGCTGTGCTTCTCCAGGATCACCAGCTTGCTTCTCCCTTGCCCAACACAAACTCTTCCCCTCCTTTTATGCATTCCTGTCGATGCAGCTGCCCAGCCCTCTCGACCCTTGGGCTGGCAGGTGGTTGGCAGCAGCTCTGGGAGGAAGGCACACACCTGCCAGCCCAAGCTGCTCAGGAGGGCCTGGGAATTGCAGGGTTTTATCATTCAAAACCTGAATGATGAAATGCTTACCACTGAATGGCACATTTGTCTTTCTTAAGCAGCCACCATCTGAATCCCCCACATCAGATTATCACCACTCAGGAGCTCTTAACCATATGCCACTGCCCCAGAGTATTATTCCTTCATTACCATTACAAGCAGTAGCAATTGGCAAAGAGGCAGCAAAGTTCTGATTTGATCCTGGTGAGCAATTTGGTTCAGGTTTTTAGGGGCAGGCTGGAGAGGATGCCCAGGCAGCAAATAAAACCCACCCCAAAGAGAGAGACTTGCTGAAGGATCTGCTGCTCTGCAAAACATCCAGAGAAGGCAAGATTCATTTCTTGGAGTGCAGTTGGTTTTCCAAAGCCTGGCACAGCAGCTAAAGGTGGAGTAGCACAGCTCACCTTGGCTCATTACTGGTGTCTCATCTCAGTAGGTCAACTCCCCATTCAGAGAATCACAGAATCAATCAGGTTGGAAAAGACCTCAGAGATCATCAAGTCCAACCTGTCACCTCCTGACAACTAAACCATAGCTCCAAGTGCCTCATCCAGGCTCCTCTCAACACCTCCAGGGATGGGGACTCCACCACCTTCCTGGGCAGCACATCCCAAGGACCAATCTCTCTTGCTGGGAAGAACTTTCTCCTCACCACCACCCTGAACTTCCTCTGGCACAGCTTGAGACTGTGTCCTCTTGTTCTGCTGCTGGGTGCCTGGGAGAAGAGACCAACCCCCACCTGGCTCCAACCTCCCTTCAGGGAGTTGGAGAGAGCAAGAAGGTCTCCCCTGAGCAAAACTATAGCTCTGGGACATGTTTCATCAGATGTCATTCACTTCTTTACTCCATGATGTTCAGAACAGGGCAACGAGGAGGAGCAGAGAGCTGGAGATCCTCTCCTATGAGGACAGACTGAGAGAGTTGGGGATGCTCAGTCTGGAGAGGAGAAGGCTCTGAGGAGAACTAATTGTGGCCTTCCAGGATCTGCAGGGGGCTCCAAGAAAGCTGGGGAGGGACTTTGGAGGGTGTCAGGGAGGGATAGGAGCAGGGGGAATGGAGCAAAGCTAGAGGAGTGGAAATTGAGACTGGCTGTGAGGAAGAAGTTGTTGCCCATGAGGGTGGTGAGAGCCTGGCCCAGGCTGCCCAGGGAGGTGGTGGAAGCCTCCTGCCTGGAGGTGTTTGCAGCCAGGCTGGAGGTGGCTGTGAGCAAGCTGCTGTGGTGTGAGGTGTCCCTGCCCATGGCAGGGGGTTGGGACTGGCTGAGCCTTGAGCTCCCTTCCAACCCTGACAACTCTGTGACCAGATGATCCTTGGGAAAGTTTGGACCAGATGATCTTTAGGCTGCAGGCAACCTGACCTAGTGGAGGATGGCCTGCTCACTGCAGGGGTGTTGCACTAGGTGAACCTTGAGGATCTCTTCCAATCCAGACCATTCTTGCTCAGTCCAATCTAATCCTTCCAGCCTGGCACAGTGTGATTCTGTGAATAAACTACATCTGACCTTGAGGAAACATTCTGAGGGAGTCATCCAAGCATGAACCCATCCCATGAGAGCTCCACATGTCCTGGAGCAAGAGAATGTATCAGATATAAACAAATGCATTGTTTACTGCTTCCAGCAATGGAAGAAGAGCACATGAGGGGAAAGCAAGGGGGGTTGGGGGAGGGAAAGGAGCAAAACTTCAGAGAAACTCATTTCTATTTCTATTTCAGTTGCAGCAGCCTCTCACTGCAATTATTCACTCTGATCTTTGGCTACTGGAGGTTCAGATTGAGAACTGTGGATAAAGATGAAGGGCAGTGTGGAAAGGGGGAGGGGAAAAGCAGAGGGAGAAGAAAAACAAAGGAGCAATTTCAGGGTAAAAATTAAAACCATTCCCTTACAGAGATAAACCTCCTGCTGCAAACCACCTTCACTTCACAAGGGTCTGCACATCAAGCTGAGAATCTAAAGCTTTGGCATCTCCATCACAAGATCACAGCATCTCAGGGGTTGGAAGAGACCTCTGGAGAGCTTCCAGTGCCAGCCCCCTGCCAGAGCAGGAGCAGAGAACCCAGCACAGGGCACACAGAACACATGCAGACAGGGCTGCAAAGGCTCCAGACAAGGAGACTCCACAACCTCTCTGGGCAGCCTGCTCCAGGCCTCTGGCAGCCTCCCAGGGCACAAGTTCCTCCTCCTGCTGAGCTGCAACCTCCTGGGCTGCACTTTCCATCCATTGCCTCTTGGCCTACCCCAGGGTGCAGCTGAGCAGAACCTGGCCCTGGCCCTTCCTTCCTGACCCCCAGCCCTCAGCTCTTGAGAGACACTGATCAGATCCCTCTCAGCCTTCTCCTCTCCAGACTGAACACCCCCAGGGCTCTCAGCCTCTCCTCCCCAGGCAGTCTCCAGTCCCTTCCTCATCCTTGGAGCCCTGCCTTGGCCTCTCTGCAGCAGGTCCCTGTCCCTCCTGAGCTGGGCAGCCCAGAGCTGGATGCAATATTCCAGGTGAGGTCTGAGCAGGGCAGAGCAGAGTGGGAGGAGAACCTCCCTGGCTCTGCTGCCCACACTCCTCTGAATGCCCCCCAGGACCCCCTTGGCCTTCTTGGCCCCCAGGGCACATTGCTGTCCCCTGCAGACCTTGCTGCCCCTCAGCATTCCCAGCTCCTTCTCCCCAGGGCTGCTCTCCAGCAGATCCCCTCCCAGCCTGTCCTGCTGCAGGTTATTCTTCCTGCCCAGCTGCAGGACTCTGCACTGCTCCTTCTTGAAGCTCCTTAGCTTCCTCCCTGCCCAGGTCTTAGCCTGTCCAAGTCTCACTGAATGGCTGCACAGCCTTCAGCTGCCTCAGCCAAGCCTCCCAGTTTGCTCTTGTCAGCTAACTGGAGGAGCAGATTCTCTGTTCCCTCGTCAATGTCAGTGGCAAAGGTGTTCAGCAGGACTGGACCCAGCACTGATTCCTGGGGGACTCCACTAGTTACAGGTCCCCAGCTGGACTTGGCACCACTGGCCATCACTCTTTGGAATCTACTTTGTAGCCACTTCCTAGTCTACCTCTCTGCTCTGCTATCCCAGCCCTCCTGAGCTTGCTCACAGGATTACTCTGTTGCACTGACCAAAGAACATCTCCTCAGCTGAGGTAATTGGTAGGGACTTACCAGATCTCTGCTCCCAATCCCACTGATGCCAAGTGCCCCAGCAGCTGAAGTATTTGCTAACACAGGAATTGATCCACTAATTAGAAGCCTCCTTCATGAGCACACAAGCAGCTGTTAACAGTTTCATCACAGCAGGCTGGAGCTGGTTGATTGCATTAGACCACATCCAACTGAACAATAGAATAGAATACAGAATCAACCAGGTTGGAAGAGACCTCAGAGATCACTGAGTCCAACCTATCACCCAGCACCATCTGATCAAATCAACCATGGCACCAAGGGCCTCATCCAGGCTCTTCCTAAACACCTCAGGGATGGGGACTCCACCACCTCCCTGGGCAGCACATCCCAATGGCCAGTCTCTCTTGATGGGAAGAATTTCTTCCTCACCTCCATCCTAAACTTTTCCTGGCACAGCTTGAGACTGTGTCCTCTTGTTCTGGTGCTGGCTGCCTGGGAGAAGAGACCAACCCCCACCTGGCTACAACCTCCCTGCAGGGAGTTGGAGAGAGCAAGAAGGTCTCCCCTGAGCCTCCTCTTCTGCATGGAAGAAAGTTTCAGGGTCTTCAGGAGGGACAGGCAGGGCAAGGGAGGAGGGGTGATGACACTGCTTGTAAAGGAGGGATTGGATTGTAAGGAGCTTGCAGTTCCTGTCCAGTTCTGGAGCCCCTATTACAAGAGGGATCTGGAGGTGCTGGAAGGTGTCCAGAGAAGGGCCAGGAGGAGGAGCAGAGGGCTGGAGCTGCTCTCCTGTGAGGACAGACTGAAGGGGTTGGGGCTGTTCAGTCTGCAGAAGAGAAGGCTCCGAGGTGACCTCATTGTGGCCTTCCAGGATCTGCAGGGGGCTCCAGGAAGGCTGGGGAGGGACTGCTCAGGATCTCAGGCAGTGATAGGACTAGGGGGAATGGAATGAAGCTGGAGGTGGGGAGATTCAGGCTGGAGGGGAGGAGGAAGTTCTTCCCCATGAGAGTGGTGAAGCCCTGGGATGGGTTGTCCAGGGAGGTGGTTGGGGCCCTGTCCCTGGAGGTGTTTAAGGCCAGGCTGGATGAGGCTGTGGCCAGGCTGATCTAGTGTGGGGTGTCCCTGCCCATGGGAGGGGGCTTGGAACTGGATGATCCTTGTGGTTCCCTCCAACCCTGACTGATACTGTGATACTATGACAATAACATGGTTGAGACTCTGGAAGAAGATGAAGGGGAAAGCCAATACAGCTGATGTTGCAGGGGGAGTCTACGAGGAAGTGCCCAGGCAGGATGGCAGCGTGGATTAATTGTTCTACTAGGAATTAAAGGCTCAACTGCCTTGGTCCTTAGGGGTGATGGTAGCTGTCCAGCCATCCAGCAGGAACATCACACAGCAGACAGAAACAGGTGCAGGAAACTTCTCCAGCACCTTGAAGTTAGTTCCTTGGTGCAGGAACTAAGGGAGGCAAGTAGGAAAGCTGCTTCTCCTTCCAAAAAGAGAGGCATTTGTGGGCAAAATGGTGACTGTGGACAAGGGTCTCTGGGGAGAGTCCAGCAGAGGGCTACCAGGATGCATTTTCATCTGGAGAAGAGAAGGCTGAGAGGGATCTGATCAATGTCTATCAAGAGCTGAGGGCTGGGGGTCAGGAAGGAAGGGCCAGGGCCAGGCTCTGCTCAGCTGCAGCCTGGGATAGGCCAAGAGGCAATGGATGGAAAGTGCAGCCCAGGAGGTTGCAGCTCAGCAGGAGGAGGAACTTGTGCCCTGGGAGGCTGCCAGAGAGGTTGTGGAGTCTCCTTGTCTGGAGCCTTTGCAGCCCTGTCTGGATGTGTTCTGTGTGCCCTGTGCTGGGTTCTCTGCTCCTGCTCTGGCAGGGCGCTGGCACTGGAAGCTCTCCAGAAGTCACTTCCAAACCCAAACACCCTTAACATCCAAGGGAGGGCTCCAAGGATGTTGAGGAGACTGCAGCATGGCCTGGTGAGGAGAGGGTGAGAGCCCTGGGGCTGCCTAGTGTGGAGAAGAGGAGGCTGAGAGGGATCAGAATACAGAATCAACCAGGCTGGAAAAGACCTCAGAGATCATCGAGTCCAACCTCTCATCCAGCACCATCTGAGCAACTCAACCATGACACCAAGGGCCTCATCCAGGCTCTTCCTAAACACCTCCAGGGATGGGGACTCCACCACCTCCCTGGGCAGCACATCCCAATGGCCAATCTCTCTGATCAATGTCTATCAATAGCTGAGGGCTGAGGGTCAAGGGAGAGGGAACAGCTTCTGCTCAGCTGCACCCTGGGATAGGACAAGGAGCAATGGATGGAAAGTGCAGCCCAGGAGGTTCCACCTCAACATGAGGAGGAACTTGTGCCCTGGGAGGCTGCCAGAGGCCTGGAGCAGGCTGCCCAGAGAGGTTGTGGAGCCTCTGGAGACATTCAAGTCCCATCTGGATGTGTTCCTGTGTGACCTGTGCTGGATTCTCTGCTCCTGCTCTGGCAGGGAGCGGGGTTTGGTCTTGAAGCTTTCCAGAGCTCCCTTCCAGCCCCTGGCATCCTGTGATCAAATGAAGGTTTGTTTATTTCTTTTCCTCTGAAATTTACCCCCAAAGAACCCAACAACCAAGAGCTGCAGCCTGGAGTGTTGGCTGGCTTGCAATGTCAGTAGGAACCAGAGTCAATTAATTTGCAGCCTGTCACTGCTCAGCAGAATGCAATTGTGCTATGGCTGGTACCAAAGGGGAAAATTCAAGCAGACAGGAGAAAAGAACACAAATCAGCCCTGCTGGCAGCTGAAGAGCTGAAAGAGGAAGCAGCACACAGCTCACTGCTGCTGGCTGGGGAAGGGAAGGATGGTTTTATTTTTAGGGGATTTGTAAACACTTGGAAGAGGAAAGGAAAAAGAGGTTCTGCAGACTGCTGATGGGAATTGATTCAAAAGGGATCCCAAGGCCGTGCAACACTGCAGCTACTCCCCTGGAGTGCACAGCACCACCAGGAAGGCACTCAGGGAGACAACACAGCTGAAGAGGAGGCAGAAAATGCTGACAGCAGACAGGCTGGGTGGAAAGGAGGCCATCCAGAGAGACCTGGACGGGCTGCAGGAAGCATATTGGTGAAGAGGCTCTGCTGGAAAGGCTTTGGCAGCCCCCAGCACAGCTCTTGACATGGAGAGTGGCACTGAGTGCACCCTCAGCAGGTTTGTGATGAGACCAAGCTGGGTGGTGCAGCAGGCACAGGCTGGAGGGAAGGGAAACATCCAGAGGGACCTGGACAGGCTGCAGAGCTGAGCCCAGGACAACCTCAGAAGGTTCAACAAGACCAAGGGCAAGGTCCTGCAGCTGGCTCAGGACAATGCCAGGCACTGATAGAGGCTGGGCAGGGACTGGCTGGAGAGCAGCCCTGGAGAAAAGGCCTTGGGGGTGCTGGGGGAGGAGAAGCTCCACAGGAGCCAGCAGTGAGCACTTGCAGCCCAGAGAGCCAAGCAGAGCCTGGGCTGCAGCAAGAGAAGTGTGGCCAGCAGGGCCAGGGAGGGGATTCTGCCCCTCTGCTCCACTCTGCTGAGACCACAGCTGCAGCTCTGGGGCCAGCTCTGCAGCCTCTGTGCCAGGAAGGATCTGGAGGGGCTGGAAGGTGTCCAGAGAAGGGCCAGGAGGAGGAGCAGAGGGCTGGAGCTGCTCTGCTGTGAGGACAGATTGAGGGAGTTGGGGTTGTGCAGGCTGGAGAGGAGAAGGCTCCCAGGAGACCTCTTGTGGCCTTCCAGGATCTGAAGGGCTGGGGAGAGAGTTTTTAGAGTGTTAGGTAATGACAGGATTAGGGGAAATGGATCTAAACTAGAGCAGGGGAGATATAGGCTAGACATTAGGAAGAAGTTGTTGCCCAGGAGGGTGGTGAGAGCCTGGCCCAGGCTCCCAGGGAGGTGGTGGAAGCCTCCTGCCTGGAGGTGTTTGCAGCCAGGCTGGAGGTGGCTGTGAGCAACCTGCTGTGGTGTGAGGTGTCCCTGCCCATGGCAGGGGGTTTGGGACTGGCTGAGCCTCGAGGTCCCTTCCAGCCCTGAGGATTCTCTGGTTCTGTGATTCTGGGTGTGGAAGACTTTCTTCTTTTTATTATCTCAGAAGCATCAAAGATAATTTAGTGCAATGCACAGAGTTTATTGCCCATAAAAAGATGTTAGATGTAGAAGTGCAGAGAGCCAAACATTTCCAGGCTATGAGCTGCCTCTAATTTTACAGAGAGCTGTCTCTAATTTTACACTGAGCTAACTCTAACTCTGTTATGACTGGAAGGAAAAGGAATACTAAATGTATATATAATACACACAGAGATATATCTATAGAATTATATCAGGGCTGCTGAGACTACTTCCAGCACTGATATTTGCATCAGTCTCCAGAGGAATCTTAGAACGGTTTGGGTTGGAAGGGACCTCCAAAGGTCATCTACTCCAACCCCCTCTGCAGTAAGCAAAGGGCACAGAGCCACAGAGCTGGCAGGGCTGGAGGGGACCTCAAGGCTCAGCCAGCTCCAACCCCCTGCCATGGGCAGGGACACCTCACACCACAGCAGGTTGCTCACAGCCACCTCCAGCCTGGCTGCAAACACCTCCAGGCAGGAGGCTTCCACCACCTCCCTGGGCAGCCTGTGCCAGGCTCTCACCACCCTCATGGGCAACAACTTCTTCCTCGCATCCAATCTGAATCCACCCATTGCTAGCTCTGCTCCATCTCCCCTGCTCCTATCCCTACCCAAAACCCTAAAAGTCCCTCCCCAGCTTTCTTGGAGCCCCCTTCAGATCCTGGAAGGCCACAGGAAGGTCTCCTCAGAGCTTCCTCTTCTCCAGACTGCACAACCCCAACTCCTTCCAACTGCCTCTCAGATGAGATTTCAAAGCTCCTCTTGCAGATCCTTTTGTTGCTAAAAGCTCCATGTCATCACTTTGGGAAGCTCCAAAGCTCTGCTTCCCTCTGCAGGCTCCCTCTAATTCCACTGATTTGCATGTCTATGGATTGCCTTCTGCTTTTCTTCAGCTCCATCCAACCACTCACTGCTGTTCTCAGAAGCCTGGCTAAGGTTGCAGTCAGCAATTGCTCTGCTCTGTTGTGGGAGGCAGCTGCCCTTCAGAGGCAGATGAAACAGCATTTGCCTTAAACAGCATTAGAATCATTTTAGGAAGCAAAGAACTCAAATCCCTTGCTGTCCCCTCCTCCCAATTTACCACAGAGAGATTTTCACTCAGCCACTACTTTGGATTCCCAAGTCATTTGCTGTTGGAAAACTAATTTGAATACTATTAATGGCTGTGGTTTATTTGTGGGCAGCAGCTGGCTGGAGAGGAGCCCTGAAGAAAAGGACCTGGGGATGCTGGTGGAGGAGATGCTCACCAGAAGCCAGCAGAGAGCACTTGTAGCCCAGAGAGTCAAGCAGAGCCTGGGCTGCAGCAAGAGAAGTGTGGCCAGCAGGGCCAGGGAGGGGATTCTGCCCCTCTGCTCCACTCTGCTGAGAACACAGCTGCAGCTCTGGGGCCAGTTCTGGAGCCTCTGTTCCAGGAAGGATCTGGAGGTGCTGGAAGGTGTCCAGAGCAGGGCCAGGAGGAGGAGCAGAGGGCTGGAGCTGCTCTGCTGTGAGGACAGCCTGAGGGAGTTGGGGTTGTGCAGGCTGGAGAGGAGAAGGCTCCCAAGGAGGACCTTCTTGTGGCCTTCCAGGATCTGAAGAGGTCTACAAGAAAGCTGGGGAGGGACTTGTGAGGGTGTCAGGGAGGGACTTTATAGGCTGTCAGGGAGGGATAGGAGCAGGGGGAATGGAGCAGAAGTAGAAATGGGTAGATTGAGATTGGCTGTGAGGAAGAAGTTGTTGCCCAGGAGGGTGGTGAGAGCCTGGCACAGGCTGCCCAGGGAGGTGGTGGAAGCCTCCTGCCTGGAGGTGTTTGCAGCCAGGCTGGAGGTGGCTGTGAGCAACCTGCTGTGGTGTGAGGTGTCCCTGCCCATGGCAGGGGGTTGGGACTGGCTGAGCCTTGAGCTCCCTTCCAATCCTGACCATTCTGTGATTCTCTATGGTTCCAGAGCAATCCAGTCCTTGGTGAAGGCAGTTCACTAAGCAGCAAAATCTGAATGCCTCCTGGCTTTTCATCACTGCCATGATTCCTGATGATTATGGCTCCTTTCTCCTTATCTATGCTGGAAAGAATGGTCTGAAATGGCAACTCTGAAGCTGCCTTAGGAGGAGCTGGACAGAGCCCTGCACTTGCTGTCTTTTGAGAGGGAGCTGTTATTGAATCCTTCCCTCCCAAATGGGGGCAATGACCACTTTCCAGGGTGCAATAGGTCAGACTCATTTTCCCCTATTATCAGCACAGATCCTCTGCTCTATAAAAATTACCTATCTGCTTCCCTCCCCCCCTTCCCCTTTGTGATTTTGCTTCCACTCTTAAATGCTGCTCTCCCAAAGAGACCTTGAAGAGCTGTGAATTATGTGGGGGACTTGATGGATGTCACCCATTTCCTTGCAGGGAAATCCTAATGAGGCAGCAAGTGATACCTAACAAGATAGGCTGGCAGGCTGCATCCAGTGAAGGTTAAAGTCATGATGAATATAACATCTCTGAGCTTAATATCCTTCCAGTGCTCCTCAGAGCAGCCAGTGCCAAAGCCATTTGAATCTGGGCATTATTAACCAGGTGCCTCCTGGGAGCCATGAAGCATCCACAGGCTGCACAGGATGCCAGCAGACAGCAAGTGCCATCAGGTGCCACTTGGGCTGCACAGAAGGTCTCCTCTGAGCCTTCTCCTCTCCAGACAGAGCAGCCCCAGCCCTCTCAGTCTGTCTCCACAGGAGTGGTCAGGTACTTAATGTACTTAAGGTTTAGACACCACCAACCTGAACGGGAAGGGAAGGAAGGGAAGGGAAGGGAAGGGAAGGGAAGGGAAGGGAAGGGAAGGGGGAAGGGAAGGGAAGGGAAGGAAGGGAAGGGAAGGGAAGGGAAGGGAAGGGAAGGGAAGGGAAGGGAAGGGGGAAGGGAAGGGAAGGGAGGAAGGGAAGGGGAGGGAGGGAGGAAGGGAAGGGAAGGGGAAGGGAGGGAGGGAAGGGAAGGGAAGGGAAGGGAAGGGAGAGGAAGGGAGGGAGGAGAGGAGAGGGAGAGAGGAGAGGAGAGAGAGGAGAGGAGGAGAGGAGAGGAGAGGAGAGGAGAGGAGAAGAGGGAGAGAAGGAGAGGGAGAGAGAGAGGAGAATCAACAGATCCACTCCTGTTCAAACCACATACCCTTCACAATCCTCACTGTCAATACAGACTGAGGATGAGGTTGTAGAAAGCAGCCCTGAGGAGGAGGTCTTGGGGGTGCTGGTGGAGGAGAAGCTGGACAGGAGCAGGCAGGGTGAGTTTGCAGCACAGAAGGCCAAGGGCAGCATTGCCAGCAGAGCCAGAGGTGATTGTGACACTTTGCTCTGCTTACCTGGAGCACTGCATCCACCTCTGGAGCCCTCAATACAGGAAGGACCTGGAGCTGATGGAGAGGTTCCAGAGGAAGGTCACGAAAATGCTCAGGGGGTTGGAGCAGTTCTGCTATGAGGCCAGACTGAGGGAGCTGGGGGTGTTCAGCCTGGAGAAGAGAAGGCTCCAGGGAGACCTCAGAGCAGCCTGCCAGCACAAGAAGAGGGCTACAATAAGGATGGAGAGAGACTGTTCCCAAAGGCCTGCAGGGACAGGACCAGGGACAGCGACTTCAAACTAGAGAAGACCAGATTTAGGTTGGCTATCAGGAAGAAGTTCTTCACTATGAGAGTGGCAGAACCCTGCAACAGGTTTCCCAGGGAGGTGGTTGAGGCTCCATCCCTGGAGCTGTTCAAGGTGAGGCTGGACAGGGCTCTGGGCAACCTGATCCAGTGGAGGATGTCCCTGCTGAGTGCAGAGGGGTTGGGCTGGGTGAGCTTTGGAGGTCCCTTCCAGCCCAGAGCATTCTGTGATCATTGGAACTTTCCAACCTACCTGGCCTTCTCTGGGAAAAAAACCCAACTATTTCTGGAGCAGCAAAGCCATTTGTATTCCAGTGTGAGGCACTGGCTCGGTGCAAACAGGCCATGCACACCATCATGCAGCTGCTGTCTCCTCTGGCTGCTTGCAGTTGCAGAAAACCAATATCAATAAATATAATAAAGGTCTTTGTTAGAGAAGCAAAAATGAGTTCAGAATCTGGACAGTTTCTCATGCTTAAAAAGAGTCCTCCCTGTAGGTGCTGAGCAGCATCAGACTTGCAAAGGATTCCTACCCAGAGCACTGACTGGAAAGGTCACATTTAGAGGCTCCTGCTTGCTTTGAAGCATAAATGCTCTCTGTTCTGGGGTCTTTATTAGATTTAGGTGTGTGGCCAGGCAAACAAAGTCTGCAGAGAAAGAATTAGTGCAGCAGGAGAAGAGGAAGACAGAAAGGCAAGAAAAGACTTAAGGGTTCTGCACCTGGGCCAGAACAATCCTCACTATCCACACAGGGTGGGGGATGAGGAGGGGATAGAAAGCAGCCCTGAGGAAAAGGACTTGGGGGTGCTGGTGGGGGAGAAGCTGGCCAGGAGTAGGCAGTGTGAGCTTGCAGCACGGAAGGTAAATCACAGCCCGGGCTGCATCCAAAGCAGCATTGCCAGCAGAACCTGAGAGGGGATTCTGACACGTTGCTCTGCACTGGTCAGACCTCACCTGCAGTGCTGTGTGCAGCTCTGGAGCCCTCAATGCAGGGAAGACATGGAGGTGATGGAGAGGCTCCACAGGAGGGTCATGATAATGCTCAGGGGCTGAAGCAGCTCTGCTACAAGGCCAGGCTGAGGGAGCTGGGGGTGTTCAGCCTGGAGAAGAGAAGGCTCCAGGGAGATCTTAGAGCAACCTTCCAGGACCTGAAAGGGGCCTACAAGAAGAATGGAGAGAGACTGCAAAGGCAAGGGGCAATGGCTTCAAACTAGAGCAGAGCAGATTGAGACTGGATGTTAGGATTCAGTCCTGCACCATGAGAGTGATGGAAGACTGGAACAGGTTGCCCAGGGAGGTGGTTGAGGCTCCATCCCTGGAGATATTCAAGGTGAGGCTGGACAGGGCTCTGGGCAACCTGATCTGGTTGGGCATGTCCCTGCTGAGTGCAGAGGGGTTGGGCTGGATGAGCTTTGGAGGTCCCTTCCAACCCAGCCCATTCTGTGATTCTATAACAGGGTACCTACCCCTCTCACTTAAAATATCCCTCCCCCCTCAAACCAACCCAAACCAACCACCCCAAAACATCTCCTTTGCTGAAGTTAGAGGAAGGAGAAGGCATTCAGGAGGGAGAATGAGTAGAATGGGTGCACAGAAACTCCAACAAGGTAGGATGGGACTGAATGTCATCAAAGCCTAAATAGTGAGGCCATCATAGTGTAGCTGCTTGCCTGTCACCATGCCCCAGTTTTCAGTCCTCCTCTGCCTCATGTTGTGGTCTGGTTTCAGCAGCTGGTCACTCCTCAGTTTATTGCAGCAGTTGATGAGATAATCTACAACACACAAAGCCATAAGGACTTGACAAGGGTCTGTGAAGCCCAAACAGATGTTGTGGATCCAGTCAGGATGAGGAAGCAAACATCATTTTGCAGCAGGGAGGAGATCCTGGAGCTCTGACAGAGGGGCAGATGCAGGAGCAGGCATTTGGCTGTCAGCTGCTGGACCTTTGCCTTTTCATGCAACCAAAGAACTGTTTCAGTTAGAAAAGCCTTCTCAGGTCATGGAGTCCAACCATCAACCCCACACCACCAGGGCCATTAAAACATGGCCCACAGTGCCAGGGCCACAACTTTCCTGAGCACCTTCATGGTTCTGGAACACCTCCAAGGTTCTGGAACACCTCTGTGGTTCTGGAACACAACCGAGGTTCTGGAACACCTTCAAGGTTCTGGAACAGCACTGAGGTTCTTAAACACTTTCAAGGTTCTGGAACACCTTCAAGGTTCTGGAACACCACTGAGGTTCTTAAACACCTCCAAGGTTCTGGAACACCTCCAAGGTCCTGGAACACCTCTGTGGTTCTGGAACACAACCGAGGTTCTGGAACACCTTCAAGGTTCTGGAACAGCACTGAGGTTCTTAAACACCTTCAAGGTTCTGGAACACCACTGAGGTTCTTAAACACCTTCAAGGTTCTGGAACACCTCCAAGGTCCTGGAACACCTCTGTGGTTCTGGAACACAACCGAGGTTCTGGAACACCTTCAAGGTTTTGGAACAGCACTGAGGTTCTTAAACACTTTCAAGGTTCTGGAACACCTTCAAGGTTCTGGAACACCACTGAGGTTCTTAAACACCTTCAAGGTTCTGGAACACCACTGAGGTTCTTAAACACCTTCAAGGTTCTGGAACACCTCCAAGGTCCTGGAACACCTTCAAGGTTCTTGAACACTACCGAGGTTCTGGAACACCACCGAGGTGCTGGAACACCACTGAGATTCTTCAACACCTCTGAGGTTTTTCAACACCTCCAAGGTTCTTGATCACTCCTGGGCTGCATCCAAAGCAGCATTGTCAGCAGATCCAGAGAGGTGATTCTGCCCTGCTCTGCTCTGCTCTGGTGAGACCTCACTTGGAGTACTGTGTCCAAGGCTGGAACCCTCAGCACAGGAAGGACCTGGAACTGATGGATAGAGTCCAGAGGAGGAGCATGAAAATGCTCAGGGGGTTGGAGCAGCTCTGATGTGAGGGAGCTGGGGGTGTTCAGCCTGGAGAAGAGGAGGCTCAGGGGAGACCTTCTTGCTCTCTCCAACTCCCTGAAGGGAGGTTGTAGCCAGGAGGGGGTTGGGCTCTTCTCCCAGGCACCCAGCACCAGAACAAGAGGACACAATCTCAAGCTGTGCCAGGGGAGGTTTAGGCTGGAGGTGAGGAGAAAGTTTTTCCCAGCAAGAGAGATTGACCATTGGGATGTGCTGCCCAGGGAGGTGGTGGAGTCACCATCCCTGGGAGTGTTCAAGAAGGGCTTGGATGTGGCACTTGGAGCCATGGTTGAGTTGTCAGGAGGTGTCAGGTATTGGGTGACAGCTTGGACTTGATGATCTCTGAGGTCTTTTCCAGCCTGGTTGAGTCTATGATTCTATGAGTACTTAAGCTGATGCAGTGAGATTTGTCAGCTTTATGAGGCTTTGTTAACCAGGGTTAATAAGAATACAAACATTTTTCAAGCCCCATGAGCAATTTGTAACGAAACACTGCACCAGCACCAGCAGGATGTGACACTCTTGCCTCCTGAGCTTTGATGGAAACAGAAATCCCTTCCAGAACTGCCTACCAGGCCATGCAGAGATTGACAGAGACCAACAGCAGTTATTTTTTCTCTCCCCCTAGGAATAATTCAGAGTTGCTTATGCCAGATTGATAACCTAAGAAGCAAATTGTTAGATTTCAGCAGGAAGAACAAAGATGAAAATTAACATGGTTTGCCTTTCTGTAGTTGAGGAGCATCTCTGCAAGGACAGAGCTGACACAGAAGTCATAGAACTGTCAGGGTTGGAAGGGATCTCAAGCATCAGCCAGTTCCAACCCCCCTGCCATGGGCAGGGACACCTCACACTACAGCAGGCCACATCCAGCCTCTGTTGGACTCTCTGCACTGTATCCCTGTCCTTCTTGAACCAGGGAGCCCAGAACTCCACACAGAACTCCTATGCCAAAGGTAAATCTTCCTAGATCTAAGCTGAAATGGGGTCCTGGGGGGCATGCAGAGGAGTGTGGACAGCAGAGCCAGGGAGGTTCTCCTCCCCCTCTGCTCTGCCCTGCTGAGACCTCACCTGGAATATTGCATCCAGCTCTGGGCTACCCAGCTCAGGAGGGACAGGGATCTGCTGCAGAGAGTCCAAGGGAGGGCCACAAGGATGCTGGAAGGGACTGGAGACTGCCTGGGGAGGAGAGGCTGAGAGCCCTGGGGGTGTTCAGTCTGGAAAAGAGAAGGCTGAGAGGGATCTGATCAATGTCTCTCAAGAGCTGAGGGCTGGGGGTCAGGAAGGAAGGGCCAGGGCCAGGCTCTGCTCAGCTGCAGCCTGGGATAGGCCAAGAGGCAATGGATGGAAAGTGCAGCCCAGGAGGTTGCAGCTCAGCAGGAGGAGGAACTTGTGCCCTGGGAGGCTGCCAGAGGCCTGGAGCAGGCTGCCCAGAGAGGTTGTGGAGTCTCCTTGTCTGGAGCCTTTGCAGCCCTGTCTGGATGTGTTCTGTGTGCCCTGTGCTGGGTTCTCTGCTCCTGCTCTGGCAGGGGGCTTGGACTTGATGAGCTCTTTAGGTCCCTTCCAACCCCTGTGAGCCTGTGATGGGTCTTGAAAGTCTCCAGAGGAGGAGACTCCACAAGTCCAGGTAAATGACATCAGTTGCTCTCCCCATGTCAAGCAGTGCTGCAGCCCTGTCCTGGAATTACCCAATTTAAAGTATTTGTGCTTTTTTTTAGGTCACTTCTCCAAGCTGAGCTTCCAACTGTTAACATGAATAACATCAGAGGAAACCCAGTACTGAGTGTTGGATTGAAGCTCTACCTCGGAGGATGCTGCTCCCCTCCTCACAATGCCCACTCTAAATACCTGGGTAATTACAGTGACAAATCTGAGTGAGGCTTCAGTAGCTGCCATGGAATCCAGCAGGAAGGATGAGCACTGCCCAGGGGCCTCAATAACCCAACAGCTGGCTGGAGAATGTGTGGCTGGACTCAGTGATCTTCAGAGGACCCTCCCAACCCCTAGCATCCTGTAACAAGGAGGCTGCTCTGCTGTCAAAGGCCCTTTGCTGCTGCAAGGCAACTGGCCCACACTTTGAGGGGAGGTGGGGGGGAAAAAAGCCTCCACAAATCCTTCCACATAAAGGAAGCAAACAGAAAATTCCACTGAGGCTTCTGCAGGCTCCTCACAAGCCAGCCAAAAAGGCAAAACAAACCCAGACCCAAAGCCTGAGCTGCGCTCCAGACGGCTGCAGACGCTCTGCTTGGGCTAACACAAAACAGATCTCCATCCCAGCTGGCTGAAACAGCCCCTCCAAAAAAGCACCATGTGGGAATTGTGGCTGGCAGGAGGAAGGCAGAGTGCTCTCTGTGTCTTGGCTGCTTGCATTGAGAGCCATCTGTGAGGCAGGCAGGGAGCCTCGGCGCGGCGCGCTGTGCCAGCCCCAACGGGCACTGCAGTGCCAGGCTGGGAGCTCTGCAGACAGCAGAATCTGCCTGGCTGGCCCAAACTGCTGCCTGCCCTGCTGAAAACAGCTCCCCTGGCCTTGCTGCTCCAGGCAAAACAGGGTGAAGATGAGAGGTGTATTGCAACATGGATGGGGTGGAAAGTATAGAACCAGAGAATCTTGGAGTCGTCAGGGTTGGAAGGGACCTCAGGGATCAGCCAGTTCCAAGCCCCCTGCCATGGAGAGGGAAGGAGACTCCACAACCTCTCTGGGCAGCCTGCTCCAGGGCTCCAGCAGCCTCACTGTAAAGAAGTTTCTCCTCTTTAAGATTCACTTGGTAGAGTGTGAGGGGTTTGTAAACTCCAGGCATCTGCATCCCAGGCAATCACACATCACAGGCATCCATGTTCAGGCCAAATCCACTGGGGTTTGTTGACTCTTCTCACCTTTTGCATCCCAAAAGCATAGGAATTACAGAATTGTCAGGGTTGGAAGGGACAAGAAGGATCATCCAGCTCCAACCCTCCTGCCATGGGCAGGGACACCTCACACTACAGCAGGTTGCTCACAGCCAGAGAAGGGCAGTGAGGATGGGGAGGGGTCTGGAGCACAGCCCTGGGAGGAGAGGCTGAGGGAGCTGGGGTTGCTTAGCCTGCAGAAGAGGAGGCTCAGAGGAGACCTTCTTGCTCTCTCCAACTCCCTGCAGGGAGACTGGAGCCAGGTGGGGGTTGGTCTCTTCTCCCAGGCAAGCAGCACCAGAACAAGAGGACACAGTCTCAAGCTGTGCCAGGGGAGGTTTAGGCTGGAGGTGAGGAAGAAGTTCTTCCCAGCAAGAGAGGTTGGGCCTGGGATGTGCTGCCCAGGGAGGTGGTGGAGTCCCCATCCCTGGAGGTGTTTAAGAGGAGCCTGGATGAGGCTCTTGGTGCCATGGTTGAGTTGATTAGATGGTGCTGGGTGATAGGTTGGACTTGATGATCTCTGAGGTCTCTTCCAACCTGGTCTATTCTATTCTACCCTATCCTATCCTACCCTATCCTATCCTATCCTATCCTATCCTATCCTATCCTATCCTATCCTATCCTATCCTATCCTATCCTATCCTATCCTATCCCATCCCATCCCATCCCATCCCATCCTACCCCATCCCATCCCATCCCATCCCATCCCATCCCATCCCATCCTATCCCATCCCATCCCATCCCATCCCATCCCTCCTATCCTATCCTATCCTATCCTATCCCTATCCTATCCTATCCTCCCTGGAAAAAGGGAAATTTCTCCAGTGGGTTCACAAGGTAGGAAAAGACCTTCTCAAGCATAGCCAGGATTGTAGAAGGGGAGATCACATTTCCCTTGTATTTAGAGAAAGGGAAGCTAAGCACACACACACCACACACACACACACAGAGTGAAAAGCCACCCTCACAACACTTTAAATTTATGCTTAAAGCAACATTTGGATGGAATCCCTGATGCACAACATTGAAAAAGCTTTAAAGTGTTTGCAGGCAAAGCCTTTAATCTTCATTTATGATAACAAAAACACAGGGGAAGGAAAATGCCTGCTGGAAAAGTTTGAAACTAGAGCAGGGTAGAGTTAGAGTCACAGAATTGTTCAGGGTTGGAAGGGAGCTCAAGGCTCAGCCAGTCCCAAAACCCCCTGCCATGGGCAGGGACACCTCACACCACAGCAGGTTGCTCACAGCCACCTCCAGCCTGGCTGCAAACACCTCCAGGCAAGAGGCTGCCACCACCTCCCTGGGCAGCCTGTGGCTCAGAGTCACAAAGGTTGGGCATTAGGAGGAAGTTCTTCACCATGAGGGTGTTAAAATGTTGGAATACATTGCTCAGAGAGGTGATGGAAGCCTCATCCCTGGAGACATTCATGGTTAAACCTGATGGGGGCCTGAGAAAAATCATCTAATTGGAGATGTTAGGCCACACCTTGCATCCTGTGTCCAGTTCTGGGCTCCTCAGGTTAGGAAAGATGTTGAGCTGCTGGAAGGTGTCCAGAGAAGGGCAAGAAAGCTGGGGAGGGGTCTGGAGCACAGCCCTGGGAGGAGAGGCTGAGGGAGCTGGGGTTGCTTAGCCTGGAGAAGAGGAGGCTCAGGGGAGACCTTCTTGCTCTCTCCAACTCCCTGCAGGAAGGTTGTAGCCAGGTGGGGGTTGGGTTCTTCTGTCAGGCACCCAGCACCAGGACAAGAGGACACAGTCTCAAGCTGTGCCAGGGGAGGTTTAGGCTGGATGCTGAGGAAGAAATTCTTCCCAGCAAGAGAGATTGGCCATTGGAATGTGCTGCCCAGGGAGGTGGTGGAGTCCCCATCCCAGGAAGCGTTTCAAAAGAGCCTGGATGAGGCTCTTGGTGCCATGGTTGAGCTGATTTGATGGTGTTGGCTGATAGGTTGGGACTTGATGATCTCCAAGATCTTTTCCAGCCTGGTTAATTCTGTGAGATGAAAATTGATGCATGATGCAAAGGAAAAAAAAGCTCTGCTTGCAAAGCTGTGCTTCTGTTCAAGCAAAGCATCAATCATTTTAATCCTGTCCCAGACAAGCTGTTCCTTTATCACAGTTCAAAGCCTTCTGCTTAGTGATAGGAGGGAAATTAATTCTCCCTTTCAGTGCTAGACCTGTCATGTAGTACAATGTGTGCCCTACTTAGATTCAAATTTCTGGAGATCATACCAAAGCATCTGAGGACATGGAAAGCCAGCAGCACCAGCAGCAGCCTGCAGGGAGTTCATGAGCATGTTGCATGAGAAGTATAACTGAAAAAAATGATTAAGGAAGCATCAGCAAGTTGGTTTAGCAAGCTTGGGAGAGGCTACTTCACATCTGCTGCTTGCAGACCTCACTGATCAAAATGGTGGTGAAGCACAGGAAAGGCTGAGGGAGCCTGAGGGGTGACCTCATTCATGGTGATCAAGATGGGAAGGGCAGTGTTGGGAGGATGGAGCCAGGCTCTGCTCAGTGATCTCCAATGAATCATAGCCTTCCAGGATCTCAAGGGGGCTACAGGAAGGCTGGGGAGGGCCTGCTCAGGATCTCAGGCAGTGATATGAGTAGGGGGAATGGAATGAAGCTGGAGGTGGGGAGGAAGTTCTTCCCCATGAGAGTGCTGAAGACCTTGAATGGGTTGTCCAGGGAGGTGGTTGGGGCCCTGTCCCTGGAGGTGTTTAAGGTCAGGCTGGCTGAGGCTCTGGCCAGGCTGATCTAGTGTGGGGTGTCCCTGCCCATGGCAGGGGGGTTGGAAGTGGCTGATCCTTGTGGTCCCTTCCAACCCTGACTGATACTATGCTACTATGATGGAATTGTCAGGGCTGGAAGGGAGCTCAAGGCTCAGCCAGTCCCAACCCCCCTGCCATGGGCAGGGACACCTCACACCACAGCAGGTTGCTCACAGCCACCTCCAGCCTGGCTGCAAACACCTCCAGGCAGGAGGCTGCCACCACCTCCCTTGGACAAGGGAAGGACAAAGGGCAAATGGTGCAAGCTGGAGCAGAGGAGGTTCCATGGGAACAAGAGGGAAAACCTTTTCACTGTGAGGGTGCTGGAGCCCTGGAGCAGGCTGCCCAGAGAGTCTCCTTCTCTGGAGACATTCAAAACCTGCCTGGATGCCTTCCTGTGTGACCTGCTCTGGCAAAGGGGTTGGACTGGATGAGCTTTTGAGGTCCCTTCCAACCCCTAACATTATGTCAGTACCATCTGTTATAAATATTGCTGAACAGTCTGCTATGGATCACAGGATGTTAGGGGTTGGAAGGGACCTCTGGAAAGCTTATAGTGCCAGCCCCCTGCCAGAGCAGGAGCAGAGAACCCAGCACAGGGCACACAGAACACATCCAGACAGGGCTGCAAAGGCTCCAGACAAGGAGACTCCACAACCTCTCTGGGCAGCCTGCTCCAGGCCTCTGGCAGCCTCCCAGGGCACAAGTTCCTCCTCCTGCTGAGCTGCAACCTCCTGGGCTGTGGCTTAGAGCCATTGCCCCTTGTGGGTGATGGATATAATGTGAGTAATGAATCCTTAGGGGACTCAAGGAGAGATTCTGCTATTGTTTTCTAAGCCCTAAATTTAGACCTCAGGGATGAATTTGCAGACTCCTTACAGAAATCAAACAATTCAGTGCTCTGTGAGAAGAAAGCAAAGGCAATGCAAAGGTGAGGGCATGCAGGTGTAGAAACCCCCCAAACCCCCCAACTCTGCAGAACTTTTCTGACCACAGCTCCACCATTGTGCTTTGCAAGAGGGATCTGGCACTGGGGGCAGCTTGGGCAGCTCGAGGAATCTGTGCCTTGCCAGCTGTGTGACGAATCCATGTGGATTCAGCCAGCCTATAAAGCCTTCAGGCTCTGCTGCTACTTCTCAGAGCTTAACAAAGACAACTGCTGGGGCACATGGGACATCTTGGACAGAGTGACTGATCCTATGCCAGCCTACAGCTGGAAGGAGAGCACTGAAGATCTCCTTTAACAATTGCTCTTGAGCTGCGGGCATTGGAGTGGGACTGGGAAATAGTCCTAAATAACTTCCTTGCTTGCATCCAGGAAGCAACCCCAGGCTCACAGGATGTGAGGGGTCAGAAAGGACCTCCAGAGATCTTCCAGTGCCAGCCCCCCTGCCAGAGCTAGGGGCATAGAACCCAGCACAGGGCACACAGAACACATCCAGACAGGGCTGCAAAGGCTCCAGACAAGGAGACTCCACAACCTCTCTGGGCAGCCTGCTCCAGGCCTCTGGCAGCCTCCCAGGGCACAAGTTCCTCCTTCTGCTGAGCTGCAACCTCCTGGGCTGCACTTTCCATCCATTGCTCCTTGTTCTGCCCCAGGGTGCAAATGAGCAGAGACTGTTCCTGTCCCTTCCCTCCTGACCCCCAGCCCTAAGATGTTTATAAACATTTATGCCACACCAGAGAGCTCTGCTCCTGAGCTGACCTGGACAATTACACCATTGACTTATGTTTATTGCTGGGTTATTTAGAGCTCAGAGAGTCACTGAGAGGTTTGGAACATTCAATACACTGAATTGATCCAGGGGAAGGGAAAAAAAAAATATCACTAGATGAGGATCTGAGAGAGGCATTGCTGATAGTAAAAGCTCTGCAAGAGGCAGCCCAGGAGGTTGCAGCTCAGCAGGAGGAGGAACTTGTGCCCTGGGAGGCTGCCAGAGGCCTGGAGCAGGCTGCCCAGAGAGGTTGTGGAGTCTCCTTGTCTGGAGCCTTCCCAGCCCTGTCTGGATGTGTTCTGTGTGCCCTGTGCTGGGTTCTCTGCTCCTGCTCTGGCAGGGGGCTTGGACTGGAAGATCTTTGGAGATCCCTTCCACACCCTGACATCCTGTGAGCTTGTGCTTGCTTCTTGGATGCAAGGAAGTTATTTAGAGACTATTTGACTGTTCCATTTCAATGCCCACAGATCAAGGACAATTGTTAAAGGAGATCTTCAGTGCTCTCCTTCCAGCTCTAGGCTGGCATAGGATCAATCACTCTGGTCAAGATGTCCCAAGGACATTGAGACTCCTGAACATGTGCAGAGAAGGGCAACAAAGCTGAGGAGGGGTCTGGAGCACAGCCCTGTGAGGAGAGGCTGAGGGAGCTGGGGTTGCTTAGCCTGCAGAAGAGGAGGCTCAGGGGAGACCTTCTTGCTCTCTACATCTACCTGAAGGGAGGTTGGAGCCAGGTGGGGGTTGGTCTCTTCTCCCAGCACCAGAACAAGAGGACACAGTCTCAGGTTGTGCCAGGGTAGGTTTAGGCTGGAGGTTAGGAAGAAGTTCTACACAGAGAGAGCCCATTGGAATGGGCTGCCTGGGGAGGTGGTGGAGTCCCCATCACTGGAGGTGTCCAGGAGGAGATTGGATGGGGTGCTTGGTGCCATGGGTTAGTTGTTAGGTGGGTTGGACACGATCTTGAAGGTCTCTTCCAACCTGGTTTATTCTACTTTATAATTATCAACACAACATTTCTATTAGTTTATATCATTTTATTATTTAGCATCATTTTTATGTATCATTATTGATTTAGTTTACATTTTGATCTTTATGTCTCATATTACACATTTTATAGATTAGATTATATTACTTACATTAGTTCTGTATTTATACACATAACATTCACAGATAAATAATGATATATAACTGAGGTATATTTGAGTCATTCACTTATGAGTGTAAAAATAATACACTTATGATGTATTATAAGCAAAGAGTATGATCACAGAAGGTTAGAGGGTGGAAGGGAGCTCCAGAGAGCAGCCAGTCCAAGCCCCCTGCCAGGGCAGCATCACCCAGGGCAGGCTGCACAGGAAGGCATCCAGGGGGGGCTGGAAAGCCTCCAGAGCAGGAGACTCCACAACCTCTCTGGGCAGCCTGCTCCAGGCCTCCAGCAGCCTCACACTGAAGAAGTTTCTCCTCATGCTGAGCTGAAACCTTCTCTGGTCAAGTTTGTCTCCATTGCTCCTTGGCTTCTTGCTGTGCACCACCCATGAGAGCTTGGCCCCCTCCACTTGCCCCCCAGCCCTCAGCTATTGAGAGACATTGATCAGATCCCTCTCAGTCTTCTCCTCTCCAGCCCCAGGGCTCTCAGTCTCTCCTCACAGGGGAGATGCTCAAGTCCCCAAATCATCCTCCTGGCTCTGCCTTGGACTGGGGCAAAAGCTTTATTGATAGCTGAGGCACTTCTGAGACACCAAAGCCAGGATCCATGTGACAAATCTATAGAAACCTAGAGATTGGTAGATGCAGGGTTGCTGGCTTGAAACCTTTCTGCTGATTGTTAAGAAGCTGTTTAATCTCACAGCAGCTTTCCAAAGGTCTTTGTGACAAAGATGGAGAAAAGGTTTAGGCTGGAGGTGTGGAAGAAATTCTTCCCAGCAAGAGAGCTTGGCCATGGGAATGTGCTGCCCAGGGAGGTGGTGGAGTCACCATCCCTGGAGGTGTTTAGGAAGAGCCTGGATGAGGCACTTGGTGCCATGTTTGAGTTGATTAGATGGTGTTGGCTGATAGGTTGGACTCGATCTCTGAGGTCTTTTCCAACCTGGTTGATTCTATTTAATTCCCAGTCATCCTCCTGGCTCTGCCTTGGACTCACTCCAGCAGGTCTGTGTCTCTCTTGACCTGGGGAGCCCAGAACTGGACACAGGATTGCAGCTGTGGTCTCAGCAGGGCAGAGCAAAGGGGGAGAAGAACCTCCCTAGCCCTGCTGGCCACACACTCCTCTGAAGACACTTCAGGACCCCCTTGGCTCTCTTGGCCCCCAGGGCACATTGCTGTCCCATGCAGAGCTTGCTGCCCCCCAGCACTCCAAAGCCTCTCTCTCCTCCTCTCTATTATATTTAACATATAAGTAGCACCATATACCACAGAATCACAGCAACATTCAGATTGCAGCAGACCCTCAGGGTCACCAAGTCCAACCCAGAACCCTGCTCTACAAGGCTCACCCCTACAAACATTGTATGTTACATAATGCATAGTAGTAATGGTATATTAATCATCATCAAGGCTAAGGCATTATTCAGAGCTCATGGAAGTGGCTGCATCTTTAATTTCTTTCCCCTTTTTCCTTCAGTTTCCTTTGTCCTGAAGAAATGGAAAGGCAGGAGGCAAAACCCCCAAGCCACCATTTCATAAGGGGAGAGCCTCAGCTCAGTTTTTATTGACTGATGGAGTAGCCACCCACTCACCACCAGGGAAAAGAAGCTGCAGTGCCCTGGAATGGTAAAGCTGAATGATCCAGAGGTGATGATGATGATGATGTAGAGCTCAGGCTCTTGTCCCTGCTACTAGCTTGCTGCAGTCAGATGCTTCCTGGAGGTGCCTCCTGAGCAGCAAAAAAGCCTTTCCAAGGTGGTGAGGATTCTTCCACAGGATGCATTTCCTATTCTCTTTTAATTTTGAATGGAGGTTAAGCACTTGTCTCCAGCTGTCTGCATGCAGAAGTGATCTGTGGGGTTTTAGCTGCTGCTTTGTGCATTGTCAGCTCGAATCTACAACCTGGGAAAGCTGCAGATAAAAACTTGGGGGGGAGGGGGGAGGAAATAATCCTTAAAATCTGCTTCTAGAAAGGAGGTTATCAAAACATTCACTTCCTACATTGCCAGAGACTAAATGCTTCTGCCATCCCCTGACAGCACTGCAGAAAAACACACATAATTGCAGCAGATGTAAAGCAGATGAAATATGGATTTGCACCAATTTAACCAAACAGAGGGGAAGGATGTAAGAGCTCTCCCTCATTTGGCTTCCTAGCATTGATCAAAGGCAGTAACTGCTGGCCAAAAAAAGGGAAAGCAATACAGAAGATTTGCTTCAGCCCCATGGAGGTGAAGGATTCAGAGGGAGCTTGGGCAAGCCTGGGGAATGGATGAACAGCACCCTCGGGATGTCCAACCAAGAGACAGACTGAGGGAGCTGGGGTGGTTCAGGCTGGAGAAGAGAAGGCTCCCAGGAGACCTAATGGTGGCCTTCCAGTATCTGAAGGGGGCTCCAAGAAACCTGGGGAGGGACTTCTGAGGGCATTGGGTAGGGATAGGACTGGGGGGGATGGAACAAAACTAGAACAGGGGAGATGCTCAAGTCCCCAGCTCATCCTCCTGGCTCTCCCCTAGACTCTTTCCAGCAGGTCTCTGTCTCTCCAACTGGGGAGCCCAAAGCTGGACACAGCACTCCAGGTGTGGCCTCAGCAGGGCAGAGCAGAGAGGGAGAAGAGCCTCCCCAGCCCTGCTTTTCTTGCTGCCACCCAGGTCCCCATTGGCTCTCTTGGGCACCAGGTCTCACTGCTGTCCCATGCAGAACTTGCTGCCCAGCAGCACTCCAAGGTCTTTCTCCAGTGAGCTGCTCTCCAGCAGAGCAATCCCTAACCTGCCCTGGTGCCTGCTGTCACTCCTCCAGAGATGCAGGACCCTGCACTTCTTATTGAACTCTGCCTGCACCAAGCTCTTGCCTCATCCAAATCTCTGCCTCGTTTCAGCAACAGTGCTCTGAGCACAATGCTCAGGGGAGACCTTATTGCTCTCTACAACTACCTGAAGATGTTGAGTTGCTGGAAGGTGTCCAGAGAAGGGCAACAAAGCTGGGGAGGGGTCTGGAGCACAGCCCTGGGAGGAGAGGCTGAGGGAGCTGGGGTTGCTTAGCCTGCAGAAGAGGAGGCTCAGGGGAGACCTCATTGCTCTCTCCAACTCTCTGCAGGGAGGCTGTAGCCAGGTGGGGGTTGGTCTCCTCTCCCAGGCACTCAGCACCAGAACAAGAGGACACAGTCTCAGCTGTGCCAAGGGAGGTTTAGGCTGGAGGTGAGGAGAAAGTTCTTCCCAACAAGAGAGATTGGCCATTGGGATGTGCTGCCCAGGGAGGTGGAGTCCCCATCCCTGGAGGTGTTGAAGAAAGGCTTGGATGTGGCACTTGTTGCCATGGTTTAGTTGTCAGGAGGTGTTAGGTAACAGGTTGGACTTGATGATCTCTGAGGTCTTTTCCAACCTGGTTGATTCTGTGATTCAAAGCAATGAGATCTAGCAAAGAAAACTGATTTCCTTCTGCATAATGGGGGGGGGAGAGTGGGACACAAATAACCCCACACCAAAACAAAACTGAGCCCTCTGAAGTCCTGCTGCTCACCACTGTGCACACCACACACTAAATAACAGAGGCACACAATCTTTGGGACTGTCTGGCAGCAGAACAGGAATCTCAGGGCCTCCTTGTTTGTTTGTTGTGGTTTTTGGCTTTAATACATCCTGGTGAAACTCAAGCTGAGGACATTTCTCCCATCTGCACAGTGAGCTGAGCAGCACATTGTGTTGCCATTTCCAGCACATGTAGGATGTTGTGTACCCTGAGCTGGGAGCTGCCTAATTAAATTTCCCTCTCCTGCTGAATTCAGCACCTGGGAGTGAAAGGCAGCAGAGAGCTTCCTCTTAACACCTTTGGCTGAGCACTGAAATGAGAAAGCGATCACCATTTGCAGCTTTGCTTTAAAAAGCCCTTTCCTGAACAAAAAATATCCTCTGAATACGACTGGGGAGGGACTTTTGAGGGTGTCAGGGAGGGATAGCAGCAGGGGGAAATGGACCAAACTAGAAATGGGGAGATTGAGACTGGAGGTTAGGAAGAAGTTGTTGCCCATGAGTGTGGAGAGAGCTTGGCACAGGCTGCCCAGGGAGGTGGTGGAAGCCTCCTGCCTGGAGGTGTTTGCAGCCAGGCCGGATGTGGCTGTGAGCAACCTGCTGCGGTGTGAGGTGTCCCTGCCCATGGCAGGGGGGTTGGGACTGGAAGATCCTTGAGGTCCCTTCCAGCCCTGACAATTCTATGGTCCTGTGATCTTTGGAGGTCCCTTCCCATCCAGGCCATTTTATGATCATAATTACTTCAAGGAATGGTGTCATCAGCTGAAATTGTGCCTGAGGAGGTTTAAATTGGATATTAGGAACAATTTTTTCCCTGACAGAGTGGTCAGGCATTTTGTGCTGCTCTGAACCTGAACAGCTTTGTTGCACTGTTAGGTAGGAGGCTATCATTTCTTGCAAGGGGACATAAGTTACCATTAAGCTGAATAAGGGCACAGGATTAAGGACAGGCTGACTGTGGCTGTGAGCAACCTGCTGTAGTGTGAGATGTCCCTGCCCATGGCAGGGGGTTGGGACTGGCTGAGCCTTGAGGGCCCTTCCAGCCCTGTGATTTGGACTGTCCTCTATGAATTTGTTGTCTCCTAGCTAGAGATTCATTTTCAGGTGTTTAGCTAATTGCAGGTCTCCCATGACCAACTAACATGACCTCATTTGTGCAGCTCCTGCATCTCGTGCAAGTGTGCTGTAATGGGTCTTGGTTTCTGTGTTTCTGCACCTAATGGCTGGCTCTTGACTGTGCTGAATGAACTTCAACAGCCTGCCCTGCCCAGGGAGCTGGTTGAGGCTCCATCCCTGGAGCTATTCAAGGTGAGGCTGGATAGGGCTCTGGGCAACCTGATCTAGTTGTCCCTACTGAGTGCAGAGAGGTTGGACTGGATGAGCTTTGGAAGTACTGGAGGTGCCTTCCAATCCAGACCATTTTATCATTCTGTGTCATACCCCCCACCCCAAGAAGGACATGGACCTGATGGAGAGGGTCCAGAGGAAGACCACAAGAATTATCAGAGGTTGGAGCAGCTTTGCTATGAGGACAGGCTGAGGGAGCTGGGGGTGCTGGAGAACAGAAGACTCCAGGGAGACCTAACAGCAGTCTTCCATTTCCTGAAGGGAGCTACAAGAAAGAAGATGACAGACTGTTTGCAAAGGCCTGCAGTGCTATTACAAAGGGCAATGGACTCAAACTAGAGCAGAGCAGATTGAGATTGGATGTGAGGAACAAGTTCTGCACCAAGAGGGTGGTGGAAGACTGGAAAAGGCTGCCCAGGGAGAAGATTGAGGCTCCATCCCTGGAGACATTCCAGGTGAGGCTGGACAGGGCTCTGGGCAACCTGTCCCTGCTGAGTGCAGATGGGGTTGGGCTGGATGAGCTTTGGATGTCCCTGCCAACCCAAACCATTCTATGATCCATCTCTGCAGCCCTCTTGGGCCACAGTAAGCTTGTTGAGGCAATCTGAAGCAGAGGGGGTTGGAACTGGATGAGCTTTGGAGGTCCCTTCCAACACAGACCATTCAGTGATTCTCTGTGGATGAGCAGGGCAAGAGCCTTTGGCCATGAGTTATCCTACATTTGGCTGTGATAAGACAGTTCCTGCTCCTCTCTTTCCCTACTCACCTCACTGCCTGGAGAAACATCTCTGTGGCAAGCCAGGGGAGCTAACCAGGCACTGATCTGTCTGGGGGGTGGAAAACAAACACCAACCTAGTTCTCCTCCCTACATCATCCTGGGGCTGCAGCTCCCTGCATTGGCAGTATTCAAAGGAGAGAGGAAGGGGCAGGAAGGAACAAGTGACAGCCAGGCAGGAGCTGCAGTTCCTGGCAGAGTGCCTTGGCAGTGCAAGCCAGGTGGCATTTTTTCTGTGAGCTGTTCCTATGGAAACTGTTACTTTCCTGAAGTTTTAGCACGGGGAGTTATGCATTTTTACCTCTAACCAACTCTCCTTCCTCATCTTGGGGAGGGAAAAGCAAGCACCACTAAAAATAGATTTACTGAAGGTAAGAGAGCAAAGCAATTCTGGAAGGAGCTGCTTGCACACAGCTCCCACCCAGACACACACTGTAAATCCTCCCCTCTGAAGAATAAATTAGAGCCTGATGATTAATGGCCTCCTCCAGGTTTTATTTCCACTGGAGGACTTGGAGCAATCAGTCCTTGGGCACAATCACAGAGCTGTTAGGTTGGAAGGGACCTCAGCTCCCTCAGGCTCTGCTCCTGAGGAAGATCTTCCACTGCCTGCAGCAGCTCTGTGCCTCTGTGCTGGACTCTCTCCAGCACTTCCCAGAGCTCCTTCTTGAACTGGACACAAGATTCCAGATGAGGCTTCAGCAGGGCAGAGGAGAGAGGGGGTATGGAGGGATGCAGGACTTCTGGGGTTGAAGCACAAAGATTACCCTTTCAAGCACACCTCCTGGGCCGTTCCAGCCTCTGGAGGTCAGCACCTCTGAGGTGTGCTTAAAGACAAACAGCCTCAAGCTACCCGAGGAAGGAAACACAGAAAGGAGCTCTGGCATCCTTCCACTGCCTTCTGCTCTTAAGCTGCACTTAAAATCCTTTGCTATGGAGATGCTAGGTATTAGGTTGGGCTTGATGGCCTCAAGGGTTTTACTAACCTGGGTGATTCTATGGCTTTCCCAAACCAGCTCATACTCACTCTCTGCCACAGCCCTTCATCTTCACAAAGCAAACTCCTGCTCTACTCCCCAGCCCCTTCATCTTCTCAAAGTACCTCTGGCTCCACTCTTCATCCCCCTTCATCTTCCCAAAGCAGCTCCTGTCTCCTCTACATCATCCTCCCCCCTGCCTCAACAGCTCCTGCTCCATCACTTGCATTTCTGCAGCCATCCCAGAGCAGGGGAACAAGACCCTCAAGCAGCCAAAACACCACCCAGAGGAGCCCAGCCCCAGTGAGGAGACCCAGCAAGCACCCAGGGAGCAGATTGGAGTGGTCAGCAATGTTGGCCCTAACAGCCGGGGGGCCACCAGGCCCCCCGGCCTTTGTTGTCACCACCACCAACACCCAGTGTGCACCAGGGGCACTTACCAGGGATGAGAGGAGGATCCTCAGCCCAGAAGGGCTCAGCTTAGGGCTGCTGCCTCTCCTGAGTGGGATTAAATAGGGGAGTGGGTGGGGAGGGCAAAGTGGCCACACCTGGGGTGGGAGGAGACTGCAACAGAGCCCAGGTGCTCTGGGTTTGGAGGGGAAACAGGGGGAAATGGGGCAGGTGAGGGACTTTAGGGTATCAGGCAGTGACAGGACCAGGGGGATGGAAAATAAACTAGAAATGGGGACATTCAGATTGGCTGTCAGGAAGAGGTTGTTGCCTATGAGGGTGGTGAGAGCCTGGCACAGGCTGCCCAGGGAGGTGGTGGAAGCCTCCTGACTGGAGGTGTTTGCAGCCAGGCTGGATGTGGCTGTGAGCAAGCTGCTGTGGTGTGAGGTGTCCCTGCCCATGGCAGGGGGTTGGAACTGGATGATCCTTGAGGTTTGCAGTTTAGATTGGATGTGAGGAAGACATTTTCCCAGCAAGAGAGATTGACCATTGGAATGTGCTGCCCAGGGAGGTGGTGGAGTCACCATCCCTGGAGGTGTTTCAAAAGAGCCTGGCTGAGGCACTTGGTGCCATGGTTGAGTTGATCAGATGGTGCTGGGTGATAGGTTGGACTCGATGATCTCCAAGGTCTTTTGCAACCTGGTTAATTCTGTGATCCTATGGAATAGGATAGGATAGGACAGGATA
Source organism: Melanerpes aurifrons (assembly GCA_011125475.1). Classification (NCBI taxonomy): domain Eukaryota; kingdom Metazoa; phylum Chordata; class Aves; order Piciformes; family Picidae; genus Melanerpes; species Melanerpes aurifrons. The sequence continues at coordinate 1,566,409 of WWNC01000023.1, read as the reverse complement.
GGATAGGGTAAAGTAGAGTAGAGTAGAGTAGAGTAGAGTAGAGTAGAATAGAATAGAATAGAATAGAATAGAATAGAATAGAATAGAATAGAATAGAATAGACCAGGTTGGCAAAGCCCTTTGAGATCATCAAGCCCACCCTCTCAGGCAGGGGCCTGCTGCAAGGAAGCCTGCAGCAGCTGCTGCTTTGAACATCAGTTTCACAGGTCATGGGCTGCAGGGCAAAGGGAGGTGCTGGGGGGCAGAGAGACAGAAGTGATGAAGAACATAGTTGAAATTCAGAGCAGGCCAGAAATTAAAGCTCATGACAGGCTGCTTCCAGCAAGCATCAAAGGGGCTGGAAGCTTCCATGGCTACAGAGTGTTAATTAAACTCATGGCAAAGAGAAAAGTGTGGAGGATGGAGACTGCAGCCTTGAAAGCTGCAGACCCTGCCCTCAAAGACCAGCTGTGCTTTTCCACCTAAGGAATTCATTTACTTGACTATGGTGGCTGCTGGTGGCTGCTTGTTTTTGCCAAAGGCAGACAAACTGCTCAGAGTCTCCTTCTCTGGGCACATTCAAAGCCTGTGCAGATGAATTCCTGGGCAGACTACCCTGGGTGACCCTTCTTGGGCACGGGGGTTAGACCCAATGATCTCTGGAGGTCCCTTCCAACCTCTGTGAGACTGTGAGTAGGACCTGGAGCACCTTGCAGTAACAGTCTGACAAAATCAGAGAGCTCTTCGTGTTCCAGAATAGAGATTGCACCCTGACAAAAGCCTCAGGAGGAGTCGAGGATCACAGGATCACAGAAGGTGCTTCCACCTTCCATGGGGTTGGAGGGGACCTCAAGGATCATAGAATCACAGAATGGTTCAGGGTTGGAAGGGATCTCAAGGCTCAGCCAGTCCCAACCCCCTGCCATGGGCAGGGACACCTCACACCACAGCAGGTTGCTCACAGCCACATCCAGCCTGGCTGCAAACACCTCCAGGCAGGAGGCTTCCACCACCTCCCTGGGCAGCCTGTGCCAGGCTCTCACCACCCTCATGGGCAACAACTTCTTCCTGATATCCAATCTCAATCTCCCTATTTCTAGTTTATTTTCCATCCCCCCTGGTCCTGTCACTGCCTGATACCCTGAAGTCCCTCACCTGCCCCATTTCCCCCTGTTTCCCCTCCAAACCCAGAGCACCTGGGCTCTGTTGCAGTCTCCTCCCACCCCAGGTGTGGTCACTTTGCCCTCCCCACCCACTCCCCTATTTAATCCCACTCAGGAGAGGCAGCAGCCCTAAGCTGAGCCCTTCTGGGCTGAGGATCCTCCTCTCATCTCTGGTGAGTACCCCTGGTGCACACTGGGTGTTGGTGGTGGTGACAACAAAGGCCGGGGGGCCTGGTGGCCCCCCGGCTGTTAGGGCCAACATTGCTGACCACTCCAATCTGCTCCCTGAGTGCTTGCTGGGTCTCCTCACTGGGGCTGGGCTCCTCTGGGTGGTGTTTTGGCTGCTTGAGGGTCTTGTTCCTCTGCTCTGGGGTGGCTCCAAAATGGTAGTGGAGGAGCAGGAGCTGTTGAGGCAAGGGGGAGGATGGTGTAGAGGGAGCAGGAGCTGCTTTGGGAAGGTGAAGGGGCTGGGGAGTAGAGCAGGAGTCTGCTTTGAGAAGATGAAGGGCTGTGGCAGAGAGTGAGTATGAGCTGGTTTGGGAAGAACATAGAATCACCTAGTCTGGAAAAGACCACAGAGGTCATCTAGCCCAACCTCATACCTGATACCTTCATAGCAAAGGATTTTAAGTGCAGCTTAAGAGCAGAAGGCAGTGGAAGGATGGCAGAGCTCCTTTCTGTGTTTCCTTCCTGGGGCAGTTTGAGTCTTTTTGTCTTTAAGAATGCCTCACGTGTATAGACCTCCAGAAGCTACCCCCTCAGGTGGCTCAGTTGGTAGGGCATCAGACCCTTAATGGGAAGGCTGTGAGTTCATGCTGGAAAGGCCCAGGAGGTGTGCTTGAAAGTGTAACCTTTGTATTTCAACCCCAGAAGTCCTCATCCCTCCAAACCCTCTCTCTACTCTGCTGTCTGAAGCCTCATCTGGAATCTTGTGTCCAGTTCAAGAAGGAGCTCTGGGAAGTGCTGGAGAGAGTCCAGCACAGAGGCACAGAGATGCTGCAGGCAATGGAAGATATTCCTCAGGAGGAGAGCCTGAGGGAGCTGAGGGCTCTGGAGCTTGGAGAGGAGGAGCCTGAGAGGTGAGCTCCTGGCTGGGGCTAAAGCTGTGCAGGGGCAGTGCCCAGAGGCTGGAGCCAGGCTCTGCTGGGGGCTGCCCAATGCCAGCCCAAGGGGCAGTGGTGGAAGCTGAGGCAGAGGAAGTGCCATGGGAACAGGAGGAAGGATTTCTTCCCTGTGAGGTGCCAGAGGCCTGGAGCAGGCTGCCCAGGGGGGCTGTGGAGTCTCCCATCCTGGAGCTACTCTAACCCCACCTGGATGTGTCCTGTGTGAGCTGCTCTGTCAGGGGGTTGGACTGGATGCTTTGTACTCTAAATAACCTTTCCATTTAAACTTTTCATTGCTGTCCAATCCTTTATGGGAGCCCTGTCCTTTTGCCCATTTTGGAGCAATCTGTCCACTCCTTAAACCACAACACTTCCTTCTAACAGTCCAGGGAGAAAAATGCATGGAGTTCCCAGATCTGTAGTGAAAGATGAGAGAGAGAATTCAATCAAGAGCACGAGGGACAAATGAATTCCCAGATGCTCAGGGAAGAGTGAGAGAGAACCCAGTGAAGAACACAAGGGGTAAATGAATTCCCAGAGGGTTAGTGAAAGAAGAGGGAGAATTCCATGAAGAGCACAAGGGAGAAAGTGGAAACAGTCTCTGAGCCTGTAGGCAGTGCTGATGTGGGAGGAGAGCCCCTTCCATAGTAGAATTGCCTGTTGGAAGCAACTCCAGTAGGTTGGAAGCAAGTTTCTTCCAGCTTGGCTGATCACATAGAGCTGCTCTGTTAGCTGAGCAACTAAGGAGCTGGTTAGGGACTTCATGTTGGGATATAGACATTGGTTTCCCACTGGGTAGCTCTATACCTTTACCAGGTTGTGTAGGTAGCTCTTTGGAGCTCCTGTTTAGAGTTCTCTCTCCTTACATGGGGGAGGAAAAGCTGGTGCCTCTTGCTCCTTCAAACAATGACCTCAGAAGACTGTTACACAAAAGCTGATCCTTTCCTCACTCCACATTTCCTGACTTTCAGGGATCTGCTTGAGAGAGTCCAAGGGAGGGTTACCAGGATGCTTGAGGGACTGGAGTGCTATCAGGTGAGGAGTGGTTGAGGGCCCTGGGGCTGTGTAGTCTGGGGAAGACTGAGAGGGGCTTTAATACATGTTTATAAGTAGCTGATTGCCGGGTGTCAAGAGGGAAGGGGCAGGCTCTGCTCAGCTGCACCTTGTGATAGCACAAGGGGCAGTGAATATAAGCTGCAGCACAGGAGGAGGAAATTCTGCCCTGGGAGGCTGCCAGAGGCCTGGAGCAGGCTGCCCAGAGAGGTTGTGGAGTCTCCTTGTCTGGAGCCTTTGCAGCCCTGTCTGGATGTGTTCTGTGTGCCCTGTGCTGGGTTCTCTGCTCCTGCTCTGGCAGGGGGCTGGCACTGGAAGCTCTTTGCACATCCCTATCAACCCCAAGCATCCTGTGAGGCTTTCCTACATCTACCCAGCTGACTGTGATGGACAAGCATTATCAGCCTTGCAGCACAAGCTGCACATTACTCTCAGCCCCCTGCAGGGTGATTTGTCTTCAGAGAAACCGTGTTTTGTGCAAGGAACAGTTGCTGAATGATTATTATTTGCCACAGATTATATCAGCTCATAACAGCAAAGTGTTTCTTTGCAGAGAGTTAATAAAATGCCAGAGAGGGCATCCAAGGCAGTCCATCTGAAATGAAAGGTTGTCCTGCTTGCAGCTACTGCAGAGCCAATTCTCTGCTCAGTGATTTTTAGTTTGCAGCTCAGGCTCCTCTAGGTAACTGCCCTTTGTGAAGTGAAGGGCTTGTTATGTCCTCAGACACTGTCTGCTGCTAGAAGTGACACTGCTGGAGCATAGAATTGTCAGGGTTGGAAAGGACCTCAAGGCTCAGCCAGTCCCAACCCCCTGCCATGGGCAGGGACACCTCACACCACAGCAGGTTGCTCACAGCCACCTCCAGCCTGGCTGCAAACACCTCCAGGCAGGAGGCTTCCACCACCTCCCTGGGCAACCTGTGCCAGGCTCTCACCACCCTCATGGGCAACAACTTCTTCCTGACAGCTAATCTCAATCTACCCATTTCTAGTTTTGCTCCATCCCTCCCTGACACCCTCAGAAGTCCCTCCCCAGCTTTCTTGGAGCACCCTTCAGATCCTGGAAGGCCACAATTAGGTCTCCTCAGAGCCTTCTCTGGGCTCTTGTGCTGTTTATTAATTGTAAGCACCTGTGCATATTGTATCTGTGAATCTTGTGCCTATTCATTGCATTCTGGATTGTGGATTGTTTTTCCTGTAAATAAAGCTTCCATTTGCTTTCAACTGAGATGGTCTGGCAGATTTCATGCTGGGGGGGGGAGGGAGGGAGTTTTCAACCCACCACAGGAGCAATGCTTACCTAGGTGCCCAGCAGGCATGGGGAAAAATCGTTGAGATCTTTTCCAACCTGGGTGATCTCAGAGATCATCAAGTCCAGCGTATTACCTGATACCTAACTCTTCCTGCCAACTAAACCATGGCTCCAAGTGCCACATCCAAGCCTGTCTTGAACACCTCCAGAGATGGGGACTCCACCACCTCCCTGGGCAGCACATCCCAATGGCCAATCACTCTCTCTGGGAAGAACTTTCTCCTCACCTCCAGCCTGAACCTCCCCTGGCACAGCCTGAGACTGTGTCCTCTTGTTCTGGTGCTGGTTGCCTGGGAGAAGAGCCCAAACCCCACCTGGCTACAACCTCCCTGCAGGGAGTTGGAGAGAGCAAGAAGGTCTCCCCTGAGCCTTCTCCTCTCCAGGCTAAGCAACCCCAGCTCCCTCAGCCTCTCCTCACAGGGCTGTGCTCCAGACCCCTCCCCAGCTTTCTTGCCCTTCTCTGGACACCTTCAAGTCTCTCAATGTCCTTTTTAAACTGAGAGGCCCAGAACTGGACACAGTTACCTGCTCAGATCAGGTCTGGGTGCTTCAGCCAAGTGTACTTCCTCTGCCACAGCTGCAGAGGCGCTTGTGGCCGTTTTAGGCAATGCCTTTTAAACTAGTTCACAGATCTTGAACAGGGAGTAGTGAAAATGGGAGTGAAATCACTATTGGGTGTAAGAAGGTGACTGGAGGTACCTCTAAGCAATCCCTTATGAAGAGATAAGACTTGTCCCAGAATGATTTCTTTCCTCTTGGGCTGGAGCACATCACCTATGAGGAGAGACTGAGGGAGTTGGGGATGTTCAGTCTGGAGAACAGAAGGCTCTGAGGAGACCTAATTGTGGCCTTCCAGGATCAAAAGGGGCTCCAAGAAAGCTGGAGAGGAACTTTGTAGGCTGTCAGGGAGGGATAGGAGCAGGGGGAATGGGGAAAACCCCTAGAAATAGGTAGATTGAGATTGGATGTGAGGAAGAAGTTGTTGCCCATGAGGGTGGTGAGAGCCTGGCACAGGCTGCCCAGGGAGGTGGTGGAAGCCTCCTGCCTGGAGGTGTTTGCAGCCAGGCTGGAGGTGGCTGTGAGCAACCTGCTGTAGTGTGAGGTGTCCCTGCCTGTGGCAGGGGTTGGGACTGGATGATGCTTGGGGTCCCTTGCACTGTTTTTAACTGAGTCTAACTTCTCTGCTCCATTCTCTTCTCTGTTTTACACATGGGGGTCAGGGGGAGGCAGAGAGGGAGGAATTAGTAGCTTCCTCAGGTCTTTGACCAGGGGGTGGTTCTTGTGCTGTTTATCCATTGCACATCCCTCTAAATATTGCAAACCCTCTTTTGTGTATATTCAGTGTATTTTGTGTATATTCAGTGCCTTCTGTTGTGGATTGTACTTCTGCTTGTAAATGAGGCTTTCATTTGCCTCCAGCTGAGCTGGCCTGGCCAGTTTAATGTGTGTGTGTGTTTGTAGGGGGGTCATTTTCAGCCCACCTCAGCCATCAGCTGTTACTGCAAGAGTATGAAATCGACTTCTGGAGACTGAGCCCTGGCACAGCTTGCTGAGTGGGGCTGTGCCAGGCTGGAAGCAATGCACCACGGTGCTGGCTGCTATTTTAAGAGGGATTGTGTGGAACTGGTTCCTGTTCTTTTAACACCTGGATCCCGGCTGTGCACAGCCAGCCTTTAGATTACTGAGTGAAAAAGGGGTTTGACAAGCTCTGCCTTGGCAGCAGTGGCACAGAACGCTCACAGAGTGATGCAACTCGACTTGTGGTTGGTATTCTATTAGTCCTGACCTAGATAGCCCACAGAGCCTTTTTTTGAAGGGTAGGTGGAAACAAGACTTAAAAATATGATTGCCTTCCAGGTTGCTGCGGTTCAGAAGGGCTCAAAGCCTAATCCTGCCTTTAGCTGCAAGGAATCAAAGCAGGATACAAATGGCAAATGTCTTTAAGACAGCAGCTGAAAGGTCTTTCATCTTGCCACAGATTTCTCACTTCCATATTCCATTATTTAAGCCTTCAGCAGCAGTCCTGGGTAACAAAAAACAAGGGCTGGAGTTAAAGCTTTAATAGACAAATCATCCAAACAGAGAATGGTCCAGGCTGGAAGGGACCTCCAAAGCTCATCCACTCCCAAGCCCCGCTGCACTCTGCAGGGACATCCTCAACTAGATTGCCCAGAGCCCTGTCCAGCCTCACCTTGAATGTCTCCAGGGGTGGAGCCTCAACCACCTCCCTGGGCAACCTGTTCCAGTGTTCCACCACCCTCCTGGTGCAGAACTTGTTCCTCACATCCAATCTCAATCTGCTCTTTTCCAGCTTAAAGCCATTGTCCCTTGTCCTGTCCCTGCAGGCCTTTGGGAGCAGTCTCTCTCCATCCTTCTTGTAGCCTCCTTCAGGTCCTGGCAGGCTGCTGTTAGGTCTCCCTGGAGCCTTCTCTTCTCCAGGCTGAACACCCCCAGCTCCCTCAGCCTGTGCTCATAGCAGGGCTGCTCCAATCCCTATGGCCCTCCTCTGCACCCTTTCCATCAGGTCCATGACCTTCCTGAGGGCTCCAGAGCTGGACACAGTACTCCTGGTGAGGTCTCAGCAGAGCAGAGCAAAGTAGCAGAATCACCTCTCTGGATCTGAGGCAATGCTGCTTTGGATGCAGCCCAGGCTGCCCTTGGCCTTCTGTGCTGCAAGCTCACACTGCCTGCTCCTGCCCAGCTTCTCATCCACCAGCACCCCCAGGTCCTTCCCTCAGGGCTGCTTTCTGCCACCCCAATCTGTACTGCTAGCAAGGATGAATCTCACTAATAAGCAGAGTGAGTGTCTGGGTGAGGCGTGTGCAGTGCCAGATCTGTTCCCCCACGTGCTGAGCTCTGTCACATCCTCTGACTCTCAGCAGTGGTATCATTTTTCTGTGTCACTAAGTGAAATCAAAATGTTAGGAGAAGCTGTGAACTGTGAAAACAAATCCCATTCAAAAATCCAGCAGTCAAAGCTGATTTATTGTTTCTTGTGGCAAAGCACAACCAGGACAGTGTCTGCCCAGTGATTTATTTCTGTCTTCAGTGTAATCCCTCAACAAGAGCACTCAGGTTTGGTCTTGCTTTTGTGAGCATCTGCCACCAAAAAACAACCCCAAATCCAAACCATCAGAAAACAAACCAAACAAACCAACCAAAACCCAAAACAAACCCCCCCAAAAAACCCAAACATTAAAATGTTTAGAAGGGTTTGGAAGATCAGAGAAACCAAAACTGTTTTAAATATAGACAGAATACAGAATCAACCAGGTGGGAAAAGACCTCAGAGATCATCAAGTCTAACCTAGCACCCAACACCATCTAAGCAACTCAATCATGGCACCAAGTGCCTCAGCCAGGCTCTTCTTAAACACCTCCAGGGATGGGGACTCCACCACCTCCCTGGGCAGCACATCCCAATGGCCAATCTCTCTTGCTGGGAAGAACTTTCTCCTCACCTCCAGCCTAAACCTCCTCTGGCACAGCTTGAGACTGTGTCCTCTTGTTCTGGTACTGCCTGCCTGGGAGAAGAGACCAACCCCCACCTGGCTACAACCTCCCTTCAGGGAGTTGGAGAGAGCAAGAAGGTCTCCCCTGAGCCTCCTCTTCTGCAGGCTAAGCAACCCCAGCTCCCTCAGCCTCTCCTCCCAGGGCTGTGCTCCAGACCCCTCCCCAGCTTTCTTGCCCTTCTCTGGACACTCTGGTCAGGTATACATAGAAGCACTTCTTTCTTTTCATCTCCAGTTCCCTCTTCCATGTATGATGTGCTTACAGCAAGGCTAAGATCTTACCCAGATCATCCTAAACCAGTTGCTGGTTTGCCTGAGAGATCATCTTTCAACCAGACTGAAATCAGAGATGAATGCCAGGCACCTAAGCTTGCTTTTACCTCTCTCCTGAATCCAGGCAAACCTTTCATGTCATCCAGGGTCACCACCAACTCCAGGGCAGACCACTTCAAACTGCATGTGCAAAAAGACTGTGGCAGAACATGTCCAGGATCTTAATGAGGCTACAAGGAAGCTGGGGAGGGACTTTGGAGGGTGTCAGGGAGGGATAGGAGCAGGGGGAATGGAGCAAAACTAGAAGTGGGGAGATTGAGGTTGGCTGTGAGGAAGAAGTTGAGCCCCATGAGGCTGGTGAGAGCCTGGCACAGGTTGCTCAGGGAGGTGGTGGAAGCTTCATCCCTGGAGGTGTTTGCAGCCAGGCTGGATGTGGCTGTGAGCAACCTGCTGCAGTGTGAGGTGTCCCTGCCCATGGCAGGGGGGTTGGGACTGGATAAGCATTAAGATCCTCTTCCAACCCAACCCCTTCCTTGATTCTTTATCACCCCATAAATACCTTGGCCTCTCTTAGACTGGCCATGAGCTTGACAATGAAAAGAGGCCACAGTTTGGCTTCCAGACCTTTGGAAGTGCCCTGTGGAGCAGCAGCAGTCATAGTATCATAGTATCATAGTATCAGTCAGGGTTGGAAGGGACCACAAGGATCATCTAGTTCCAACCCCCCTGCCATGGGCAGGGACACCCCACGCTAGATCAGCCTGGCCAGAGCCTCAGCCAGCCAGGTCTCAAACACCTCCCTGGACAACCCATTCCAGGGCTTCACCACTCTCATGGGGAAGAACTTCCTCCTCACCTCCAGCCTGAATCTCCCCACCTCCAGCTTCATTCCAGTTTCCTTAGTCAGGAAGCAGTAACCTTGCTCTTGACAAGTGGCAGCAAACCTTTGGATAGGATCTGAGAAGGCCAATAATGAAAGTGAGTTCTGCTGAATGAACAACACAAGTGGCTTCTGCTTTTTGTTTGCTTGTGTGGCGTGGGGTTTTTATTCCCCCCACCCTGCAGCCAGGGAGAGGCTAAATATTTGTAAACCTTGTAATATGTGTCCATTCTGTCCTCTGCCAAGGAAAAGCAATAAAAAAGAGGCCTCTCTACCCCTTTCTCTTGCTACCTTGGCTATGAGAGATCCAATAACAGGGATAATTTCTCCAGGCACTGTTCCCTTTTTAATGAGCAAAGGCAATACTCCAAAGAAACTTCTGCACTTTCAAAGAACAAATGGAGTTGGGATGCAGAGAAAAGTTTGGGACCTGCTGGTTGAGGTATTGGAGGGATTGTCTCCCCCCCAACTCTTCTTAACACCTTTTATCATCTGCATCTCTGCAGAATGCACAGGAAGCATTGCTGGTTCTAATTTCCAGGTCAGACTTAAATACCTAGCATTAAAGAAGCAAACAAACACCAAACAGGTTGAATACACTGAAAAATAGACATGGCACAGCTTTGTTATTATCTAACAACACAGGAAGGACCTGGAGCTGATGGAGAGGGTCCAGAGGAGGGCCATGGAAGTGATCAAGGGATTGAAGCAGCTCTGCTATGAGCACAGGCTGAGGGAGCTGGGGGTGTTCAGCCTGGAGAAGAGAAGGCTCCAGGGAGACCTCAGAGCAGCCTGCCAGGACCTGAGTGGGGCTACAAGAAGGATGGAGAGAGACTGTTTGCAAAGGCCTGCAGGGACAGGATGAGGTAAAATGGCTTCAAACTAGGGAAGAACAGATTGAGATTGGATATGAGGAACAAGTTCTGCACCAGGAGAGTAATGAAATACAGGAACAGGTTGCCCATAGAAGCCTCATCCCTGGAGGTTTTGAAGGCCAGGCTGGATGTGGCTGTGAGAAACCTTCTCTGGTGTGAGCTGTCCCTGCCCATGGCAGGGGGGTTGGAACTGAATGATCCTTGAGGTCCCTTCCAACCCTGACAACTCTCTGATTTGGACTGTTCTGTAGGATTTTGTTTTCTCCTAGCTAAAGATTCATTTTCCAGTGTGTTTAGCTAATTGCAGGTCTCTCATGACCAAATAATATGACCTCATTTGTGCAGCTACTGCATCTTGTGCAGGTGTGCTGTAATGGGTCTTGGTTTCTGTGTTTCTGCAACTGTTGGCTGGATCTTGACTGCATTGAATGAACTTCAGCAGCCTGCCCTGCCCAGGGAGATGGTTGGGGACCCATCCCTGGAGATATTCAAGGTGAGACTGGACAGGGCTCTGGGCAACCTGATCTAGTGGAGGATGTCCCTGTTGAATGCAGAGGGGTTGGATAGAATAGAATAGAATAGACCAGAATAGAATAGAATAGAATAGACCAGACCAGGTTGGAAGAGACCTTCAAGATCATCATGTCCAACCTATCATCCAACACCACCTAATCAACTAACCCATGGCACCAAGAACCCTGTCAAGTCTCCTCCTGAACACCTCCAGTGACTGGATGAGCTTTGGAGGCCCTTTCCAACCCAGACCATTCTATGATTCCATTATTCAATGGTTCCATGATTCCATGATTCTATGATTCTATGATTCCAGGATTGTATGTTTCCATGGTTCAATGATTCAATGATTCCATGGTTCAATGATTCCATGGTTCTATGATTCAATGATTCCATGGTTCTATGATTCAATGATTCCATGACTCCATGGTTCAGTGATTCAATCATTCAATGATTCAATGACTCTATGGTTCAATGATTCCATGACTCCATGGTTCAGTGATTCAATCATTCAATGATTCCATGACTCTATGGTTCAATGATTCAATGATTCCATGGTTCAATGATTCAATGATTCCATGACTCCATGGTTCAGTGATTCCATGATTCCATGGTTCTATGATTCAATGATTCCATGGTTCTATGATTCAATGATTCCATGACTCCATGGTTCAGTGATTCAATCATTCAATGATTCAATGACTCCATGGTTCAATGATTCAATGATTCCATGGTTCACTGATTCAATCATTCAATGATTCAATGATTCCATGGTTCAATGATTCAATGATTCCATGGTTCAATGATTCAATGATTCCATGACTCCATGGTTCAGTGATTCAATCATTCAATGATTCCATGGTTCAATTATTCCATGGTTCAATGATTCAATCATTCAATCATTCAATGACTCTATGGTTCAATGATTTCATGACTCCATGGTTCAGTGATTCAATCATTCAATGATTCCATGGTTCAATGATTCAATCATTCAATGATTCAATGACTCTATGGTTCAATGATTCAATGACTCCATGGTTCAATGGTTCAATGATTCCATGGTTCAATGATTCAGTGATTCCATGTCTCCATGGTTCAACAATTCAATCATTCAATGATTCCATGGTTCAAGGATTCCATGACTCCATGGTTCAAGGATTCAATGATTTCATGGTTGATTGATTTGATCATTCTATGATTCAATGATTCCATGGTTTAATGATTCCATGACTCTATGGTTCAAGGATTCCATCATTCCATGACTCCATGGTTCAATGATTCAATCATTCCATGATTCCATGGTTCAGTGATTCAGTGATTCCATGTCTCCATGGTTCAATGATTCTACCATTCCATGACTCCATGTCTGTGTTCCATCCTGTGCTAAAATGTATTATTTGCAAGTGTTAGCTGCTTCTGCTGCCAACTGCTTTTAAATGTCAAAACATTTGCAACTAATCTGCATTTCCTCTCCAAGCTGCACTTTTCTTCCCTGTCTGCCTTTGAGTAATTAAATTTTACAGCTTCTTCTTTTTTTCCCCCCTCTTCAGCAGCATCTGTTTCATACATATATATATATATATATAATATTTCTTGCACTGTAGTTAAGCTATCAATTTTTTGGCAGTGTAATAATGTTGTAGAGTCAATAGCTTCTGTTTGCTGTGACATTATTGACTCAGCAGCAGGATCCTTGTTTTGCTTGTTGTTACAGCACATGCTCTTCATATCCATAATCACTTGGAGCTGGCAGAGCATATTAATAGGAGATGGAACTCACCTGCTCCAGCACAGCACTGCTCAATGCTAGCCCTTTGGAGGAGACCCTAGGGAAAAGGAGTTTTATAATAGAATCAAGGAATGGATGGGGTTGGAAGGGACCTTAAAGGATGATTTGGGTTGGAAATGACCTTGGGGATCACAGGTTCAGAGAATGCTTTGGGTTGCAAGAGACCTTAAACATCATGGGATGGATTGGGTTGGAAATGATCTTGAAGACCACAGATTCAGAGAATAGTTTGGGATGAAAGAGACCTTAAACATCTTAGGATGGTTTGGGTTGGAAATGCCCTTGAGGATCACAGATTCAGAGAATAGTTTGGGTTAGAAGAGACCTTAAAGACTATGGGATGATTTGGGTTGAAAATTATCTTGAAGATCACAGATTCAGAGGATGGTTTGGGCTGGAAATGACCTGAGGATCACAGATTCAGAGGATGGTTTGGGCTGGAAATGACCTGAGGATCACAGATTCAGAGGATGGTTTGGGCTGGAAATGACCTGAGGATCACAGATTCAGAGGATGGTTTGGGCTGGAAATGACCTTGAGGATCACATATTCAGAGAAGGGTTTGGGTTAGAAGAGACCTTAAAGACTATAGGATGATTTGGGTTGGAAATTATCTTGAAGCTCACAGATTCAGAGGATGGTTTGGGCTGGAAGAGGTCCTGTGTGATCCTGTGGACATGTCAAGAGGCAATGGCTCCTTGTCTGAATTGCAGTGAAAGCTGTGCAAGAGGAGGCATCTCTGTGAGGCTGACAGCTTGGTTATATCATCTGAATTCAAACTATTAGACATTGGAATGAACTCAAAGGATCCTAGGGGTTGGAAGGGACCTCCAAAGATCTTCCAGTCCAAGCCCCCTGCCAGAGCAGGAGCATGGAATCCAGCACAGGTCCCACAGGAACACATCCAGACAGGGCTGCAAAGGCTCCAGACAAGGAGACTCCACAACCTCTCTGGGCAGCCTGCTCCAGGCCTCTGGCAGCCTCCCAGGGCACAAGTTCCTCCTCCTGCTGAGCTGCAACCTCCTGTGTTGTAGTTTCCATTCATTACTCCTTGTCCTATCCCAAGGTGCAGAGTCTGTCCCCTCCCTTGGGAACCCCAACCCTCAGCTATTGATAGGCATTGATCAGATCCCTCTCAGCCTTCTCTTTTCCAGACTAAACAGCCCCAGGGCTCTCAGCCTCTCCTCATAAGGAATGTACTTAGCCACCAGCTCCCCAGGGAGGTGGTGGATTGATTCCCCTACATTAGACAGTTTGAAGGCCCAGCTTGACAGGGTTCTGGACCATCTCATTTCAGCTCTATTCTTACCCTGAGATGTTGGACTTAGATGATCCTTGAGGTCCCTTCCAACCTGGCATGCTATGAACCTATGATCCTTGCCAGAAAGGGAGCTGGGGGTATTGGTTGACAGCAGCTGACCATGAGCCAGCAGTGTGCCCAGGGAGCCAAGAAGGCCAGTGGCATCCTGGCCTGCATCAGGAAGAGTGTGGCCAGCAGGAGCAGGGAAGTCCTTCTGCCCTGTGCTCCAGCACTGCTTAGGGCACACCTTGAGTCCTGTGTCCAGTTCTGGACTTCTCAGGTTAGGAAAGAGGTTGAGCTGCTGGAAGGTGTCCAGAGAAGGGCAAGAAAGCTGGGGAGGGGTCTGGAGCACAGCCCTGGGAGGAGAGGCTGAGGGAGCTGGGGTTGCTTAGCCGGGAGAAGAGGAGGCTCAGGGGAGATCTTCTTGCTCTCTGCAACTCCCTGAAGGGAGGTTGTAGCCAGGTGGGGATTGGTCTCTTCTCCCAGGCAGCCAGCACCAGAACAAGAGGACACAGTCTCAAGCTGTGCCAGGGGAGGTTTAGGCTGGAAGTGAGGAAGAAATTCTTCCCAGCGAGAGAGATTTGCCCTTGGGATGTGCTGCCCAGGGAGGTGGTGGAGTCCCCATCTCTGGAGGTGTTTCAGAAGAGCCTGGATGAGGCACTTGGTGCCATGGTTGAGTTGCTTAGATGGTGTTGGGTGCTAGGTTGGACTTGATGATCTCTGAGGTCTTTTCCCACCTGGATAATTCTGTATTCTAAGTTATTTGGAGGGAGGGAGGGAGGGAAGGGGAAGCAAGTCTAAATATTTGCTTGACTTTTTAGCTCAGTTGTTTAAAACAACAGCTTCTGCAGCTCCTGCACATGTTGGGAAGGAATTACAACCACCACCAGTCTCTCCTCTGGTGCTCATTGAAGTGAATAGAGTTTCCCATGCAAGACTCATTGCTATTCCATTCCAGGTCCTAGCACAAATCCATCACCACCAAAACTACCAGCTGGAGGTTGGGGAGGGAGGAAAGAAGTAGAAATCTCTAACACAGATGGAATTCATTTTTACCTGTTGAAAAAATGCTTCAAAGTGGGAAGATGGAAGGAGGGCAATGTTGTCCCCATGCTCTCCTTTGTCTGTTTTATAGCTGGCAGAAGTGTTTCTGCCCTGGCTTGGAGGAGCGAAGAGGCAGAGAGGACAGGCACGCAGCACTTGCTCCCCTGCATATCTGGGTTAAGATCTTGGTGCCCAGGCTCCCAAGTGTTTTGAAAGCTGTTACAGCATCATTAATTTCGCTAATCACACCAAAGATAAATGGGTCAGGCACAGGTGGCCCACGGGCCCTGGCCAGCTGTCCACAGCTAGCGCTGGGGATAACAAATGCTCCAGCCCTGGCTCAGTTTACACTTCCCCAGCACGGATGGGGAGGCATGCTATTCATCTCCTGCCTTCCAGACAGAACCCCTCCAGGAAGAGCCAAAGCTGTTCTGACTCCAGCTTTCCTCAGCTGTGCTGGTGCCTTTAAGAAACACAAAGCACAGACCTCCAGGAGGTGCAGAGAGTGCAGCCCAGTGGGTGGCCACAGGAAACTCTGTTATGTCATTCCCTGAATCCCTGCATCCCTATGAAATTGGCAGCAGAGTTACTTTCTGATTCTTTTCTCCCCCCTTCAGCTCTCTGGAGGGTTGGCTGCAGTTAGTTTCTGTCTATTTTCATAGAATCACAGAATCAATAAGGTTGGAAAAGACCTCAGAGATCATCAATTCCAACCTCTCACCCAGCACCATCTAATCAACTCAATCGTGGCACCAAGTGCCTCATTCAGGCTCTTCCTAAACACCTCCAGGGATGGGGACTCCACCACCTCCCTGGGCAGCACATCCCAATGGCCAATCCCTCTCTCTGGCAGGGGGGTTGGGTTTGATCTCCAGAGGTCCCTTCTTCCAACCCCTAACATCCTGTGATCCTCTGAATTCCATTTCCCATAGCCACCTTATGTGATTCTCCCTTCTGAAGAGACCCTGAGGGAGCTGAGGGCTCTTTAGCTTGGGGAAGAGGAGACTAAGAGGTGACCTCATTGCTGGGGATAAAGAGGTGCAGGATGAGTGCCCAGAGGAGAGAGGCAGGGGGGATTGCACTTAATCCCCAGAGGTTCCTTCCAACCCCTACCCTTCTGTGATTCTCTGGATTTCATTTCCCATAGCCACCTTATGTGATTCAAGTTACAGCTGGTATCCCAGGGAGAGCATCCTTAATTCATGCTGCCACAGAGGTGCTCCCTTTGACACAACACTACAAACACTCAGCTCCTGCAATGCTTCTACCCCCTGCAGTGTGAGCTCTGACAGAATCCCTGTTCAACACACAGGGGGGGAGGGAAAATTACAGAGGAAATCAGAAAGGAAACACAGAGGGAAAGGGCACGAAGGGCAATGTGATTCTTAATCCTGCGAACCTCTTTCTTCCAGCTGCACCTTAAAATAAGCTGCCAGATAAAGTTACCAGCAGCAAATATGAGGTGAGAAACAGGAATTGAAAAGTCATTTCAACTCCAAGTAAATTGTCTCAGTGGAATCAGCAGTGCTTTAGGTCAGGCTGCAGAAAACCCTCAGCATCTAAAAGGTATTCTCAAGCTGTTAGCAGCAATAAAGTGTCTAAGGTCACCCTCATGCCAAGCTGCACTGTGGCACTGGGGGCTAAAAGGCTGAGGGAAACCTAAAGCATCTGAAAAGGAAGTGGCTGTGAGCAGCCTGCTGTAGGGTGAGGTGTCCCTGCCCATGGCAGGGGGGTTGGGACTGGAAGAGCCTTGAGCTCCCTTCCAACCCTGAGAATTCTGTGACTCTATGACTCCATGATTCTGTGGCTCTGTGATTCTGTGACTCTATGACTCTGTGAACCTATGGCTCTGTGACTCTGTGAACCTATGGCTCTATGGCTCTGTGACTCTATGACTCTGTGAACCTATGGCTCTGTGACTCTGTGAACCTATGGTTCTATGGCTCTGTGACTGTCACTCTGTGACACAATGACTCCATGACCCTGAGGCTATCACTCTGACTGTGTGACTTCATAACTCTGTAACTCTATGACTTTATGACTCTGTCACTCTATGTCTGTGACTCTGTGATTCTAATACTATGTGACTCTGTGACTCTAAGACTCTGTGACTCTATGACTCTGTGACTCTGTAACTCTGTGACTCTGTAACTCTGTGACTCTGTAACTCTGTGACTCTTTGACTCTATGACTCTTTGACTCTGACTCCATGGCTCTGTGACTCTGTGACACAATGCATCCATGAGTCTGTGACTATCATTCTGACTCTGACTGTGACTTCATGGCTTTGTGACTCTATGACTTTATGACTGTCACTCTATGACTGTGACTCTGTGATTCTGTGAGTCTAAGACTCTGTGACTCTATGACTTTGTGACTCTATGACTTTATGACTCTGACTCTGTGACTGTGACTTCATGACTCTGTGATTGACTGTGACTCTGTGATTCTATGTCTGTGGGATACAATGACTTTATGACTCTGTGACTCTATCACTCTGACTCTGACTTCATGACTCTGTGACTCTATGACTTTATGACTCTGTCACTGTATGACTGTGACTCTGTGAGTCTGTGACTATGATTCTTTGATTCTATGACTCTATGACTGTGGCAGATTCTGTGACTGTGATTCTCTGACTCTATAATTCTATGAAACAGGCAAAATTTGCTCCGTTTATGATATTATTTTTAGTTCATTTGGAGAAACATATTGGAGAAACATTTTGCTAACAAAAATAACCCCAACCAAATCTTAATGATTACTAAAGCTGCTGTCAGTAGGTATGGGATTTCTGGAGACTGAACTACTGTTCTGCAGGTTCTCCTCTCTCTCTGCTCTGCCCTGCTGGAGACCACATTTGAGGCTGTGCACTGTTCTGGGCTCCCCAGTTCAAGAGGGGCAGGAAAACAGTAGAGAGTGGCCAATGGAGGCTGTGAGGACAATGAAGGGCCTGGAACAAGTCTGATGAGGAAAGCCTGAGAGACCTGAAGCTGTTTACTCTGGAGAAAAGAAGGCTGAGAGGAGATCTGATCAATGTCTATGCACATCTGAAGGGTGGGGGGCGAGAGGCTCATGCTAAGCTGCACTGTGGCACTGGGGGCTAAAAGGCTGAGGGAAATCTAAAGCATCTAAAAAGGAAGTGAGCAACCTGCTGCAGTGTGAGGTGTCCCTGCCCATGGCAGGGGGGTTGGGACTGGCTGAGCCTTCAGGTCCCTTCCAACCCTGACAATCCTGTGGTTCTCTGACTTCTGAGAAGTTATAGGGAAGACTCTAATGGCTAGGGTAAAAGTAGTGGGGAAAAAAACCCCACAGCATCCAGAGAGGTTTTTGCAATCAGTAAGATTTATCTGATTTCAGTCCTGTATTGGTTTGTTTTGACCTCCTTTATCAACAAAATTAATCTTCTGGTAGTGAAGTAGTGAAAAAAACTCAAAAGAAAACAGAAAAAGGTCAGACAAATGAGTTCCAAACCACTGTGGAAAATATGCAGCCCTGTGAGAAACAGCAGAGGATGTGGAGAGAATCATAGGGCTGGAAGAGGCCTCAAGGCTCAGCCAGTCCCAACCCCCTGCCGTGGGCAGGGACATCTCACACCGCAGCAGGTTGCTCACAGCCACCTCCAGCCTGGCTGCAAACACCTCCAGGCAGGAGGCTTCCACCACCTCCCTGGGCAGCCTGTGCCAGGCTCTCACCACCCTCATGGGTCCAGTTCTGGAGCCTCTGTTCCAGGAAGGATCTGGAGGTGCTGGAAGGTGTCCAGAGCAGGGCCACGAGGAAGAGCAGAGGGCTGGAGCTGCTCTGCTGTGAGGACAGACTGAGGGAGTTGGGGTTGTGCAGGCTGGAGAGGAGAAGGCTCCCAAGGAGGACCTTCTTGTGGCCTTGCAGGATCTGAAGAGGTCTACAAGAAGGCTGGGGAGGGACTTTTGAGGGTGTCAGGGAGGGATAGGAGCAGGAGGAATGGAGCAAAACTGGAAATGGGCAGATTGAGATTGGCTGTGAGGAAGAAGTTGTTGCCCATGAGGGTGGTGAGAGCCTGGCACAGGCTGCCCAGGGAGGTGGTGGAAGCCTCCTGCCTGGAGGTGTTTGCAGCCAGGCTGGAGGTGGCTGTGAGCAACCTGCTGTGGTGTGAGGTGTCCCTGCCCATGGCAGGGGGGTTGGGACTGGCTGAGCCTTGAGGTCCTTCCAACCCTGACAGCTCTGTGATTGTCCTCATGGAGGATGTGAACAAAGTGATTGGACTTCTGAAATGAAAAGACAAATAAGAGGTTAAGTGCAGATAAGAGCTGCAGGCAGGCAGCAGATGCAATATTGTCAGGAGCAATGTGAAAGGGAGTTGCTGGGATCCGAAATCAAGCTGCAAACCAAGGAAGAAAGACTAAATAGATGTTGAGCAATTCTCAGCCTTAGTTAGCAAGGCCTATTTTAGGAGCTGATAAAGGCAAGGCTTGAAGCCACACATTATACTTCCCCAACTTCCCTCTGCTCGAATACAAATTGCATTTAATGGCTTTATTTCACACCTCTTCCAATTGACTTAGGGGCATGGCCTGCAAACAAATTGGCAGCACTGGCTTTAGAGCCTTGCCTTTCATGGCTCCTCTCAGCCACCAGGATGCCTTTTCATCATCTCACCTCCTTGTCCTAGAGAAATATTATCAGAGAGGGGAGGGGAAAAAAACCAGACTGCTGGGAAGTCTTTAAATTTCAGATCAATGTTCATCTGGCTTTGCAGAATGCTAGGACCCAGTTCAGCCCTTCAAATTAATCTCACAATGAGATTTTTACACACAGGAGAGAGGTATTATTGGCTTCCCTAAGTCAGGGATTTGAAGGGGGACCATGTGCTTGCCAAAGGAGACTCATTGATCAGGTGGACAAAGTTAGGACCACATTGAACATGGAAGGTCAGCTTCATGGGGTAGAAAATTGCCTAGGAAATTGCTCTGGAGCCACCAACACTGGAAGGATGTGGAGCTGATAGAGAGGCTTCAGAGGAGGGCCATGAAAATGCTCAGGGGGTTAGAGCAGCTCTGCTATGAGGACAGGCTGAGGGAGCTGGGGGTGTTCAGCCTGGAGAAGAGAAGGATCCAGGGAGACCTCAGAGCAGCCTGCCAGGACCTGAAGAGGCTGCAAGAAGGATGGAGAGAGACTGTTTGCAAAGCCCTGCAGGGCCAGGACCAGGGACAGCGACTCCAAACCAGAGCAGAGCAGATTGAGATTGGATGTGAGGAACAAGTTCTGCGCCAGGAGGCTGCTGGAGCCCTGCAGCAGGTTGCCCAGGGAGGTTGTTGAGGCTCCATCCCTGGAGATGTTCAAGGTGAGGCTGGACAGGGCTGTGGGCAACCTGATCTAGTTGGGGATGTCCCTGCTGAGTGCAGAGGGATTGGACTGGATGAGCTTTGGAGCTCCCTTCCAGCCCAGAGCATTCTGTGATTCTGTTTCTATTATTCTAAGTGGTGCTTGCAACAAGAAATTTTGCATTTAAATTTCCTGCATGCAGTTTGGAGAGTGAGAAAGAACAGGAGTTTGTGCACAGCATCACTGATATGCTAGAATGGTTTTAGAGACAATAATTGTAAAATCACAGAGCTGTCAGGGCTGGAAGGGAGCTCAAGGCTCAGCCAGTCCCAACCCCCTGCCATGCCCAGGGACACCTCACACCACAGCAGGTTGCTCACAGCCACCTCCAGCCTGGCTGCAAACACCTCCAGGCAGGAGGCTTCCACCACCTCCCTGGGCAGCCTGTGCCAGGCTCTCACCACCCTCATGGGGAACAACTTCTTCCTCACATCCAATCTCAATCTCCTCTCCTCTAGCTTGGATCCATTCCCCCTGCTCCTATCCCTCCCTGACAGCCTCAAAAGTCCCTCCTCAGCTTTCTTGTAGCCTCCTTCAGACACTGGAAGGCCACAATGAGGTCTCCTCAGAAGTTTCTCTTCTCCAGCCTGCACAACCCCAACTCTCTCAGTCTGTCCTCACAGCAGAGGAGAAACACAGAAGTAGAGACAAAAGGCACTCAACAATTAAAATCGCC
Source organism: Melanerpes aurifrons (assembly GCA_011125475.1). NCBI lineage: Eukaryota > Metazoa > Chordata > Aves > Piciformes > Picidae > Melanerpes > Melanerpes aurifrons. Next base: position 1,545,576 of record WWNC01000023.1, on the reverse strand, counting down.
AAATAATTTCAGGACAGTTAACTTCCTGCTCCTGCAGGGGATCATATTCTGTAGTCATAGAATCACAGAATGCCAGGATGGGAGCCAGGATGTGGCTCAGTTGGTAGCACATAAGACCCTTAATGGGAAGGTCGTGAGTTCAAGCCTGCAGTGGGCAGTAGTGTTCTCTCTAGTCATGAGGTCTGTGGTGACAGGTTGGACTCGATGATCTTTGAGGTCTCTTCCAACCTTAGTGATACTGAATACTGAATACTGAATGCAGAATCATAGAGTCAGAGTCACAGAGTCAGAGAATCACAGAGTCATAGTCATAGATTCACAGTCATTGTCACAGAACCACAGAGTCATGGAATCATAGAGTCACAGAGTCACAGAATCAGAGTCATTGAGTCACAGAATCTCAGAGTCACAGAACCATAGTCATTAAGTCACAGAATCACAGAGTTACAGTCATAGAATCACAGAGTCAGAGTCTCAGAATGGAGTCACAGAATCACAGAGTCATAGTCACAGAGTCATAGTCAGAGTCACAGAATCACAGTCATAGAGTTACAGAGTGACAGAATCACAGTCATAGAGTCAGAGCCACAGAGTCAGTCACAGAATCACAGTCATAGAGTCACAGAATCACAGTCATAGAGTCACAGAATCAGAGTCACAGAGTCACAGAATCAGTGTCATTGAGTCACAGAATCACAGAGTCACAGTCATAGAATCAGAGTCAGTCACAGAATCACAGTCACAGAGTCACAGAATCACAGAATCACAGTCACAGAGTCACAGGATCACAGAATCACAGAACCATAGAGTGATAGAGTCAACAAGGTAGGAAAAGACCTCAGAGATCATCAAGTCCAACCTGTCACCCAATACCTCCTGACTAACTAAACCATGGCTCCAAGTGCCACATCCAATCGTGTCTTGAACCCTTCCAGGGCTGGGGACTCCACCACCTTCCTGGGCAGCACATCCCATCTTAGTGAAGCAACTTGATTTCACTTCTTAGACAATCCAAACTTAGCACTGAACGTGCATGTAGGGGGGAGCGTGTGTGGGTTTTCTGTTTGAACTGGCAGCAAACTTCATTTATGAGACTACTGTGCTGCCTCTGGAAGGCTACCAAGCGACTCACTTTGTCTCACAACAATTTCTGAGTGCTGCAAAACTTCCAGATTACCCTGACACATTGAAGACCAAATAAAATACATTCTGCAACCAGGAAAAGAAAAGAAAAGAAGACAAAACAACACACAGACACACACACAGACAACTCCCCCAACAGACTTAATTCAAGACCAAATTAAACACTGGGTTTTCATTTACTTGGAAGTGAAAATCCTTTTTAATTACTCATAAGCAGAAAATGATCACTTGATGGTTGTGCTTCACTCTGGCTGTATCCAAGTAAGCCTTCTGGAAGTTAAATAAGAATTCAGTGCAAGGACATTTGGTTTAAGGAAGACTATTTTGCAGCCACTCACACTCAACCCCTCATGGGCTGTAATCAGAATCACAGAGTGTTAGGGGATGGAAAAGACCTCCAGAGATCATCCAGTCTAACCCCCCTGTCACAGCAGGAGCACCCAGAGCAGCTCACACAGGAACACATCCAGGTGGGGTTGGAATAGCTCCAGGATGGGAGACTCCACAAACCCCCTGGGCAGCCTGCTCCAGGCCTCTGGCACCCTCACAGGGAAGAAATCCTTCCTCCTGTTCCCATGGCACTTCCTCTGCCTCAGCTTCCACCACTGCCCCTTGGGCTGGCATTGGGCAGCCCCCAGCAGAGCCTGGCTCCAGCCTCTGGGCACTGCCCCTGCACAGCTTTAGCCCCAGCAAGGAGCTCACCTCTCAGGCTCCTCCTCTCCAAGCTCCAGAGCCCTCAGCTCCCTCAGGCTCTCCTCCTGAGGAAGATCTTCCATTGCCTGCAGCATCTCTGTGCCTCTGTGCTGGACTCTCTCCAGCACTTCCCTGAGCTCTTTCTTGAGCTGAGGGGCCCAGAACTGGACACAAGATTCCAGCTGTGGCCTCAGCAGGGCAGAGCAGAGGGGAGGAGAACCTCTCTGACCTACTGACCACAGCCCTTCTAATCCCCCCCAGGCTGCCCTTGGCCTTCTTGGCCACCAGAGCACATTGCTGGCTCAGGGTCAACCTCCCACCCACCAGGACCCCCCAGGTCCTTTTCCCTTTCTCACAGCTCAGTCCTCAACCTCTCCTGCTCTGTGGGGTTTTTCTTTCCCACGTGCAAGGCTCTTCCCTTGCCCTTGTTGAGCTTCATTCATTCGGATCCTTCCTGGCACAGAGGCTCCAGAGCTGGCCCCAGAGCTGCAGCTGTGGTCTCAGCAGAGTGGAGCAGAGGGGCAGAATCCCCTCCCTGGCCCTGCTGGCCACACTTCTCTTGCTGCAGCCCAGGCTCTGCTTGGCTCTCTGGGCTGCAAGTGCTCACTGCTGGCTCCTGCTGAGCTTCTCCTTTTCTTCAGGGCTGCTCTCCAGCCAGTTCCTGCCCAGCCTATTTGATTTCTTTCTTTTTCCTTTCTTCCTTTCCTCCTTTCTTCCTCTCTTTCTTCCTTTCTTTTGTTTCTCTCTTTCCTTTTTCTCTTTCCTCTCTCTTTCCTTTCTCTCTTTCCTTTCTCTCTTTCTTTTCTTTCTTTTCTCTTTCCTTTCTCTCCATTCTCTCTTTCCTCTCCTTCCTTTCTCTCTTTCCTCTATCTTTCCTTTCTCTCTTTCCTCTATCTTTCCTTTCTCTCTTTCCTCTCTCTTTCCTTTCTCTCTTTTCTCTTCCTTTTCTCTTTCCTTTCTCTCCATTTTCTCTTTCCTCTCTTTCTTCGCTCCCTTTCCATTCTCTTTCTACTCTCTCTTTCCTTTTCTCTTCCCTTTCCCTCTTTCCCTTCCCTCTCTCCTTCCTCTCTTTCTTTCTTCCAGAAAGCTCTCATCCCTATCTCAGAGCAGATCCTATTCCATGATCCTTCTCTGCTTTTTTTTCATCTCCTCAGCTGTTCTTTGCTTGCTGATAAAATGTACCTGGCAAGGAATATTCTAACAGTGATGTTAACAAAACTGACAGGAAGAGAGAAAAAAATCATTGCTTATGAGGTAAAGTACATCCCAGGCCTGAGATTTCTATTGGATTCTATTGGTTTGGGTAACTTTCCTTTCATTTATTACAATATTGCATTATGGACTTGATTTGCAACCCAGTAAAGCTTCCACATGCCTTCTTAAAGCAGTACTCCGAGACAGCTCTGCTCTGCTTCTGATCTCTCTTGATTTCATATGCCTCTCTCTGTTACCTCATATTGCTTTCCCCTTTTGTTAGCTTCATCTCATCAAATTGGGTGATTTCTTCCAAGCTGATACACATCTGCCTTTGGGAAGTGTTTACTCCTCTGCTGGTTTGGTGATCCCTGCAACACAGAACCAATAAGGTTGGGAAAGACCTCAGAGATCACCCAGTCCAACCTGCCCAACTTGTCAGAGGACACTTCCTGCCTCCTCATCATGGTTCAGAAAAGTACTGACTTGAACAAGGTCACAGAAGCACAGAATAGTTCAGGGTTGGAAGGCACCTCAAGTCTCAGCCAGTTCCAACCCCCCTGCCATGGGCAGGGACACCTCACACTACAGCAGGTTGCTCACAGCCACCTCCAGCCTGGCTGCAAACACCTCCAGGCAGGAGGCTTCCACCACCTCCTGGGCAGCCTGTGCCAGGCTCTCACCACCCTCATGGGCAACAACTTCTTCCTCACATCCAACCTCAATCTACCCATTTCTAGTTTAGCTCCATTCCCCCTGCTCCTAGCATTCCCTGACACCCTCAAAAGTCCGTCTCCACACCCTCAAAAGTCCCTCCCCAGAGTGGTGTCCCCTGGTCTTGATAGAGGAAGGGAGGAAAACATTTCAAGTAGTTATTGGCATTTGGAGAAGGAGAAGGATCACAGACTTGTTTGGGTTGGGAAAGGCCTCTAAGATCGAGTCCAACCCTCAGCCCAACCCCACCATGGCCATCAAACCATGGCCCCAAGTGCCATGGCCACAGGTTGCTTGATCACCTCCAAGCAGAGGCAGAGCAAAGGCAATGGTTCCAAGCTGCCCCAGGGGAGGCTCAGCCTGGATGCTAGGAAATATTTCTGCACAGAGAGAGCTCTCAGCCATTGGAATGATCTGCCCAGGGCAGTGCTGGAGTCCCCATCCCTGGGGTGTTCAAGCAGCTGTGGAGCTGGAGCTTAGGGACATGGCTTGGTGCTGAGCCTTCAGTGCTGGGTGAAAGATTGCCCTGGCTGAGCTGGGAGGTCTCTTCCAAGTGGATGTTTGCTGGGATGCTGTTATGTTGTAACCACAGTTGATCCCAGGCTCAGCTGCAGCTTCATACCTGCTACAAACCTTATCACCAACACCAGAGGACACGAAGAGCAAAAAGGTTCAGTGGCTGAGCTTGGGAAGGCCTCAGGCTGATTTGTTTTGCTTTTGTGCTGTGCTGTTCAGCACCATCATCCCTTCTATTAGCATGGATGACACATCCTCAGTATTCTTCAAACCTTTTGTTCAGGCTGGGCCTATAAAGCTGCATTTTGATGTTGTTTCCCCCAGCTTTCCTGCCAGGTCTCAAGTGGCAGTGAGCAAAAAGCTTTATGCAGGTAAAGCAATCTCATCTTCCCCTTCCTCCTCAGCCATTACACTAAAAGCTGCTATGCCAAAGGAGGGAATCAGATTGTTTTGACATGATCTACTCAGGAGAAAGCCAGGCTGTCTATTTTATATATCTTATTTTTATCACCTCTTTACTTTCCTGTGGAGTGTTTATAAATTGGCTGTTTAATAACTGCTCCCAGTGTCTTCCCACACACTGAAAGCCCTACAGCTGCTCACAGGGTGCTAGGGCTTGGAAGGGAGCTCCAAAGATCTTCCAGTGCCAGCCCCCTGCCAGAGCAGGAGCACAGAACCCAGCACAGGGCACACAGAACACATCCAGACAGGGCTGCAAAGGCTCCAGACAAGGAGACTCCACAACCTCTCTGGGCAGCCTGCTCCAGGCCTCTGGCAGCCTCCCAGGGCACAAGTTCCTCCTCCTGCTGAGCTGCAACCTCCTGGGCTGCACTTTCCATCCATTGCCTCTTGGCCTGTCCCAGGGTGCAGCTGAGCAGAGCCTGGCCCTGGCCCTTCCTTCCTGACCCCCAGCCCTCAGCTCTTGAGAGACATTGATCAGATCCCTCTCAGCCTTCTCCTCTCCAGACTGAACACCCCCAGGGCTCTCAGCCTCTCCTCCCCAGGCAGTCTCCAGTCCCTTCCTCATCCTTGGAGCCCTCCCTTGGACTCTCTGCAGCAGATCCCTGTCCTTCCTGAGCTGGGCAGCCCAGAGCTGGATGCAATATTCCAGGTGAGGTCTCAGCAGGGCAGTGTAGAGGGGCATGAGAACCTCCCTGGCTCTGCTGCCCACACTCCTCTGAATGCCCCCCAGGACCCCCTTGGTCTTCTTGGCCCCCAGGGCACATTGCTGTCCCCTGCAGACCTTGCTGCCCCCCAGCATTCCCAGCTCCTTCTCCTTGGGGCTGCTCTCCAGCAGATCCCTCCCAGCTGTGCTGCTGCAGGTTATTCTTCCTCCCCAGCTGCAGGACTCTGCACTGCTCCTTCTTGAAGCTCCTTAGCTTCCTCCCTGCCCAGCTCTCAGCCTGTCCAAGCCTCACTGATTACTCAAGTCTCTCCTTTCCTTGGGGGTGGTTATGGTTTGCCCTTCATCAGCCCCTGGAGACTCCTCTCTTTACTAAGATCTCAAATCTGATGATTAGTTATTCAGATACTCCTTTAGCTCTCTCATTAAGTGCTCAAGGATTTGCTGCTTTCTCCCACATCTACTCTTGGCCATCTGATTTCCATCACATCCATTCAACCACCTTTCACCATGCCATTTGACTGTCAGGATCAGCATTGACTCCATTTGCTCCCTGGTCACAAAGAGAAAGAGAATATAGAAGTGGCAAGCTATCTCCTGCTGGACTTTATTTCCTCTCATTGCTCTTCTCTGGGCTTTTTCTCCTCAGAAATCTTCATTTTCCTTTCTTGTCTTTGAGCTTATGATGTATTTATAGAACCTTTGTCTCTTCCTGTTTATCATCTATTTCTGTGGCTTAATCTCTCAAGTTTTATCCCCAGATGATTGTGGTGCTGCTGGTAAGGCCTCCTGCTCAATTCTGCAGTTTTGCTCTCACAAGCTGCCTGACATACTTTATTTTTGGTGTTGGGTTATTTTTCCCCCCTGAGTCCAACAGAAATCCTGGTTTAGAGAGATTGGAAATGTAATGCAGCTTTCTGCTCTCCCTCTCTTGTTGGCAATGTCTTTTTTATTCTCAATAACAGCAAAATAGTCATAGAATTGTCAGGGATGGAAGGGGCCTCAAGGCTCAGCCAGTTCCAACTCCCCTGCCATGGGCAGGGACACCTCACACCACAGCAGGTTGCTCACAGCCACCTCCAGCCTGGCTGCAAACACCTCCAGGCAGGAGGCTTCCACCACCTCCCTGGGCAGCCTGTGCCAGGCTCTCACCACCCTCATGGGCAACAACTTCTGCCTAACATCCAATATCAATCTAACCACTTCTAGTTTTGCTCCATTCCCCCTGCTCCTATCCCTCCCTGACACCCTCAAAAGTCCCTCCCCAGCTTTTTTGGAGCCCCTTTCATACACTGGAGAGTGACACAAGAGGGGATTGGATGTGGCACTTGGTGCCATAGTCTAGTCATGGGTCTGTGGTGACAGGTTGGACTCGATGATCCTCGAGGTCTCTTCCAACCTTTGTGAGACTGTGAAAGCAGAGCTTGAGTTTGCTTGATGGCAAAACAACCCTGGCAGTGAACAGGACACAATCCTTATCTAGCCAAAGGAGCTGAGGACTGATTGCTTCATTCTTCTCATGGAAGAGAGGGAAACCAAGGGAAATAAACTGCAGGGTCTAAACCTCAGAGCATAAAGCACAGGCAGGACTTGATGGCTGACACTGAGACAAAGCTGCAAACTCCCTCAGGCTCCTCTGCCCCAAGATAAAGAGCCCTCAGCTCCCTGAGCCTGGCCTCATCAGGGAGATGTTTCACTGCTTGCATCATCTTTGTCCCTCTGCTCTGGACACTTTCAAGCAGCTCCCTGCCCCTTTCCATATCAAGCTGTATGAGGTAAGAATGTTGAAGCATTTCCTGTAGGAACATCCTTTTCAAACCACTCTGATGCTGTGCACCATTCTGCTGAGAAGTTTAACAGCCTCTGCTTCAGGACTAGGCTGGAATGTGACTAATCCTATGAGGACAGGCTGAGGGAGTTGGGGTTGTGCAGGCTGGAGAAGAGAAGGCTCTGAGGAGACCTCATTGTGACCTTCCAGTGTCTGAAGGGGGCTCCAAGAAAGCTGGGGAGGACTTTCAAGGGTGTCAGGGAGGGATAGGAGCAGGGGAAATGGAGCAAAGCTAGAGGAGGGGAGATTGTGATTGAATGTGAGGAAGAAGTTGTTCCCCATGAGGGTGGTGAGAGCCTGGCACAGGCTGCCCAGGGAGGTGGTGGAAGCCTCCTGCCTGGAGGTGTTTGCAGCCAGGCTGGAGGTGGCTGTGAGCAACCTGCTGTGGTGTGAGGTGACCCTGCCCATGGCAGGGGGTTGGGACTGGATGATCTTTGAGCTCCCTTCCAAACCTGAGAGTTCTGTGATAATCCTCCAGCAAAGAGAAGGCTCTGCAGAGGAACTGTGTCTGCTGTGCTTCCATCCAAAGGGCAAAAGGGAAAATACAGCCTGTTGTAATAACACAGGAGCAAGTAAGCTCACCCTGTATTTATTAGGGACTGCCAGAGAAACCTTCTTCAACACAATAACTCTCAATATAGAGCTGGGGAAGCAGAGCAAAGAAGCAGGCTCAATTGAACCGTGGAGCAACTTTTATCTTGTGCTATGAAGAGCTTTGTCACAAGGAGTGATTCAGTGGTGCTCTGCTCTCAGATGTCTTCAATGAAGCAAAAATACAAAGGAAGGATTTGCTCACAGATAGGATGTCTGGGAGAGCAGGCTCCAGAGCTCTAACACCAATCACACAGCCACAGAATGTTAGGGGTTGGAAGGGACCTGAAAGGCTGATCCAGCCCAACTCCCCTGGAAGACCAGGAGCACCTGGGGCAGGGCACACAGGAACACATCCAGGTGGGGTTGGAATATCTCCACAGAGGGAGACTCCACAACCCCCCTGGGCAGCCTGCTCCAGGCCTCTGGCACCTCACAGGGAAATAATCCTTCCTCCTGTTCCCATGGCACTTCCTCTGCCTCAGCTTCCACCACTGCCCCTTGGGCTGGCATTGGGCAGCCCCCAGCAGAGCCTGGCTCCTGGGCTGCAGTTTCCATCCATTCCCCCTTGGCCTATCCCAGGGTGCAGCTGAGCAGAACCTGGCACTGGCCCTTCCTTCCTGACTCCCAGCCCTCAGCTATTGATAGACATTGATCAGATCCCTCTCAGCCTTCTCCTCTCCACACCAAACAGCTCCAGGGCTCTCAGCCTCTCCTCCCCAGGCAGTGCTGCAGTCCAGCATCCTTGTAGCCCTCAAGATGTTAGGGGTTGGAAGGGACCTTTGGAGATCTTCCTGGCCAACCTCCCTGGCAGAACAGGAGCATAGAATCCAGCACAGGTGACACTAGAATAGAATAGAATAGAATAGAATAGAATAGAATAGAATAGAATAGAATAGAATAGAATAGAATAGAATAGAAAGAATAGAATAGACTTGACCAGACAAGGTTGGAAGAGATGAACACATCCAGATGTGTCTTGAAAGGCTCCAGAGAAGGAGACTCTGCAACCTAAGAGACTCCCATGATTCTGTAAGAGAAGGCTGAGTTAGACATTGAAGGGCAGTATTGTTGAAGGTAAGATCCTGCCTTGGAAGCAAATAACTGAGCTGATGCGGGTGGGATATTTGCTGAGCTCAAGAGAGTGCACTGCCACACTCATCCCTTGAGCAGTGTGGCACAAAGATGTGCTTGCAGCCAGCACTGATCCCTCTGCTGCAGCCTAGCCTCCCCTCTCCTGCTCTGACAATCAATTACTGGAGTGACTGCCTGGTAAAACACTGAAAATGATATTGCAGGGAAGGGAGCTAAAAGCTTTTGCTTGCACACAGGGTGAGGGAGTTGCAGTGTCTGCACCACCAGGTGATTGAAGCCCTGTGCCAGGCAGCACTTCAGCTGTCAAGTTTGATCTGCTCAAGGTACATGTCCCATCCTTTAAGTGCTAAATTGACTGAGCACTGCAATGCAAATAAGATCTCACACAGGTGTGTGGAGGTTACCTTACAGCAATCTTCCACTCTCAGATCATAGAATCACAGAACTGTCAGGCTTGGAAGGGACTTCAAGGCTCAGCCAGTCCCAACCCCCTCCCGAGGGCAGGGACACCTCACACCACAGCAGGTTGCTCACAGCCACCTCCAGCCTGGCTGCAAACACCTCCAGGCAGGAGGCTTCCACCACCTCCCTGGGCAGCCTGTGCCAGGCTCTCACCACCCTCATGGGCAACAACTTCTTCCTCACAGCCAATCTCAATCTCCCCATTTCTGGTTCTGCTCCATCCCCCCTGCTCCTCTCCCTCCCTGACACCCTCAAAAGTCCCTCCCCAGCTTTCTTGTAGCCCCCTTCAGCTGCTGGAAGGCCACAAGAAGGTCTCCTCAGAGCAATTGTTTCAATTGATTTGTATCATAGAATCACAGAATCACAGAATGGTTTGGATTAGGAAGCACCTCCAAAGCTGATCCAATCCAAGCCCCTCTGCACTCAGCAGGGACATCCTCAGCTAGATCAGGTTGCTCAGAGCCCTGTCCAGCCTCACCTTGAATATCTCCAGGGATGAGACCTCAACCACCTCTCTAGGCCAACTGTTGCAGTGTTCCACCGCCCTCATCGTGCAGAACTTGTTCCTAACATCCAATCTAAGTCTCCTCTTCATTAGTTTGAAGACGTTGCCCCTGGTCCTGTCCCTGCAGGCCTTTGCAAACAGTCTCTCTCCATCCTTCTTATAGCCCCCTTCAGGCACTGGCAGGCTGCTCTGAGGTCTCCCTGGAGCCTTCTCTTCTCCAGGCTGAACACCCCCAGCTCCCTCAGCCTCTCCTCGCAGCAGAGAAGCTCCCTGAAAGCATTTGCCACGGTGTGACTTGTAGTCAAGACCAACAAACCACAACTGTCCTTGAATTTGGTAGGGAGTTTAGACTTAAGGAAAATTACCTCCAACCTTCCCTGCTTCCTAGAGACTCCAGCTTGAAATCCTGTCCAAGTTCATTCTGCAAAGCTTATGTTAATAAATGACTCTGCAACCCAAAGCTCAGCAGAGCAGGCACACTCCCAGCTCCCCAAGTCTGCAAGATGAATGTGACTGAATCCTGGGCTGTGATGGTTCCACCTCATGAAGCTTTCTAAAGTATAATTTGATATTCTACCTATTCTTAAGTTCTCCTCTCTTAAACTTAGTTGTGTGCACTTGACTCACAGAATCACAGCAACATTCAGGCTGGAGCAGAGCTTCAGCATCCCCAAATCCATCCCAGAGCCCTGCTCTGCAAGGCTCAGCCCTAAACCACAGCCCCAAGCACCACAGCCAAACCACCTGCAAACACAGCCAGCCTTGGGCACTCCACCACCTCCCTGGGCAGCACATTCCAAGCCCTGAGCACTCTGCAGGGGGAAAAACTCTTCCTGCTCTCCAGGCTGAACCTCCCCAGGGGCAGCTTGAGGCCATTGCCTCTTGTTCTGTCACTGCTGACCTGGGAGCAGAGACCAGCAGCAGCCTCCCTACAACCTCCTTGCAGGAAGCTGGAGGCAGCCAGGAGGTCTCCCCTCAGCCTCCTCTCTTTCCCACTAACCATCCTCAGCTCCTTCAGCCTCTCTCCAGCACATTTCTTCCCCAGGCCCTTCCCAGCTTCCTTGCCCTCCTCTGCCCTGGCTCCAGCACCTCCACAGCTCTCTTGCCTTGAGCTGCCCAGCACCGGACACAAGCCTCGAGGTGTGGGCTGCCCAGAGCTGAGTGCCAGGGGACAATCCCCTCCCTGCTGCTGCTGGACACAGCATTGCTGCTCCCAGCCAGGAGGCCTTTGGCTCTCTTGGCCCCCTGGGCACACTGCTGGCTCCTCTTCAGCTGCTTGGCCATTGGAGCCCCCAGGCCCCTTTCTGCCAGCAGCTTTTCAGCCACACTGCCCCAAGCCTGGAGCCTTGTTCTGAGGTGGGATGGCTTCAGCAGTCCTTGTGCTGCTCTTGATCTGTTTTCATCCAACTGGCAGAACTACACACAACTGATTTCTGTTCAGAAGTGTCCTGGCTGATTCCCTTCAAAGCAAGGGGTCACTGTAGTCTAAGAACTTCCCCTCTTGATGTTCTTGAACCACATTCTTAGGCTTAGCTATTTTTAGCTTGCCATCCACTTCTAAATTGCTGGGGAGAAGCATTGCTCTTATCATAACATTTGCTTGTGGTCTCAGCTCTCTGGGGTGTGTGGATTGATTTCCTTCATCTGAAGGAATTAATCTTAATGATCATTTCAGGGCTTGATTTGAGAATTACTGCCAAGGCTCCTCTGTCACTTTGTCCTTACTTTGATAGTGCTCCTGTTTGACTTACTCACTAAAGCAGCCTTTCTGCACCCAGAAGCTGGGCAGGAGACTCAGATCTGTTGGATGTTCCAGTGGGTGAAATTAAGACACAAATGAGGTCCCAGATCAGGAGAGGAATAATTATTTCTTGCAGACTAAACAGACAAAGAAGGGAAATAACAATAAAAGCTAGAAATGGGTAGATTGAGATTGGAAGTCCAGCTCTGGGCTCCTCAGTTTAGGAAAGGTGTTGAGTTGCTGGGAGGTGTCCAGAGAAGGGCCAGGAGGAGGAGCAGAGGGCTGGAGCTGCTGTGCTGTGAGGACAGACTGAGGGAGTTGGGGTTGTGCAGGCTGGAGAGGACAAGGCTCCAAGGAGACCTCATTGTGGCCTTCCAGGATCTGCAGGGGGCTCCAAGAAAGCTGGGGAGGGATTTTAGAGGGTGTCAGGGAGGGATAGGACTGGGGGGAATGGAGCAGAAGTAGAACTGGGTAGATTGAGATTGGCTGTCAGGAAGAAGTTGTTGCCCATGAGGGTGGTGAGAGCCTGGCACAGGCTGCCCAGGGAGGTGGTGGAAGCCTCCTGCCTGGAGGTGTTTGCAGCCAGGCTGGATGTGGCTGTGAGCAACCTGCTGTGGTGTGAGGTGTCCCTGGCCATGGCAGGGGGTTGGGACTGGCTGATCCTTGAGGTCTCTTCCAACCCCTAACATCCTGTGAGTCTGTGAGCCTGTAAGAAGCCTTTTAGTGACTCTGTTCAGGTAGTTGCTGCTCAGATTGTGAAGAGAGCACTCAGAGAAGGTAAGGCCTTGACAGAGAATCCAAAAATCATTCTTCTCATGAGGCTACACTGTGAAAGAATTCTCATGCCAGAGCCTGTTTTTGAGGGTGGCTCAGCAGAGGATAAGTCTGGAATGGAAAAGGCAATGAAAAGAAAGTTGTTAGCATGTACACTCACAAATCAGCAGGACTGGAAGGGTGTTGGCTTCCTACGAGAGCCCAGAGGCAGAGCAGATCAATTACCAACAGCAATTTTAAGCAAGAGCTTATTGATTTCCTTGCTGCCAAGGCTGGGCAGGGACTGGCTGGAGAGCAGCCCTGGAGAAAAGGACCTGGGGGTGCTGGGGGAGGAGAAGCTCAGCAGGAGCCAGCAGTGAGCACTGGCAGCCCAGAGAGCCAAGCAGAGCCTGGGCTGCAGCAAGAGAAGTGTGGCCAGCAGGGCCAGGGAGGGGATTCTGCCCCTCTGCTCCACTCTCTCTGCTCTCCAGCAGATCACCTCCCAGCCTGTCCTGCTGCAGTTTAGTTTTCCTTCCCAGATGAAGTACCAGATGAAGGGTTTGGTTTGTCTTGGGTTTGGTTGGGTTGGTTTGCTTTGCTTTGCTGTGCCTTCGCTTTGATTCGATTCGAGTTTGCTTTGCTTTGCTTTTGCCTTTGCTTTGCTTTGCTCTGCTCTGCTCTGCTCTGCTCTGCTTTGCTTTGCTTTGCTCTGCTCTGTTCTGCTCTGCTTTGCTTTGCTGTGCTTTTGCTTTGGTTTGCTCTGCTCTGGTTTGCTCTGCTCTGCTTTGCTTTGCTCTGCTCTGCTCTGCTCTGCTCTGCTCTGCTTTGCTTTGCTCTGCTTTGCTTTGCTTTGTTCTGCTCTGCTTTGCTTTGCTCTGCTCTGCTTTGCTTTGCTTTGCTCTGCTCTGCTCTGCTCTGCTTTGCTTTGCTCTGCTCTGCTCTGCTTTGCTTTGCTCTGCTTTGCTTTGCTTTGTTCTGCTCTGCTTTGCTTTGCTCTGCTCTGCTTTGCTTTGCTTTGCTCTGCTCTGCTCTGCTCTGCTTTGCTTTGCTCTGCTCTGCTTTGCTTTGTTCTGCTCTGCTTTGCTTTGCTTTGCTCTGCTCTGCTCTGCTCTGCTTTGCTTTGCTCTGCTCTGCTTTGCTTTGCTCTGCTCTGCTTTGCTTTGCTTTGCTCTGCTCTGCTTTGCTTTGCTTTGCTCTGCTCTGCTCTGCTTTGCTTTGCTCTGCTCTGCTCTGCTTTGCTTTGCTCTGCTCTGCTTTGCTTTGTTCTGCTCTGCTTTGCTTTGCTCTGCTCTGCTTTGCTTTGCTTTGCTTTGCTCTGCTCTGCTTTGCTTTGCTCTGCTCTGCTTTGCTTTGCTGCTCTGCTCTGCTCTTTTGCTTTGCTTTGCTCTGCTCTGCTTTGCTTTGCTTCTCTGCTTTGCTCTGCTCTGCTTTGCTTTGTTCTGCTCTGCTTTGCTTTGCTCTGCTCTGCTTTGCTTTGCTTTGCTTTTTGCTTTGCTTTACTTTGCTTTTGATTTGCTTTTTCTTTGCTTTGCTTTCCTTTTGCTTTGATTTGCTTTTGCCTTTGCTTTCCTTTTGCTTTGATTTGCTTTGCTCTGCTTTGGTTTGCTTTTGCCTTTGCTTTTGCTTTGCTTTTACTCTGCTTTTGCTTTGCTTTGCTTTGCTTTGCTTTGATTTTGCTTTTGCTGCGCTTTTACTTTTATTTTACTTTGCTTTGCCTTTGCCTTGCTTTTCTTTGCCTTTGCTTTACTTTCCTTTTGCTTTGCTTTTCTTTTCCTTGTTTTTGCTTTGCTTTGCCTTTACTTTGCTTTTGCTTTTCTTTGCCTTTCCTTTACTTTGCCTTTGTTTTACTTTGCCTTTGTTTTTGCTTTGCTTTGCCTTTGCTTTTGCTTTGCCTTTCCTTTTGCTTTGCTTTTCCTTGCCTTTGCTTTACTTTGCTTTTGCTTTGCTTTGCCTTTGCTTTTGCTTTGCTTTGCCTTTGCTCTGCTTTGTCTTTGCTTTGCTTTTGCCTTGCTTTTCTTTGTCTTTCCTATTGCTTTCCTTTTCTTTCCCTTGCTTTTGCTTTGCTTTGCTTTGCTTGCTTTTGCTTTGCTTTTCTTTGCCTTTACTTTGCTTTTGCTTTTCTTTGCCTTTGCTTTACTTTGCTTTTGCTTTGCCTTGCTTTTGCTTTTCTTTGCCTTTGCTTTGCTTTGCTTTTGCTTTGCCTTGCTTTTGCTTTGCTTTGCCTTTGCTTTACTTTGCTTTTGCTTTGCCTTTGCCTTGCTTTTGCTTTGCTTTGCCTTTGCTTTACTTTGCTTTTGCTTTGCCTTTGCCTTGCTTTTGCTTTTCTTTGCCTTTGCTTTACTTTGCTTTTGCTTTGCCTTTCTTTTGCTTTGCCTTTCCTTTTTGGAGGCAAAAGGTACAGCTTTAAACAAAATCAGTAAAATAAATTACTTTTTCTCCCCCTTTCCTTTTGTTTTTCTTTTAAGCTGCAGACTCAACTCCCTTGGCAGGATTCAGGTCGCCTCAACAGGTGGAGGCAGGCTGCTGAAGCCAAGAGGAGAAGAATTGAATCAGACTGCACACCCTGTTGATGGATTATGATTAACAGCACTTGCTTTCTGATGAAGAAAAATCTTTGGATAGCTGTTTGGAAAGTACTTTAACGAAGATTAAAGGACCTCATTATATTAAGGCTAATTAGAGCTTCCAGCTGTTTGGTAAATCAAGAGGGCCTCCCACTACTGTGCAGTGCAACTGTTGGTACTTCTTGTAGCCTTATTTTTCAGTTAGAGGATGTTCATTGCTGCCCATAGGTGTTCAGCCTCCACAGCTTTCTTTCTTTCTCAGATAACAAACTGAGTGTTTATCCCACTTCAGCTGAGAGGCTCCTGCTGCTGATAGCTTTTGTCACAGCATTGGTCATGCACATTGCACTGAAGAGCCCAATCCACAGTCAGTTGTTTTCATCACAGAATCAAGCAGCTTGGAAAAGACCTCAGAGGTCATCAAGTCCAACCTCTCACCTAATCCCTAACACCTCCTGACAACTAAACCATGACTCCAAGGGCCACATCCAAGCCTTTCTTAAACACCTCCAGGGATGGGGACTCCACCACCTCCCTGGGCAGCACATCCCAGTGGCCAATCTCTCTTGCTGGGAAGAACTTTCTCCTCACCTCCAGCCTGAACCTCCCCTGGCACAGCCTGAGACTGTGTCCTCTTGTTCTGGTGCTGGCTGC